>WEIT01034906.1:1970-30536 GCA_013389985.1 Dryoscopus gambensis
CCCCCACAAACAAGATCATCCCACAAAGGAAAACAAGATGAATAAGCCTACTGTTGTTTATCCTGATGACTGAACTGACAGGTGTCAAACTAGGAAAACCAACATACTTCACTTTGTGTGATAAAAAAGTGTTTCTGTATGTGCAGATATGGGCAGCATCAACTAGATGGAGGTAGGTGTTCCAGAAACACAAAGCTTGCAAATGCACAGTGAAATCTGAATGACTAGACATCTCTGAAAAAAAGACACCATTGACATTTTATTTTTAATTACATAGGTACATCTGATTTCTTGGGAAACTATTAATTCTGTAAACACCATTTAAATGCACACAAGCTCTAAAGCTGCCACCTTAAGTGATGCATGCCAACTTCAACTTTAACCTCACATTCACTTTCTCATATTTATTTAACTGAAGTTACTTGTAAATACAAGTGGATATTTATTCACCCTCCCAAGACAACAGAATACTAACATTAGTATTTTAAAATTTTCCAGTCGAGCTCCATACTAGCTTAGTGGTTTGTGGTAAAAGAATGGTGGCATTGGGCTCCTTAACCATAAATGTTCCTTATTAAACAGAGAAAAAGATAAAGTAGTCATGAAGAGACAAACATCCAAACATTCTGTTCACCCCTGAAATAAGCAAAAAGCAAGCACTGAAATCCATAAATATGTAAAAAGCTGTTTTATTCAAAGTTGTTTTTTTCAACTAATTCACAATAAAACAGAGGTGTACTAGACTTCAGTGCTTCTTTCTGACAGAGAGAATAGTTAAACATACCCAGTGAACAAGAATTATGAAGAAATGGTTTCCAGAAAAGTCATCAACTGAGATAACAGAAGAAATTACAAGGAGAAATCCCGGTTTTGCTACTTAGATATCTTTTAATGGCCATGTTTCATAATCCATGCGCTCTCACACCAGCCAGATTTTGAACTTCCCCATTGTAAAAGTCAGTCTCTCCATACACCATTTCTTATTCTTTTTTCTGAAACACCTACATGTTCAGCACTGCACTGGTTGTTACCTGACCTCAAGTTGTTAATACCTTTCCAAGTTGGGGGATAAACAATCAAGAGACAAATCCATTCACATTGCAGCTGGATAAATGAATACATCCTGTGTAGTGTCCACCTGGGGCATAAAAAAAGCTTGTCCTGGACAGAATATCAGTATGTTATACCTCCCTGCAGATGTTGCAATAAAAATACTAGAAGAGTATCAGCAACAACACATCTTAGAAAAGAGGACTTGGGAGAAGACTTAAGACACAGAAGGCTTTGTATGGCTGGCTGAGCAGTCCACTCAAAGGAGAAAGCCATGATCTTCCTGCTGTCCTGAAATTGCACCAGACCCTCTATTCCCACTCTCTTCCTCATGCCCATGTGAAGGTTCTGCATTTATAGAGTATGGAGTATGCTGCAATCATCCAGGCTACTTGTGCTTCAATATAGCACTAAATATATATTAAAAAACCCAAGCCCATATCTCCATGTAACTCCCTCACACACATCGCACCACCTCTCCCCCACCCCAGAAATAAGCATATCAATTGAAACATGGGTTCCAAGCACCATAGAAGGGCTGGAGCCACAGCATGCTGGAGATAAGAAAAGGACAATGTTCAGACTTTTGTGCAGATTCTTGAGAGGCTTAGCATACCCAAAGATCCAGTGATGCAGCGCCCTGGCAGCCAGGCAGTATGTGACCGATGGGATAGACAGTCACTTGCCCTCACAAAGAACTTCAAGTTCAGAAAGCAATAATAAAAAATTCCACCCCAAAAAACTCCATGCAAAACTTTTCTGTATAATTTCTTTTGCTAAAGGAGGAAAAAAAAGCCTACAACAACTGCAGCAGTTTACTTTCAGGGGAACAAGAGAAAAAATAAAATTGTTTTTAAAAGCTTCAATGCAAATAGAGGCATTACTTGCAATATTAACAGATAAAATGTTATGATAATAAAAATCATATTTGCCTAGGGCAAACATAGAAAAGGACTAAAGCAAATACCAGTTTAGACTTTTTTGCTGTAGATGTAATAACATAACATTTGTCTAACATTTTACTCTATTATTTTATATTTAGTATTTTAAATAATGTCTCCATTTCAGTGTAATTGAATCTCTACATATTTTGATGTTGCTCATTAAGAACAAAAGATAAATGCAAACTATAAAAAGCCCTTGAATGTTTATATTTCCTAAATTCTGTTTTATACGATTATAATTCCAGGTTGAAGTCTATGCTGCAAATTTCAATACAGATTCTTAATCCATTGGCATCTATTTTTACGGGAAGGACCTTAAAGAAAACAGTGTCTTTGCTTATGCTGATTAAGAAAAACATGCTAAAACTCTGGTGCTATTTGTAAGCAGGTTCCTGTTGGGATTATTTATATGAGTGGCAGAGAGATACAGATGAAATGGCCAAGAGCAGAGCATGCTTCTGCCCTAGACCACAGTTATCTCTTACAAATTAACTGCCTTGATCCTGGGTGTATTTAATACTTTGATTTTTCATATATTTTAAATACTTCTCCATGCTTCTCCAGAAGCATGTTCATGCTGGTGCCATGAGCAAACCAGGGAGCTAACCACAAGGTCTTGAAATGACATTCAGCAGGAGGAGGAAAAAAGGCATTAGATAAAAGAAAATGCACACAAAGGGGAAATGCTTTAGATACAATTGTTCTCAAATGTTTTGCAAGGTTATTCATGCATGAAAGTAGTTTCTTGTTATTACTAGAGATTTGTCAATCTTTTAAAATTTTTCAGCCTGGAAGCAGTACTTTGAGCAACATACATACTGAGACATGCATTACGTCCACTTTAGCCCAAAGAATTCACCAACACTTCCCCCTCTCTCTCTCTAACACTGCATCCATTTGCATGCACACGGGGTTCAGGGAACCAACAGCCTTCTCTGCACATCTTCTCTCCTGTCCCCATGTCCCCTGACTTTTATATCTCGCTCTCCTACATGCTCGTTTCCAAGCCATTTCACCAGGTTCTCTTAGCTCATTAACAAGGAAACAGATGGACAGTGAAAAAAGAAATTGTGCGGAAACGAACATTTAACAGGGTCAAAGACACCGTAAAGGCAATTAGTGTCATGTACAGAGACTGGAAAAACAGTCACAACATCACTTCCCAGTAAACTATGGTACTTGGCACTAACTGCAGTGCTTAAACAATGCAGTTTAGAAATTTCAATACTATCTAGCAGCAGTTATATAGAAATAAACAATCAGGTGGAAGTCACTGAAATTAATGCTGACTTCAGCTGGAGAAATATTATGCTCTTCTCTGGAATTTGAATAATTCAGGGAGAAGGGTTAGCTTAAAAGAACTCCACTGATCTGACCTGTCTGAATAAAAATAAAAGCAAGATGGTAAAGCTCTTGTTTGGTAGCTGGGGCCTTTCTAAACTATATTTAAATTTCATGATATGAGAGTAGGTAAGCAGTAAGAGAAGCCATATAGAACAGCTTCTAAGAAAGAATCCCAAGAAAAAATTTATTTGAGTTTTCCTGGCTGTTTTGGGGGAACTTTTAAAATATGGAATTGAAAGGACTGTAAACACAAATATAATTATATCGGGCTATTTGAAAAAGCACTGTGCATGGACCGAGTTACTACACTGGGAGCAAGACTTTCCAATGCTCCCATTCCCAAGGCTCGTAGGGGTGTTGCACTCCGAGTGTGCGCTCCCGTATCCCAGCGCTGGGCGGCAGAGGCCATTGCCACTGCTGCACAGCACCATCTCATGGGAGACATCACGTACGACACATGACCACAGGCTCCGTGCTTATGTGCACTCCTTCTTGGCAGCAGATGAAAGAAATCGCCTCTGGCAAAGAAATTAAATAATTGCAGTCAGAGGAGGAAGGATGGCTGTGGAGGAAATTGAAGTCCAAGGAAGCCACAAAAGGATGGCGTGCATTTGAAAAGATGACAGGAGAACAACTAGAGGAGGCAGAGTATCAGTCTGGGCAAAGGAATAAAGAAGTTTAGGTTCAGCCAGTTTTGCTGACCAACGCTTGTCACTGAGTAGGTGTTTGAAGAGCTCCAAGATACGAATGCTGCCCTCTCAGAGCATTTAAATATAAAGGAATATTTGGTGAACAAGTAGAAAGATACTCAAGAAAGACTCTCAAAGTCTTTATACTTTGAGAACTCTGAAATGAACGTGTTCTTGTGCTTGAACACAGCTTTCAGCTTTTCAGAGGACTCTGTTGTAGCTACACCTCCTTCAAGACCCTTCCACCCTCTCACAGCAGGCACAGTGCCACCCTGAAAAGTAACCACACATTATTCATAATTATAGATATATTCCACCACACCTCTCCCCCCCCACCAAAAAAAAAAAAAAAAAATTAAACTCCTTCACTGTTTGAGATATATTTGCCTTTACAAAAAACCAAATGTCACTGCAAGCAGAAATCAGGGATCAAGTTACTAATGACCTCAAAATCAGGACTTCACCCTGTTTAACAATTTAACATGGCTTGAAAATGTCCCTCTTTAAGCACCCCACTGCCCTGCCATGTGTCCTTCCTATCTGAACATTCTGGCGAAGCTGATGGAGTATTTATTAAGCCAAACATTGCTAGCCAACTCTCCTTCTCCAGGGGTCTCTGATGCATGGTTTGCAAAACCACAGACAGCAGACGCACCATCAGCTGCCAGTCACAGGCGGCCCCACGCAGGGATAATTGGTGCATTACAATTAAAGAATTGAGGTGAAAAGCACAGAGGTCCAGAAGGGAAGCCATGAGTGATAATTGCTGCACTCCCAAACTCTTCTAACACTTCCCCCTTCCCATCCCCGTTTCCTCTTCAACATCAGCACAGCACTTATGTAGGGTGAGCATTGCATATGACCCAAGCGTTACTCAACCACCTCCAGCATGACACTTCCTTCAGCCACTTTATTGCTCCTCTGCAAATGCAGCTTTATTTATTTCATTATTTGAGGAGCCAAACTGGTTTGACAGAGTGCTTGCTTCCTTGCTTGGGTGTGTGGAGAAACCCAAGATAAGACTGACTATCATAGCAGCTACACAGAGTTGCTACATACACTGCCCAGAGGTAGGTTTTAATTACTAGTCAAAAGCAGCCTATATCCCCCTTATTACATAAGACAATTATAATTCGCTTGTATTTATTATGACATCCTTGCAGAAATGTTCATGACTCTTTGTAAACAATTCCAAGGGAGAGGCAAAAATTTACATCACAGTCTCCATATTCAACCCATTAAGCATTTAAAATGTGAATCCTCCATATCCAACTTTTTATATAGTTAGAAAATTCCATGTTGATGAAAAAGCTTTTTTCATCATTGTTCAGAGGAAAACAAGTCATCAGTGTACTGAAGAATTTATCTGCATATGGCAATTACATCCTTTCTCAAAGACACACTCTGACCTTAAGTCCTGTGTAGAAAAACCAGAGTTTTCAATCAGTAGTGGGCTGGTTCATATATATTCACATCATCTCCCCTAATCATATATCTACAGTGATTAAAAACACTCCACAAAATGCACAAAGAAAAGCACTGACGTACAGGCAGGCAAATTGCACTGGAAAATATATCCAGAGCTATGAAAATAGTCTTGCAAGACTACTCTCTTTTGTTCATTTAGTAGGATTAGCTTTGTACCTTGTAACTACTTTTTAGATTATGAACAGAGGCATGTACTTTGGGCAATTTTTTGTCTTAAAAAACCCCAAAGTATTAAATGGAGAAATACCATCAGTATCCCATACAGTTTTTCAGAGACAGAATTATCTATGCCCTGGAAGACTGAGATTTTATTCTACCATAGGCAAGATGCCTCAAGTATTTCAGATTTGAGCCACAATGGTTTCTGTGACCAGCTGTCTTCCAGGGCATGCAGACTCCAAGAATGTCTGGACTTTTGCCTAGCAACAGACAAAGCCCAGACTGACCCCAATTTAAACATTTTACTGCATACATGTTGCACGAAGTTACATAAACTTCTGCTGCTTGATCTAGTGAGTGATTAGGATTTCTACACGAAATTTTTTACTATTTTATTTAAAGCTCAGTAACAAAGATGTTTCTCCTACTGTAACAAAAAACAAAACTGGGAAGTGCTTTTAACATTAGGTCACGGCTTTATCAAAGCAGAATGATGTCCCTGGGGATTTTTAAATTCAAAATTCCAGAGAGAAAGGAATGATACTTTGGAGCACTGATGCTATTTCCAATGTAGGATTTAATTCTGGTTTGGGGGGCACCACAAAAGCATGTGTTTTGTTAACAAGTAACTTATATAATTTGTTAGAACAAGAAGTTGGATATAATTTCATCTTGAAGCACTCAAACGTGACTTACACAACATTTACATACTAACAAAGGAATTATCCCACTGAGTTAAAATAGTTGTCCCAGCATCCTCAGTGTGATGGTGACATGCACCAGGTATGTCAGCGTGTTTGCAGGGTGGGGAGGGAGGACACCAGTACTTTCATATTTAGAGCAGAGGTGTTCTAGCCTTCTCTATAATTAAAAGGTAAAAAACACAGATAGGGAGAACGACATATCTTTTCATAAACAGTTCTCTTGCATCAGAAATCATTACAGAAAGGAGAAATGTCACCCACCACTTCCTCCTGTGCCTATATACCAAGCTTTTTAAAATACTTGGTTGCTTAAAGATTTCTTTGTTTGAACTATACAACATATGGAGATGTGCATCCAGAAGAACCTGAACGAAATTTAATTTGTGGTAAGTCCAAAGTGATAAATCTATACAATGCCTTTTTAACTAAGGCATGTACCCATGAATATGCTACTAAAAACTCATGCATCTTATGCTGGACAGTATTCTCCAAGCCTGGCGCCTCAGTTTGAGAGCCTGCATTGATAGCAAGAGGGAATTCATACACCATCTTGAGTATCACTGCAGAACTGATCTGCTATCTCTTGACATATTCTGACCTCTGCTGTTATAAAGTGGAATTTATTTTGACAACAATTTTTCTCTTTAAAACGCTGCCCTCAGCTGAATAAGAATTTTCAGTATCTGCAGTTATCCAGGGAAAAGACATGATGGGAAAATAATTTTATTTTATTTTTACACCATGAAACAAAGTTTCCCTGCTTTCTTCCTCCCCCTCATGTTCTTACCATCCTCTCATTTATTATAAACTGCATCATTTGACTATTACATAAATACACATATTTTGTTTCTATGGGATCTAGACACTCTGTATGTTCCCAGTCATCTGTCTCTGACAATGAATTGTTTTAGGCTTTTGTGACAGACACCAGCAAAGACACCAAGCACATACCAAAACAGAGACTACCATTAATATGAAATTATTCATACTAGTTTTACAGCATTTTTTTTCCCCAGTGTAAGTTGCACTTTCACTACAAAAACATTCTACAGTAGCCCAGCAAGCTCTAAATTATGTAGAAGTCTAGGGCTCTATACTGAATTTTGACAGTACTGATTAGGAAAGAAATCATTTTCTAAATATGCCATACATTAACATCAGTGAAAATGTGAATCTGAATGAATGATGGTATATTGGTTGGCAAACTTTTGAAAGCAGAAAACCACCACTTTTTAAGTTATAGGTAGACTTTGAGGGGAAAAGAAGAAAGAAAGGGTGTCCATCATGATTCTCTGATTCCAAACTTCTTTCCCTTTTGGATAAGAAGTCTCCTCTCAGAACTTTTCTTGAAGATTACCATGTGAACCTGTACTGTACTTATCACAAATGCTCAAAGAACATTTTCTCTCCTTCCCATCGTAACACCTGTCACACTTGAAAATAAAACTGCATGTACAGCTTGTATGATTTCCACCAGACTTGCTGATTCCCCATGGCTCAAGAGATGATAAAGTACTGGATCAAATATTTATAACTGGTAGGGATTTAAGACTGTCTCTTAGTCAGAAAACACTTTTGATTAAGGAATGGAAAGACAGCAACACAGTGCACAATAAGGGTCTGAGCATTAAAGGCTAATTTTATCCTTATGTTTAACTAGGGAAGAGACCCTAATCTAAAATCAGCTAGTTCACCTCTACACCAAGAACCTACCTCTTGTAGTTCTAAGCATAAGAAATAGTCTTGTTCAGTTCTTTTCAGTATGTTTTCACCATTAACTCTGTTCTTTCTGAGTAATACTAAAATTAATGGAGTTTTTTATTGTTCTGCATGCAACAACTTTACTTTCACCTTCATGCATAGTTTTGTTTTTGTTTGGGTTTTTTTGTTTGTTTGTTTTTCTTTTCTAATCTTTGAATACTTTGCTTCTGCTGAGAGAAACACATAGAAATTTGCCTTCACACCTTTACTGGAGTAAAAGCAGGAAATGCAATTGCATAATACAGATAAGCCACTGAATCTTAAAGGATCCTCAATTACAGCTACAAAACAAACAGCCATTAAAGCCCAGCACAGCAGAGCACCTTATTCCACATACAGGTGTCCCGAGACAGCCTGTTAATTTACACACACTCCCTATTACATTAAATATCCTCATACATTCTGTTTTGCCCCAGTTAAAACCATCATCTGGGGGAAACCAAACCAGAGTGGAACCCCCAAAATGTTACTGCACCTCCAGTAACAAACCTAGACTGTCAGTAAGGATGCTAAACAATGAGTTATACAGACTACCACAAGTGTCCTGCAGGATTTAATGTTGCAATTGATGTTTTAAAAATATGGAACTACTTCAAATAAGACATGTTAAGACACCTCACCTTCCCACTCAAAAATTTTATTAATAAAGATAAGAGTTTTGGATGATAAAAGGAGGAAGTGTTAGTTGTGCTCTTTGTATAGAGCCCACCCAGTGGTATCCTGCAAGTGGTCTCAAAGCTTTATTTATTCTTTTCAAGGGTACTACAGAATTTGACAGATTTTCAATCAAACCAATAAAGTACTATGGTTAGTTTAATTTTGTATTCTATCAAAAAAGTGATGACAAATTGAATAGCCTAAACCAAAGTATAGCATGATTAAACAGGAAGTTTGAGAAACCAATTTACAAAAATAGAAGTGAATAAAATTCACACAACTAGCATTAAAAAAAAGAGGCAAGTTTCGGTAAAAAAGTAACTAAAGAAAAAATATAGAAGAAATTCTATTGTCCTACTAGAAGAAGCAGAAAGGACAGAGCAGGCATGATGAAAGTAAATAAACAGATAATGAAAAGATGGTTATGGTGTTCAGTTAAAGAGCTGGCAGATGCTTCAGAGAAGCATACGACTGGGAAAACAACCACTGAGAGTGTAAGTGTTGAAGATGGTAAAGGCTGGAAGAATTTGCATAATTAAAGTTCTTGTCTGTTCTAGAGCATGCTCTAAGCCATTAGCAATTATCTTCAACTCAAAGGGCTGGAAAGGTCTCACTGACTGAAAAAAAATTAAAAAATAAAGATCCCCTTTTGAGGTGTGATGACATGAGAAAGAAACCAGAAAAAAGGGTTAGAAAAACATTTAGGCTATTCTCCCCAACTTTAGCTTCTAGAAGGGTATTAAATATTGCTGACTCACCACCTCAAGCCAGCTTTTTGGAAGGGAGGAATATTTTGGTTTGAAAAGTCACTTTTTTTTTCCCCCTGCCTTGGCAAATAAACTGGTTTGACACAAGAAAAGCAGCAAGTGTGCTATAGATGAAATGAAGTTATGCAACTGGAAAAAAAAGCCTTGTTATTTTATTTAAAGACAGACTGTGGAAATGCAATATAGGTAAAGGGATTAAAAGGCCATGACATGAAAGTAGGAAGACCACACGTGTCAAGAGCAGGTTTCTAATGTGTCAACATCAGACTGGGATAAGGTACTGAACTGGACCCAAGAGAAGTTATTTCAAATTCCAGGACACTCTAGTGTGTTCTTTACAGAATTAGGTGATGGACAACAACCATATTATTTACAAACCCAGCCTGAGACACTGCATGAGACAAACCTTCCCTGTTCAAGTCCTAAGTTGGAGCACTGGTGCAAAGTTCAGCCAGAATAATTCAACAGAGCTTGGCAACAAAATCTTGTTCTTAAAACAGGGCAACTGAACACATGAATAGGATATTCCTCTACATCTCAAAATAACATAAACTATTTTTTTTTTTTACAACAAACTTGATGTCAGTTTGTACTCAGTCACCCTCACACCCTTTTATGCAATGACACTGCCTTAAGTGGTTATTCACCAGTCTGTATTGGTGCAGTAGGTGTCCCACTCTTAATTTGGTTCATGCTATTTCATGTATTGTGCTTCAAGAAAAGAGGCTTAGGAGTATGAGGACTGCTTATTGCAAAGAAGAGATGAGATGAGACTGAACACTTCTTTTCCAAATTTATCAAAGCAAAATTTGTACTAATGGATTTACTTCACAGCAAAGAAGATTGTCATGCATTAGGGAGGAAAAGCTAAGTGGAAAAGTTAAGTATCAGTTTTTTAAGAGAGGTAGATAGATATGCCAGGAATGGACAAGGTATAAGAATATCCAGTTTTACAAAAGAGTAGTCATGAACTACGTGACCCCTAAGCTCCTCTGAGCCATATATGCAATCTCTACATAAAAGAACTTATTACTCACTCAGTCTCAAAACCTAAATACCAAACCCAGTAAAAATTCCAAGTTAAGCATGTAGGTCCTACAATTTAAGGCACAAGGCAGAACAAAGTGAGTTTCAGGGAGTGACTTTTGTAAATGAGATACTTTGCAGCAACTGCTGAAAACACATAACCTCGATGCAAAAAATCTCTACAAATAAATCAGTTTATTTTAGGACATACACTCTAACTGCAAAGGAACAAATTTAAACCTGTAACGCCCACTATGACATGGCATTGTTAAAGCAACACATGGTATACACATGGTAGGGGGGACTGACACAAGTACTACCCCCACAAGTACCTATAATTACTCAGATCAGGATAATTGCCAACTCTGAAGGCACAACATTTAAGCGGCGCTTACACTACCACATATAACCCAAACACCAGGCTCTAACTCTAGTAGTAGCAGATGCACAGAGAGCTAGGATTTATTAGAATTTGAAGGCTACCGTGTAGTTCACATCCAATTTATGCTCTCTAATGAATTCTCTAATCAATACTTTTGTATGGTCTGTTAATTCTCATCACTTGCTGGGGGTAGGGAAGTGCAAACTGATTGGTCTTTATGTGCAAGCTTATTAGTGTTACACTGCTTAGAGGTGGCCCACCTGTGCTCCTCTAGTGACCCTGGAACCACTGGAGATGCCTGCAGAGATGGGAGAGTGCAAGGTGGTGGTGCTGAGGATGCCTATGCACCACTGGCACTTTCTACACTTCCCCAGAGATTACGTGATAGTCACACAACAAATAAAAACATCTGGTTTCCCTTTCCTTGATGGAAGATGTCTTGAGCTAGTAAAAATGACTGACCTACAAGCTCTGAAGGACAAAGGGCTCCACCTGGGTACCTGCAATGACAGTGATGTGGGAATGAGGCAGGTACCAGTGGAGAGAATAGTTAAACCACAGTAGGGTTTTCTTTGAAGAACCTCCAGAAACCACATAAGAAAAATAACATCTATTTTTTTGGAAGGGAATATTCAAAGTAAAAGCAGGTCTAGACTTCATTACATAGCTTTTGGTCACAGGTGCTACATGAATCCACCTGCTTAAGGTATAACTTTAGATACATATTAAAAAGGAAATTGAAAAAAAAAAATCAAGTTTTTGCCACCTCAGGGAAGAGAAGACAAACCTCAACACAGCCTTGCTGCCAGAGGTGGGAACAGAAGAAATACAGGACAAAACCAGAGAACCCCAGAAGATGTGCTGTTTGTATTTGCATATGAGAAAGAGCGGGGTGGGAAGATAAGAAGAGCCACTTTTGTTTCTGCCCCATCCCCTCCTGCCCACACTGGCAGAGTATCCAGCACAGCCCTCACATAACTCTGCCTCAGGTCTGCACCTGGGACATGACATTTGCTGCATGTTGGTCTCTTGCCTTTGTCTATACCCAGTCCTGGAAAAGTTGCAAGCCTGGATAATTCCAGTTCCACTGCTGCTTCCAGCAATCCTGGGCAATATTACTGCTGAATTTGGGAAGACTACACAGAAACCTGGCAAACTGAAACAGCCCCAAAGGCCTGATGACTACGTATTCCATGGCAATGGCACCTGGCACCAGAACCTCAAAAAAAAATAAATCACAAATATGAATGTCAAAAGCTGGTAAATCAGAGGTAGCCCTTCAAGGTTTTCTTTGGACAAAGATTTGTAGTAGTCAAGGCCACACTTTAAAATGTACAAAATTGATACCAATATGTGCCTCTATAAAGAGATGTGTCTGAACAGTCCCTGTCAGTCTTTATATAAGATTTATCAATGGATGTCAAAGGATAGATTTGGGACCAATAAAGTAAATTGCCCATCTTCCATTTAATTATTTTGAAAAGGCAAATTAAAATTAAATAATGTCCAACAAAATGACCAAAAGGCTTGTTAATATTCTTATCTACATGCAGGAAGAAGGCTACGATGTAACTACCCAAAACACATTTTACCAAAAAAAGGGGTACACAATAAAACGATTCTGAAACATATATTCAACATTATTTGAAAACATCCTATTATGAAACAAAAGATTTCCTTCATAAGGAGTATAATGGTACATTGGGAATCCCTGCAAAATATCTTTGAATCCTTGGAAAGTTGCAAAACTCTGCAATAGAAGACATTGTTACTTTAACAAATCTGAAAACTTAGCACAAAGTAAAACTGGGTTAAGAAGTAAACATTTTAATGTCTAGTGAATTTCTGCGAGTAAACTTGTGATACCCATACCTCCATTAAAAATATTTTTAAAACCTTACATGGGAAAAATACTGTGGTGGAAAATTCTTTGCAGCTTTTTACTAGAAAGTAATTTTGCAAACATTGTAAAGATCTCTGTGCTACTCAAAAAGCAGAGTTCAGAATAACTGAAAGTAACTGACACAAAACATCAGCTCAGCTTCCATCTTGATTCTACTTGTTTCACATAAATGAAACATTTGTGAGATTCATAGTATCTGGAAACAGAAAACACAATTTTTCAGTACCACACAGTAAGGGATACTTTAAGATGCTGGAATGCCATTAATTTGTGCCCCTTAGCTCAGCAATTTGTAAATGATTAGCTCTAGAGCACCAAAACAAAGTAAAGCCTGTCTAAGCCCATTTTATCCAACTATGAGTGTTTAATTTAAACACCATTTAAGATCTAATGCCAAACTCCAGCATTTATTATTTATCATAAAATTGAGAAGGACGTCTGATGGCTTCCTGTAGGTACATAGCATAGAAGAACAACTTTTTTATTTTTCTTTAAGTCTAAAGCTTGGCCCTTTCAGTTTCTCAAGATTTCAAACAAGCACCTATATTTCTGCTGGTAACCAAGTCTGTGAGGAGAAAGTTTAGTTTGAGATGTCAGTGTCAAGCCTTTTCCTATAGTGACAATAGGAGGAGGGAAAGAAGGATACAATTAGGCATAACGCTATTTAACTATCTATTTTTCTGGTTACAAGAGAAATGGGATCCTCCCATCTTAAAAAGGAAAGAGACTTCTACTATCGGATTCCTGTTCTGTTGACTTTTACAGAAAGTAGCAAGTCCTTGGCTCTTGTGCTCTGACACAGAAGGCTGCACGAAGGATTACGGAGCCATGGCGGCTCTGTAGCTCTGATCTCCAGAAAAACCTTCAACGCTGAAGAGGCTGCAAGACTCCCCAAACAGGGCTAAAAATGAAATTACTCTGGGACCAGAGAAGACCTCCAGAATGTTTATGAATGTCTGGCTCCAGGAAAGTTCTCCTGACTGCAGACACTACTTTGTGTTTGTTTGTTTTTTAAATTTCATTAAACAGAGCACAGCTATTTCTTTTCTTTTCATCCTGAGCAATTCATTCAAAGTCAAAGCTTTGGTCTGACGCTTAAGGTCTTCTATTTTATTTTATTTTGTTTAGTTCTGGGCTATCCTTAAAGGAGCAGTGAGAGAGGTTTAAAACTGGCTGCATTATTCACCAGAAATACAAGTTTTCTGCTCTTAGGCACCTATAAAGTTTGCTTGTTTCAAGCTCTTCAAGCTTGAGAAAAAAAAAAATCTGGGCTTCAAAAAGTCCTTACTTTAATTAATGACTTGCTTTAACATGATTTCAAATTAGTTTAATCACTATGAAGGACAGTGAAAACAAAAAGTTCAGCATCACATGGTATTTTAAAATAACATCTTTAAATTGATACTGCACAGACTGCACGGTCCCACTCCCAGCCAGCTCTCTCTAGTGGGGGTCTCTGTCCTCACAGTAGGAGGGGACAGAAGGTTTCTGTGACACCCTGTGCTCCCAACCCAAATATTTTGATCAGAAAAATTTAATTCATACGTTTAAGTGAATTAGGTTTTGTTGTTGTTTTGGTTTTTTTTTTAATAATTCTACAAGCTCTCCTTATCCAAAAGGATGCAGAAGCCAAAGGAACATACTGGGAAAGAGAAATTTTGAAAAAGGATGATCCCAAATCCTCCACACCTCGAGAAAGAGAAGTAGAATTTAAGCATCTAATTTCCAACTTCAAAAAAAAATTCTAAGAGAGATCATCTTCATTTTGAAAACTTATCTGGAAGGTTTTTAAAGTCATTATTTACTAAAAAAAAAATTAATGAGGAAAGGTTACTCAGAAGCAAAAACAAAAGGTAAATGTTTTCCATAACCTCAGAAAGGTACTTAAAATTTACTTTCCCTGGCAAATGTTTTTATCGCCAGTTGGAAATATCTTCTCTGTATTTTGTGCTTAAAAGAAAAAATTCAAATTCACAGGCAGGCTGCTGTAGCAGGTCTGAATTGCGATGTTCCTGATCCCCTCAGCTGGGTGATTTCCTCACTGTGATGGGCGCCACTAAAGCAATCAGATTGTTTAACATCCTATGCAAATTCCTGGAGATGAATGCTCAAATCTGCCAGGACACAGACAAACAGAAATCAGCAAAATCAGCAATATGCTAATTCAGCATAATGCTGAACTTAATGCAAACATCCCTAAAGGTAATCAACAGGAGATATGAAGCAAGACAAATTTGGGGACTGTAGCACGAGTTACTGCAGAAGGTCCACATGATGATATTCAAAACAGAAAACCCCACTCCACAGACTGTTTATGATCTGGAACAAAGAATCTTAACTCCTCCTAAAAAGACCCAATAAAACAAAAACCCACAGAAAACCTCCTCCAGCCATGAGTACATCTTAGAGCTCTTGTGGCAGACATTCNGACATTCAGTACTAACCACCTTGAACCTTCTCCCCCTCAAGTTTAATCTCTGCAAAGTCAAACAAGTATTAATAATTAAAAAGTACACAAAGTTATTTTACTAAGGGGGTAATTAGCAACTTCATTTCAGTTTAGCAGCTGATTTTGAGTTGGCATTAAACCAACAGGAGCTTAAAAGAACCTATTGCACGGATAAGTTTCTGAATAACCTTGCGAGTTACTTGCTGCAGTTTGATGTGGCCCTCAGACTTCAAAGGCCCCTTTCATAAGAAAACAGGGCAAAGGGAGAGAGGTCTTTATCATCATTTATGGTAAATAAGAGACAAATCCACTACATACTAGAAAGCTGATGCAATGAAAAGACTAAACTTTGCATGAGCCTCATCAACATTTTTGGAGCCCTAAATTATCCAGTAGTTTTTTGATTAGATGATGCCGGTAATTTGGAAAGGCAGCAGCAAATAGTCCAGGAGCACAGAAGCACACAGATAAAAAGCTTCTGCTACTTTGCTATCAGCAGATGTTTGTGAGGACCCATCACCAGACTGCAGTGGAGCACGTGCTCAAGCATTTCCTG
Organism: Dryoscopus gambensis; assembly: GCA_013389985.1. Lineage (NCBI taxonomy): Eukaryota > Metazoa > Chordata > Aves > Passeriformes > Malaconotidae > Dryoscopus > Dryoscopus gambensis. The sequence goes on from WEIT01034906.1 coordinate 17,850, forward strand.
ACACCTTAGGTGAACAAGCCAGAGCCTCCCATCCTGGGCACACACAGCTCAAACTCTTGTAGTTTTCTACTGCTCAGCCTTAGTGATTCCCATTACCCTAGTCATGGATATACAGGCAGAACTGTATATATCCCTGACAGTCCCTGGCATCTGTGTTTAGAGGAATCACATGTTAAAGTCTTAGCACCCAATACACATGCTGCTGATAACTGGGCCATGTAGAAACATAAGGATCACCCCCTTACCAGAATTCACTGATGGAAAACCAGCAAGGATACACAGCTTAAAATTAACATAGTGTGAATTGAGAAGTACAAACCCTTAAGTGGAAAACTGCCAAATGTAATTTTCACAATTACCATTTAATTTAAGAAGCAGATCAAAAGGAGCACATCATTTACATTTTCAAACATTAAGTTTTAAAGATCAAAGACCTCTAGTATTTCCAGACTGCATATATGTGAGTAACTTGGTTCGAGTAATGAATCTATGCAGAGGGAGAACATGAGCTGCTCATTTGCTCTATGCAGCAGTTTCCCCATCGTCTGGGACTGCTTCATGTGGTATCTGCAACAAGCATCATCAGCAAGCTCCCACTGACACTAAATATGAATAGAAGCAAGGGATTTTAAGGCCTAAAAGACCATTATACCAATTTTCTGACTGCTGGAGAACTCTCTCCCTGAAACTAACCATTGCTTCAGAGATTTTTTCACAATTGCAGCCTGACAGCTATGACTTAACAGTACTTATGTAATGTTTCAGAGGTCATTAAAGATTCCACATTACCAAAACTGTTTTTGTGACAGTGCTGCAGCATAATTATACTTAAAAAGTTAAACAGAGAGAAGTGCACAATGTAAATATTCCAAAACAAGTCGGTTTAATTCCATGTAGAAATGAAATACAGCAGAAGCAATGTTTTACTGACCACTGGGAGCTACTGCAATAGATGCTGGTTGGATTCAGTGTAGAGTAGAAAGTGTCCTGGAACTTATATCCCGGCAACAATTGAAATTTTAGTTCATACTGAAACCTCATGCCTACTTCTAAGCACCTCCCAAAAAAACCACAGCTCAGAATTCAATATTAAAAACAGATTTTTCTTAGCAGAAAACCAGAAAGCATCATTACCATAAAAACTATGCTAAAAAAAGACATGATAGTTTAAACTGAGACAGTAAACAGGAGCTGCTTGTGGAAGTTGAGATGACCAAAACTTCACTGAGTTGAGGAACAAGACACCATCACGTGTGTAATGTGCAGCTGTGTTCAGTACTTGATAGGTGTGTTACAATAACACTCAAACCCCAAAGTCTTCCTTATTGTACACAAAGATCCTCAATACACCACATTGTCTATCAGAGTGGTCCCAAGCACAGGATGGATTTTTATCTGCATGTCCCTTATGTTCCTATTTCCCTTACAAATCCCAGGATTAAAACTACTTTAAAAGTAGACAGGAAGGGAGATATAATACTAACATTTACACAGGGACTTTAATTCTTATAATATGGCATTAACATCTAATAAAGGAAAGAAAAGGGCATATGAAATCCACAAATCTCTAAACATGAGAGGGTTTAAAGCAGCTTTCTCAAGAATAGCTTTTCCTTAGACAGACACTTATCATGATAACGATGATGCATTCTCTAACTAAGACTATAAAGCTCTTGAAAAGATGAGTAGCCATTGTATTTTTACAATAATTGAGGCACCTATGTATTATTACTCTGGTAAACAGGTCTTCCTGACAGATAAAAGCAGTTACACTGAAGCAACTTTCATACTTCAAATCTTCTCTCACAAAACATATAAAAAAGTGAGCAAGATCCAGGCTCTTTAGATGAAGAAAACAATGAGCTATGTCTGGCTGCAATTAATGCATAGCAACCTAATCTCAAAGGATATTTATATTGCACAATGCTGTGGGTATTCTTGCCAGACCTATACTGGCTCACATGGATTTCTGTGTGACAGCAGCCATGCTGCTTCCAAATCCCAGTTTACATCAGGTAGGCAGACACAGTGAAAGCACTTAGAAGTCTTAATCTGCGTGTCTGTCAAAAATTAAAACCACTACATGAGACCTAAGCAACATTATATGCATTGATAGATTAAAAAATTGGTAAAATTGGTGCATGTCACATCTGCCTTCACTAGCAGTCTGCAGAAAAGTGCCCCTGCCCAAACAGGAATACATATTTCCTGCCTCCAGGAAAAAAAAAAAAAAGAAAAAAGACACATACACTTCTTTACTTGAGTGTAGAAACACTGAGGTTAAGATGAGGAGAACCTGGAGATCCAGATTTCATCTCCACATCCTGCCCCCAGGAGCAGTGTGTGTTCAGCTGAGCATGCGCAATGTTCACCTGTTCCCATACTCCACAACAGTGCAAAAATAAAGGTAAGACATGGCCAAGCTACAGCACAGCTGGGTTAGGGGTAACACACTAAGGAAACAACGAGAAATTAAAGGAGGGTGAGGAAGGCTGGCATACCTTTGAAAACAGCTGAGACACACCAATATCCTTTCCACATTTCATTCCCCCATATCGGAAAGGTAGTGTGACAGGGATGTCTTCTACTGCCAGAGAGACATCCTCCTCTATCCTACCTCCTCCGCTGATCACAGAGGGAAGGGAAGATAATCAGATGAGTCACCACTGGAAATCTGCATGGCTGGGTCGCATCTAACCCATCAATGCACCACACACAGGAAACCGAATTACTGCCAGCTTCCCGGCCACATCTGCCGAGATGCTGGGAGCTGCTGCTCCAGCTGTCTGCTTCATTACAATCGCCAGGCAATATGGGTCCTGCCTGCAGACAAACACCAAATCTTGTTGCTGAAGTGTGCACGGTGAGTATTTTGTGTTCTGACAAAATTAACCACTCTACTGAGAACCACAGAAGATTTAGTAGTAGTCTCCTTCTTAATTATGGTATATCTAAATACGTTTAGGGAAAGAACATTCACCTTTTTACTATTATTTCCAAAGGAAGAGAGTTTTCACAAGGAAAGATCAAAGATTCCACTGGAAAATGGAATGACACAAGATTTTAGTTGCCACAGTAAAGAAAAAAAAAACAGTTTTAGAAATTCTTAGCTGCAGAGGTAAGAAAAGGAAGGAAACAAAAAAGGAACCATAAGCATGAACATATAAGCATTTTTCAGTCAGGTCTAACAATAGGCTTACATGTCCCACAGTAAGTAAGGCAGATGAGATACTAATTTTAAAATATGTAAGTGAAAAAATTAAAATAAGTGTAGTGAAACATTCAGAAATTTAGAACAGTCTGAGACTGTGTTGCCTCAATCTTTTAAACAGCTAAATGCAAAACAAATGCAGAAAACCCCCAAACAACACAGACTTAAGTTGGCACATTCTATGAAATTTCACAATTTAAATACTTACAAGGTAAGAAATTCATGAAGGACAAAGTAGTTATTTATAAGTAACTTCAGGTGCACATTTCTCCTCATTCCTTTCCAAGCCTCTCTTCTCTGTCATTTCTTCAGAGTGCACAGCTCTCAGCCCTATCCACTGACACCTGACATGCAGACCTTCCTGGAGTCTGAGATCACTTTGCCAGACCTACCCCAGAGTCACAGAGGGCTTTGGGATTTTATCAGACACATGAAAGCTAGGTCATTAGTGAGCAACCCAGTCTGTGCATTTTAATGGGGATTTGTCTTTGAAAAATTCATCCACACATAAGACTTGTAGCTGTGAAGCAATACCCTCTTGAATAATCATCAAGTCAATGTTTATTATATCAGGGATTTTTTTTGCCTCCACAGCATCAGGCAAATGTCTGTGAAAGATATCCATCTGTACGTGGAGCTCACGCCTTCATCCTCACGCCATTGCTATTCAGTCTGAATAAGATCAAATACAAGCAACCTTTCTATTGAATGTTAAGAACTCACAGTGAGGATGCCCACCTGACACCATAAAAAAACCCAACAATCCTAAAACATACATACATATACACAAAGGTGAGACCCTTGTAGTTAGTTAAGACAGTCAATGTCACTTTGTTATAACCCCTCGTATTTGCAAAAGAACCTGCAACCAAATTTCTGGCCCTATTTCATTTAGGATTACATTTTCAGGTGCATCAAAACAGGTACACTTTGTCAGTGGCACTGTTTAGGCAAACAGAGCATGGTGACAAGGAAGACGAGCTTTTTCCTAGAGCAAATATGCATTAATGCCTTTGTCCCCTGCTTCACCTATTGGTAACTTGTTTCCGAAGAAGCACTTCAGGGCAGTGCAACAGCTAATGCTACAAAACTCCTCCCATGTGTCAAACCTGGATCTTTATTTTTCCTCCTCCACCACCACTTTGATATCTGGCTTCACAGAATCATGAAGGTTGGAAAAGATTTTTAAAGATGACCAAGTGTAACATTCTGTTTCCTTCAATGTCAAACAGCTAACTAATAGAAATAAGATACTTATGTCATCTTTTTGGAGGCATCAGCAACTGACACAGTTCTGTCATGACTGACCCTAGCAGGCTAGGTGGTTACCACTGGCAGAAAAACTTGACACTGTGCACCCATCCACCACTTCCAGCACTCCCAAATTCTGACACCAGCTGCATAAAAGTTATGTTGGAGCCCCATAGTGTACTGGCCGGTTTTTCATCCACTTCCTTAAAGTAAGCAGAAAAAAACATCCCACACTTGCTTCTGTTCTTTATCACATATCTTGATTTATTAGCTGACACAGTCATCCGACCACACAGCAAATATCAGGTCAAACTCAGATCCATAAGCTAGATTTTTCAATTCCTTCCTGAAGGGGAAAAAAAATAACAAATAGCAGGGTCAATAAAGCAGTTCCAGGAAAGAATTTACAAGTAACACTGGAAACTGGTTTTGGGATTAGTCTACCCCTGTGAAGGGCAGGTGACGATGGCTGCAGAACTGCTGGGCTAGATATCCCAATACCTCTGAAGAACCATCTCCCAACCAGCCTCACGGAGACACAAGGACTGCTTCTTCCATAGTAGAAGACAGTGTGTAAGCATATTAAATACTTTCAAATGCTTTGGCTCAGAAGCTCCTGGCAGTGTTTCTATTTAAAACAGCTCCAACTGTATTTATAAGCCTTATGAAATTCATCCTGAAGAAATTATTTATGGCTAGAAGCCAGCCTCCCTAATCCAGGGGTCTATCTTATACCTCGACCCTGGGCACCTAGCAAACACATCCTGAGTCATGTAAGGAAGAGAGCTGGGCAATGAGCAGAAGTGGGTGACTTGAGAAACCTCCAGGGGAAGAGATGGTTTGTCTGAGTTCAGGTGTCTGCCTCTCTTCATCCCACTAGTCAGCTGCAACCCAACAGTGAGCTGCTGCCAAAAAGGGCACGACCATCACCTCTTCCCTGGCTGGAGCACTGGTGCCCATCTTGCCTTTCAGCAGCCAAGCAAATACCAAATACCACCAAACAGGCTGATACTCCCCTGAGCCAACTCACCAGAGCATCAGACAAACAGCAAAAGGAGGCAGGGGAAGCACAAGCCAAGCACGGGAGTTTCAATGGCACCTTACTGGGATAACATCTCAGCACTTACACAAAACCACACTGTCGTGGGATCTACGGTAGGAGGACAGCTCGGCCCAAACAACAGATTTCACTGTTTGTGCTGAACTGATCTCAGCTGAGCTAACTCCTTTAAAGCTCTGATACATGACAAGGATTTTGACTTCTTTGGCCAATACAGTAATAACTATTTCCCAAAGTTAGTATATTGTGTTCTTTTCTAATAGTAACAATTGAAAACTGAATCGCATCCAGAAACAAAGCTGAGAACTTTCACATGAGCTGGTACCAAAAAAATGTGCCAACATTTGCACAACACATGCCAACAATGGCAAAAAAATATAAAGAAAGTCTTATAATCTTCATGCCCTTCTAAGATAATCCCAGATGTTTTGTACTGTGAATGGAAAACACTGAAATTAGGTTTCTCTTTCCAATATAACACAAATGAAAGTTTTACAGCTAAGTATCCAATTGGAAGCTAGCACGCTGTGAGTCAGATCCATACATTTTTATTTTCATTGGAAAAATAAAAAATTAGTACTAATAATAAACACTAAATTCACAACATCTTGCAGAAGCTCACAGCATGAAGAACCACAGAACCTATTTTAAAGTAGCTTATTCACTACATTCCTTTTAAGTTAGATTTTCACTTGGATTGACAGTATTCAGAAATGTGAAAAACAGCAAAACCAAAACACTCCTCCCAAGATAATTTGGATAATAAGTGAGGTGTGTCAAGCACACCTTAGACCAGCAGAAGCATTTCTAGTACACTGGGTCTGAGAACACATGCTGTTTTTCATTAAACTGCTGTAGCTGGAAAGCCTGCTTAGAAAATGATAGTTAAGAGTTATATTAGTCTTGTTAAGCAGTAAAGGTTGGGGTTTGTTTTGTTTTTAAAAAATGTCCTGCAGGAGTGGATAAAGGAACTTTAAAGTGGAGGAGTGGTAGGTATAAGAAACAGCTGGAATGTATCTGGTTCTTACAACACAATAAAACCCAAGTATTTTCCAAAGCTCAGCAAGGTCACTCACTAATGTAATATGCACAAGTGCTCATTAAAAACTTAAAAATTTGGACCAAAAAAAAAACCCTGACAAAGAAAGGGTGCTGAAAATGAATCCACAGTAATGGGGGAGAAGGGGGCAAAGCATGCGAAACATAGAAATCATTATCATCTCACTTTCTCCCTAAACTATGGGCAGAAAAAAAACGCATGACCTCACAAAGCTGCCGAATGGATAAGGACACAGTTCAAAAAACAAACAAACAAAAAGACAAGAGAAGAACAAAAGTAATGCCACAACTAACTCTAGCTGCTAACTACAAAATACAGAATGGAAGAAAACAAAAGCCTGGTCAGAATTGTCTGTAGTTCCCCTTAAGCTGCAATGCATTTCACCAGTATAGAAGACATACTCGCTTCTATAGTCAACAAGTTAATTCTTTCTCAAAGTGCCTGCAGATGTTGCTTTCATGCAAAATTTTAAAGCAACACTCAAAACTACGAAGAGAAACTTCATAAAGGAAACTACATTGTGAACTCAGCTCAAAGCTATGCATGCCCATCACACAGGACTATGTGAATACAGACTTCTGATTATCCCTGAGAATTTCCAAATATAGACTTGAAAAATATATAAACCCACCTTGCAGAAACCAGGAAATAGATTTTACTTCGAGCAAAAATTAGTCCCATTTTTCTCTCAAACATATTACAGATACCTTTCCTGAGGTCGGCAAGCAAGGGGACAAAGTAACAGAGAGAATAACGTTCAGCCAGATCAAACGGTATTACCGCCACCCTCTCCCTCTAACACATTGTTGCTAACCCTATTATAGGACATTTTACCACAGAACTTTCATAGTCTACAGGCAATGGAGAGAATATTACTTCTAGGATTAAAATTCCCACAGTATTTACTTCACAACATGTACATTTATACATCAATTAATATTTATACGTCAACTGGATACACTTAGGTTTATTCCGTGAAACACTCATTGCCAAGAATATACACACAGTAATAAAATACTGATGCATCCACCTGAAGCGGGGTTAAATACACCCCTTATGTAAACGTGAGCCAGGACTTTGGCAGCTGTGCTGTAAGAAGTTCTCCAGAAACCAGCCCACCCAGGTTTTATGACTTGACAGAATTACCCAGTATTAAACATGGTTTAGGGAACAGAATATATAGATTTTCCCTTTTCATTCACACATCTTTCATTCTGGCACTATTCAGGATATTGACTGGCTCTCTACGGACTATCCAAGAATACATTACCTAAGAACTGAGAAAAAATTTGTTTTTGTAATGATTAGTTCAATTTAAATAAAGGTACCTACAAGAAGAGGATTTGAACAGTGAAATTCTATCTATCAATTCTATCTCTACAGGTATTCTTCCCACACCAGACTGTATGCATTAGATTCATGCCTGGGGGAGAAACAAAACAAAATAATCACTGAGGTAAGATCTCTATGCAAATACAGGGAAAACATCACTGCTAGACCTCTTGCTGCATTTGCAGAAGCCATAAAAATATACAGTAGAAATGCAAACTTTGAACAGCTTCAAAAAAAAAAAACATTTGGTGACCATATGTCAGAGACCATTCCCTGGATTTGACTGCTGTACTGTTGGTCCAAACCAAAACATTTCAATAAGCTGTCCTGGTTCTCAAGTTTTATCCTCAAGCAGACTCCTTCTATCAAGCTACCTTGCAAATCTGCTTTTTCAACCTTCTGAGCAGGTTTGAGAGGGTGGGGGCAGGGGGCACACACATATATACACAAATTTGTTTGCTCCTGGAAAAAGAAGGGAAAAAAAGGCCCCAAATAATTTTCCAACATCCCTTGTAATGCAGTAACACATGCGGTTGTCAATACACAAAAGCATTCAAAATAATTAAGCAATTCCACTACCTATTTAATGGTCATGACAGACAGGAGCAGCAGATGTATCTTTAGTTGCCATCCAGATAGGCTGGGCTTTCTCCCGCTAACACTGTCTATTAAACATGATAAATTATCTTGCTATAGAAATCCTCATGGTGAAAGACCTCTCTCCATCATTGCTGGGTAGTGTTAGCACCAGGAAGGACTTCTGCTGCACTGTTCCTGCGTGCGATTCCAGGGTCCTGGTTCTGACTCTGAGACTGATGCTCTCAACAAGTCTCTGATGAAGTTAACAGCTCTCAGAACAACTGACTCTACAGGAGTTACTAGAGAAAGAAATTCAGCTCACAAGAAGAGCTGTAATAATTTGCAATATTAATAGTTACTTGGCTGAACACCCATTTCTCACTCCAGTGGATTTGTTGAAGTTGCTCCACATGCTTTCCTACAGCTTTGCTGCTTCACTCCAACAATTCATTCAGGCACACGCTTGCTGGCCACCCTCCCACAGACTGGATCTGTACATTTGACTACTTCAGGAGGAAAAAAAAAATTCAAGTGTTATTTGCCTCTAGGCACTTTAACTAAAGATTTACAGACTTTGTGGGTCAGATTTCACGTTGCTTTAGCAAACGATTTCAAACCATAGACATTTACCAGAAGATTAGAATTCATTTAAAACCCAGAAGAGGAATCAAAAGCTGAGACATTTTACAAGAAAACAGCATACACTTCTTTCCTCTTGAACTCTTCTAGGGGCATCACTCCTAAAAGAGTGAAGTATGTGTTGGGGGAGAGGGACTGTGTCTCCCTTTCATTCACAAGGGTGAACTTCGTGGTGGACTGCAGAAAGGGAGAGGCAGACTGCCCTCCCACATCTTGAGGCAGGAAAACAGACTCGGCAGTCTGGGATATTTAATAGCTGGGGGAAGAATGCTTTGGTTTGGAGGAACAGCTTTTGGCTTGCTTAAGTTATAATATGGAACAGAACACAGTAAAACAATTTTAACCCAGCTATTTCTAGCTTTGGCAAACAAGTTCTACCTTTCATAGAATGAGAGAAAATCCTGAGCTGGAAGGGACCCACGAGGATTGAGTCCAACTCCTGACCCTGCACAGGACAGCCTCAAGAGTCACACTATGCCCCTGAAGAATTGTCCCAACACTTCTTGAACTCTGCTAAGGTTGGTGCAGTGATCCCTGGGGATCCTGTTCCAATGTCCAACCACGTTTGGGTGAAAAACCTTTTCCTGACATCCAGACTAAGTCCTCCTGAAACAACTTCATGCTATTCTCTAGGGTCCCATCACTGGTCACTAGAGAGAAATCAGTGCCTGCCCTCCATTTCTCCTCATGGGAAAGCTGTAGACTGATGAGGTCTCTCCCTGGTCTTTTCTTCTTTGAGAAACTATTTCCAAGTTGTGGTATTCCAGTGTTTTATTCTGGTCTCAGCATGTACCATCTGCCCAGCTGAGGTGCCAAGTGAAGGCTGAGCTTCATGTGAGTTTGACCAGCACCACTTGCTCCAGACAGAGCTCAGAAAGCACCAAAAGTCTCAGATGCAAGAAGTCAACAGCACTAACCAGCGCTGGGTTCTGTAGAAAGGACACCTGAGAAGAGCTTGAGTTTTGCACAGAAAATGACCATTCTTTCCCTCAAAGAAGTAGACATCCTCAACAAGCAGTTCCCCCAGTGAGTCCAACTAGTGTAACTGAGACAAGCAACATCCCCTCCCAGTTCACAACACACAAAACACAAGAGACTGGGGACTACACTTTAAGAGGTCTTTGCACTGTGAAGACTACAGACCTGCCTTGTCTGCATTATCATAAACTATGTCTCAACATGAACCTGAATTAAAGAACAAAGTCTTTCTTTAAGTAACCCAGATATCAGATATAATTTTTTGTTGTTATTATTCTTAATCAAGCTCTTGGCCTTTTGGGATTTGGGTTATTTGGAGGTTTGGGGTAGGGGACTTGAGGTTTATTTGATTTTGGGGTTTTTTTTGTAGCATTAGAACGAGGAGAAGATGTTTGAGTGCCCATGAGCCAATGGCTGTCCTACAGCATGGATAATTCAGCTGGCAACAGGCAGGAGAAGAACCTGACCAGGCCACAGCTTTTTCTCACCAAAAGCTTCAAAACCATATGGGGTGAATTTTTTTATGGTTTTGGGGTATTTTTTACTCCTCCTGAGATCCAAAAAATACAGCTGTTCATTCCTGTTACTAAAAAACCCCCAGCTTCAAGGTTGGAGGTTAATTTAAGTCTCAGAGTCCAAAGAGTTCTCGATTGAAATACAGAAACACGTCAACACAGCTTCATTAGCAAAGGCAAAGAGTAACAGTTTACAAGGAGATTTTGGCTTGTTCCTTTAAATACATAGTAGCTAGTGTCTGTATGCTTTCCTCTTCCTCTAATGTTAAGGAGAAGCTGGTACACAAAACCTTACCAAAACATCATAAGTGCAAGTTCATAAATATTTGGAAATCTGCTTCATTTTCAAAATGAATTGTTTAATCATTAGGACTCACCAAGTTTCACTCTCAGTCATGTATACACCACTTTGTTTCACCAAGACTCACAAAACCTTGGGACATGTCTCATGACCCTAAAAATATCACTACTCTTCCATACAGCAGCGGAAGTGGTTAGTCTTGGCTTTTTAATCCATCTGGATGTAAAGAGTAGAGAAACACAACAGCCATTCTGAAACACAAACCTAATTTCATAGGGAAATGAATATTTACATTTTCCTTTAACATTATGGAATTCCTAGCATCCTGTTTATCAATACCTTAAGGTTTGGTAGTTACTCACTTTACAATAAAATGTTTCTCCAAGGGCTAAGTTTAAGAGTTACTTTAAAATGAGAACAGCTTTCACATATCAAAAGATAGCCGCACAAATTAGATTGGGAAGAGGGGAAGCTGAGCATATATTTTTTCCCCCTACACAAACAGCGCACACTTCACTCTCACATCACTTTGCTAGTGCTCCCACATGCTACTGGCAGGCAAAGACACAAAACCTTTTGTAGGAATGGTACAACCAGCCAGTATCGTACAAAAATCTAATAATAGTTAAAACAAGTCCCCAAACGCTTAAAAAAGGATTTTCAAAGACAACATTGCATCACCTTAACGAAGCTATTTAAAGTAAGCTTTGCCAATTTAAAGAAAGCAATGCAAGAAAGGTATACATGAGAGAGGAATGCTTTAATTACTTGAACTCACAGCTAGCTCTTACAAAATTGACACATGGGGAAGCCAGGACTGCTTTAATTACCAAATTCACAGAGGACACAAAACTGACACTTGTGGAGGTCATTTGCAATAGCCTTGCCTTTGGTGCTCTCAGTTCAACAGTCTCAATAGATTTTAAGCACTAGATGTCATTGTTTTACAGAGGAAACAAAGAATCCTGAACTGACGTCTTGACAAGCTTATAAAGATGAGGGGTAAAAAGTAAGAAACACCCTTTTTTGAGTATTTCCTCCTTCCAAAGTTACTGCGATAGTGGTTCTGACAACATTAAGTTTCATCTTAAGTGCATAAGCACATAGAAATAAGCTTAATACGTTAAAATACATATAAACTAGCACTATAAAGCTCGTCTTTAAAGGCACACCACGACTCTAAGAGAGGCTGTTCAGTATTCCTAACATTTCTCAGCTTCCACGCCACAGCCTCGCTCGCTCAGCCGATGCTGCCCTGGTCATACTCAGGTACACCCAGGAGCGAGCTCCCTCCCCACGCTTTAGCACGCACCGCACCGGTGTGACTCGGGGCAACGATACAGAAACACGGATATTTACGTCAAGCGCTGTGTGCAGTCAGACAATCATGTTTAAAAATAGGAGAGAAGAAAATGAGTGTTAATTTCAGGTTGCTCTCTGTCCTGAACTCTTTCGAGACAGGAAGGAGTGTCTTTAATTCAGGCTGTCTCGGAGCAAGCGCTACAGAAGTAATTTAGAAGACGGCAAGAAATTATAAGCCTTAATGACAGGAGGGCAACCCAGCCAACCTTTAATTTGTATTGAGAGGAGGGGGCGGTGGCGATACTGCACAGACAGACCTCTGCAAGTTGCCACGATACTTTCTAAAAATAGCAGTCGGCAGCTGCCGAGAAAGAAGCAAAGTTTGGGGCCGCGTCCCTGCAGCTGCTGCCGGGCGGCGGGGCAGCCCCGCGGGAGCGCGCTGCGCGCTCCGCCGTGCGG
>WEIT01034909.1:2132-14062 GCA_013389985.1 Dryoscopus gambensis
TGTTTGTGTTTCAGAAGTTTCTAATGAAGTCTTAAGAATGAAGCCTCTAGCTTCTTATTTTATTCTTATTTATGTTTTGTCATGCCTAGGGATGCTGATTTTGGACAAAAGCATCATTATTCAAGAAACTCTACATAGATTTCTGTGTCGCCTCAAGGGGGGTTTCTGCATTAAACTTACTTCAATTATCTCTATTGTTTTAATAGTTAGATATCATAAATCAAGCCTACTCACCAGAATTTCTGTCTAGTCAATGGAGAAAAGTGAGCACTTACAGAAATGAGTTTTTATCAATTATCCTTAGACATTTTATTTTAAATGATGGGCCAAATAAATGACATGTAATTTAATTAGAATAAAAACATACTTCTATATGAATTTTTTCACTTTTGTTCCTAAACTAGGTGATCATATAGTAATGAAATTATTTGAATATGTTTCACCATACAGTTTTAAGGATTATTTACATGCAATTTAGTAATGCTGAGGAAAAAATATTTTCTATGTTACATCTTAAATTTCAGGGTGACATCTCATTCTTTTCACTGTACCTATCTTGGACACTCCTTTTGGGAGACTCTGATAGCTGACCAACAAGGGTCTTCAGTTTTACAGTCAAATTTTCATCCTGTTGAGATAAAGCATCTATTAATAAGCTATACATGCAGATAACTAAATAATATTGGGGAGCTTCCATACTGTTCTTGTGTTTACAATAATATTTTTTTTTCCCCTTCCTTCCTCTCTGTCTGTTAAACCACACAGAAGAAATAAGGTCATAATTTAATGAATGACCCCTTGGATCACAGATGCTGACAAAATGAAGCCTGAAAATTTTAAATTGGCTGGCTGCTGTTATCCTAACATAACCCATTAAAGTCACACAAGAGAGCATAACTTATTATGTAGTGAAACTGTGACTTTTTCATGGTTTCTTTGTAAATGTGACAAAATTTATGGATGGCATTAGTGATACTAAGTTGACAGAATTAAAACCACTGTTTATGGACACAGTTCAGTAACTTGATTTAATTAGATTCTCACCACATTGATCTAAGAGGATTTTCAGGCAGTATTTTATGATGACAGTTTGAAAGAGAATGCTGAAGTTCTCACACCAGTGAAGAATTAAAAGCAATATTTTCATTTAAATACATAGATGTTTAGCTAATTACTTAATTAGACTCTTGCACTTTGAAACAGTGGACAGTGTTTTGTATAGGCGCTTCAGCCACTGTCCAACCTGAAAATTCATCTTAAACTAAGAGTTTACTGTGTTAACACTGTGTATAACAGAGCAATTCAGCTCTAACTCAGACACGTTAGAAATGGGGCATCAAAATCCAAACTCTATTGATAGTATTGACTGTACTGAGAATTCCTGATCCTTAGTTCCCTTATTGATACCTCAATTTAACAGTATCAGAAATTAGTGAGGCTATAAGGATAATCAATTACCTTTTCTGTCAGAGCAAATAATGCCTTTTAATTTCTTCTTCTCTCCTGGTTTCTTCCTGTGTCTTTCTCAGGTTGCCTGTCCCTTTTAATAATCAACCTGGCTGTAAATCTACTAAGCATTGTATTATTACTATTTCCTATTTTTTAAACTTTAGTGAAAATAACAGTCAATAATAATCCCTGGAATTTTTAAGATGAACCTTTTGGGTATTTAAATATGGTAAGCTTTTGCAAAATGTAGTATAGACCTGTGAAGTGAGTATAAGGAATGAAAAATTGAATACCAATCCATGCAAGAAAGTTGAAAAACCTTCATTAAATTACTGATATAAATTTATGGAGATGTCATTGTTACATGAGGGCTTGTGATCTGTTAAATACAGTAAATGATTTTAAGGACATTATGTTGTGTGCATCTTAAAAGTTCCCTTCAGTGATTTTACTTGAAAAAGCAACATTACCAAGAACTAACATTCATCATGTGGCAAAAAGGCTGTGTTTTATTTTATTTCACACTAGAATGAGATTATGAAATTAAAGTCAAAATTAATAACACTTTTAAAACAAAATAATTTAGATTCTTCCAAAGCATGGAAAGTTTAAAAGGAGCAGTACCTTCAACTAGGAACAAATACAAGAAAGTTGGCCTAGCCCCAGTTTTTGCAAGCCAAAGTAAATCTTGACATGAAGTCCCTTGTTGAGGGCTCTGGTAGAAAGGTAGCTGGGAGATCTTTTAAACCACATATTTATAAATTAAGGTTTTGGCACAGCAATTGCCAAAGTTATACAGACAGTCAAAAATTGGGATGTGGCAGAAGTGCTACTGAGATTGGCTCAGTTGGATAAAGTATGATGCTGATAACACCAAGGTTGTGGGTTTGATCCCTGTATGGGCCATTCACTTAAGAGTCAGACTTGATGATCCTTGTGAGTGCCTTCCAACTCAGAATACTCTGTGATTCTGTGAAAGATAAGGGAACTCTCTGACAAAGAAAACATTTACTTCAGCATTTCTTTCCAAAACTGGCAAAACAAGGTGGGAATTGTCAGTTGGTTTCCCTACCTGTGTGTCCTTCCCTATGTAGTTCCTCAGCATTAAGAGACATTGGGTATGTTTCTTTCCATTAAATAGTACCTGAATCTGTACAGCATCTTTTTAAACAAATTCAGGGACAGCTGATCCATAAACTGCTAAATATTACTTCCTCTACAACTTCCTGTGGCAAAAACCAGCAAAAATTATCAGGTATTTTCTGTTACTCATCCAGGGAATGTCACAAATCCATGCATCTGATTACTAATTTCAAATTTTAATTTCAGATTTAACTGAAAATTGTGCCAGTATTGCAAATCTTAATAGCTCTTTCTGTAAAATTCACGCTGGGTTGTATGGGAGTCTGAACGCAGTCTTCAGAGCATTGTTTAGAATTGAAGAATCTCTTCTGATTGACTTTTCTCAAAAATAAGAAGTTGTCATTTATGTGAAGACTGTGTATTTCTTGCACATATTTCACCTTCCTTTGCATAGATATCGTACAAAAATGAGAAATACTGTTGCAGTCCGTTTGCAATCTTCCCAGACACAGTTTTGCCAGCAGAAAAAAATAGGAAAGGATCTTTGCACAGGTGTTTCAGAGATGTTTATTTCCTGGCCCCTCACGGGTCCCAGGCTGTGAAGCAAAGATTTAGAATCATGGGAAGACCCCTGTGTAAAGCCAGAATCACAGGGGCGGGGTAAACATTTGGGACCAATAGGGACACAGAACTTGGGTACATTAGCATAACAAGGACTCCTGCGAGAGAAACCTGAGTGCCAAGGGCAGGACCCACCCCCACCCCCCAGGGGGAGGGGGGACCCTCCAGGGAGGGAACCCCCCCAAATACTCAAAGATGATCTCAGTTTCAGTACTTTATATACTGTAGGAAGATATCCGTAGACCAGGTGTTGAGTCCTGACATTAACATTGTGTCTTCCATTTTTAATATTATTAGCTACAAGCTAGTGTTAAATTTGTATCTAAATGATGTCGAGATGCATATGAAGAAGTATTTCTGGAACAGGAAAATTAATGCCATGATAATTTTTCTTTATATCTGTGATGATTCAGTGATGGTGCTTTTAAAAGGACATAAATTTATTTAACTTTTAGTTACTTCTGCCATTTTTTCATACTCCTTACTCATATCTGTGACATTCACTTGTATTGTGAAACTGATGCAATATAATAAAGCAGGGGAAAGGTTCACAGAATACCAAAATTAAACTTCACTGCTCTATTATAATGAGAAATATGCCTGCAGACACATGTATTGGCTATATGTAGAGCTTTTTTAATGATAATTTCAAATTCTGCTATCAAACATCAAAGTTTACTATGAAATCTTCACAAAATATTTTTTCGCAAGTGACAGAACAAAAACCACAAAGAACTCACACCTGTGATCTTCTTTTTTAATTTCCTTTTTTATTTCTGATACTAATGATTCATAATATAATACTTTTATTTGTTGTTTAAAAATTCCTGCTGTAATACCTTTCTGATGTGTGTTTAATTTAGTGGAAACAGTAATGGTTCTGGGAGAAGACCAAGGTGTATTGAAGAAAACGGTAGTATTTCAACTTACATACATCTGGTTTTGTATTTTTTATTGCACAGTGGATTTCTTTTTTACAGATACTGGTCTAACTTCGAAATTCTCAGCCTCTCAAATATTTTCCTTTTACTGACAAAAGAACATCATGACAATATTAAAGGCTGCTGAACAAGAGGAACAAAGATTTTGTTTTGCTAAATATACCCAACTGGCCAACACTGACGTACTCACTTCACTGCTTTCTAGTTCAGTTGTAAAAATAACCCAGCAAAGCTTCCTTCTTTGAAAGGATTATATTAGGGAACATTTGCTTTACAAAGAATAAAATATATTTGGTGTTACTATGCTTGACAGAAGACATGCGCAATTCTTATCCTGTATTTACACTGAAGTGATGCTCTTTCTTTATTACTGGAATTCAGAGATTATTTTCTTAGAATGATATAAAAACCCCATCCTTAAGGAATTTCATGGTACATTTTAAAAATACTTTCTTTTTATAATGTTCTTCATACTAAATAATCGAATCGCTAAGGCATAATGGAAGATGCATGGGAAGAACTGCTACTGCAATGAAAACCAGTGAAATTTGAGGGGATTATACAGTAAAACAAGGCTAATCTAAGAAAACACAGCTATAATATTGCTGAATGTTTTTACTTTCAGGCATTTTACAGAATGTTGATGTAGACAATAAAAGGGTATATTCATCACAATACATGATTTAATGTAACACCAAGGCCCCCCTCCCCCTTTCCCCCCAGTTTAGGCATACAGTACTCAGATTTCACATGATGGTGAAGAAACCCCTTAGGACGTTTAAAATTTATGAGGAGTCGTGAGATTTCATTCATTATGTTGACAATATGGACAGCTTCTTTTCAAAATGGATTGGACCAAAAAAGGTGAACAGACGTGGTTGAAAGACCTCTTCCCATAGCGTGTGTTGAATTATGAGAGTTACTTCTGCTTATACGTTACCCTGGAGGACTGCTTAATGTGCTTGGTTATAAAGAGCTGCAAATTTTTAGCTGTGGGCTGGTATCCATATTGAGCCATGTATTTATAGTTGATCTATTGCTTTCTGGGCAAACCAGTCATATTCAGGTAGAATTAAGGGCAGTAATTGATTTCCTGCTAAATAAGACTCATATCAGTTTAAAATGTAAAAAATGTAAACTAGAGTCTCTATATGAAGCAAATATATGCTCTAAATATTGCTTCTAGATATGAAAACCTTTTTATAATTACAAATTTGCATATAGATCTGTAAAGATACCTTCTGAATGGAAAGCAGGAGCCATATTTTTTTTACCATTTAAATTTTGATCGACAGAAACATTTCTGCCAACAAATTTTTGACTGCTGTGGCTACGTCTTTATTCTGACAATATACCACACTAACAGAGTGTAATTTTAGCTTGTTTTTAGATTGTATTAAGTACCAAGGTGAATATTGCATGAGGTAAGGGTCTCATCTGCTCATAAGTACCATAACAAAAACTGCTTTATAGAAAAAAAAATTAAGCAGTGATTGCTTATCAACTGTGTATCAGCACGTGTCTTTGTGAAATTTAGAATGAGGCTGATTCACTGAGATGCAGAGCAAAATCTTTTATTAACTGAAGCTGTCTTTTTCTGATCAGCAATTAAGCTGCGAAGTAAGTCTGCTTAATTTCACTTCCATCCTGTGAAAATCAGCTGCCGTTTTCATGATGCTGATATAACAAGTAAAGGAGGAAAGAAATTACCTCTCTTGACAGAATACGGAAAACTTTGTTGTGTTAATACAACTTAATTTATATTTGGAATTGCATCCTGCTTCAGAATTTAAAAACCATCAGTCTCCCTTTCCCCACTCTCTCCCCATGTACTCTTTTTCTCTCTTTTTTTCTCTCTTCTTTCGCTGCCGTGTTTTTGCAGTGAAGAATGTGCTGTGTAACGTTGAATGAACTTGGATTATTTTTTCATCAGAGAGAGACATTTATCCTAGAGGATTTCAGCCCACATTTTCCCTTTAGAACTGTTTACTATAAACTTTTTCAGTTGACATGAAGCAATGTGTATCCTTCCTGAGGATAAAGGAAAAGTTTTCCTGTAAATATTATTTCCCAATTGGAGTCTGATTTTGTGTCGAAGCTGTGTTGCTGTCTAGAAGAAAAACCTCATCCATCTAGTTTTAATTTTCCAGGTGAGGGTTTTCCTAAGCTTTTACTTTGTTTTCTTTATTTTTTTATTTTATTCTGTCCCCAAAGTAAGTACATTTGGTTTTTTGTGATTTCCTCCCCCCGCTTCCTTTTCTTTTGGGCATTTCCTTTTTTGTCCTGTGGGATTTCTGCAGCCTTCTGTATCATATACCACTCTTTACCAAGTGTGAAGTCATATCTTTTGTTAGTTACTTGTGTCTTGCCCTCCACCCTTGCAGCTTTGGATTACTGAACTGAGTTAGTATCTATCTGCTGTAATGAAATCTGCCAACTGCCTTAATTATAAATCTGACTTATCAGTTTAAAACTAATAAAAGATTCTTCAGGGTCTTCTTTCACTTTTTTGAGTTTCATTTGCAGTCTTTCAAAAGTGTCTCTTTTGAGGTTTTCAGTGTTATTGCAATTTCAGTTCGGAGCTTGCACTTTCAGTCTTGCTCTCGAAACTGGTTGTCATCAGTAGGTGCAAGTTCAGCAAAAATAAAAATATAGTTATTAGTAAAATTTATTTTTTACTTAATGTGGATTCCAGCTCTTCTCCTACAGATATCAGACACTGTAGCCACATGCAACTGTGGCTGATAGAGTGCAACTCTCCATGAGTGAAACAAACTCTACAACCAGAACCTGACCATTAAGTAAAGAACATATTAAATAAACCCCAAAAAATGAAAACCCAGAGCAAACCAAATCAAAATAAACCACCAAACTCCCCACAAATTAACCTTTTGTAGGAAATAAATCTGTTTGTAATATTTTTGTCTAACTGTGTTATTAGATTTCTCTTTAAATTCTTTGTTCAGTGATAGTGGCCATTGTGGTGTACTTGATTAATGTATTCAAATATTCTCGTGTAACTGAGAATGATAATTTTCAGATTATCAGTCAGATGTTGTGTACTTGACTAAATGAATATTGGTGTTTTTCAGAGATATGTTGTGCAGTGGCTTCTTGTTTTAAAAATATATTGTAGTCTGGAAAAACATGGAGAGTAGTATTTGCGTGCAGATGTTTTGTAGTTACCTCCTTGAGGAAGAAAATGTAATATTTATCCAGTGAAAAGTATGGAGATTTAATAAATGCTCTGTAGAAATTGAAAATAATTCCTGTTCACTATTTCAAATATTTTTAGTACTGTTTGGAGATTGAAACTATCCTTGAAGGACAGATAGCAGTTAATTGCAAAGCGCTTTCTGAACTGTTTCTGTCTCAGATTCCATGAAAAAATAAAAAATTTGGCAATATATACTCTATTACCCTTTCATGGAATAATAATCACTTCTTGCAGTTTCCTTCTATAGGTACTTAATTTTAAATAGATAGTTCAGTTGTAAAATATTCTTTCATAACAAAACACATTGGCTCTTGTCTGTGTCATTTAAATGTTTGAGAGCAGGTTCATAAGCAGGATTTTGAAGTTAAAAGTTGAAACTTTTTCCTTAAGTTTTGAGTAGTGACTTCTCTGCTTCTGTCTTCATATAACTGTAATATTTTGTTTTCTTTGTAAATGTTGAATATATTGAATATTCTATTATTTGAGTGTATTATAATAGTGTGAGTATCTCATCCTTGCTTGGAACATGCTCTGTTTTCATATACAGTGATACCTAAACCCTAATTTTGATAGCTCCATCCCAAGTTAACTCTATTATTGATAAACCAAACTCATGTGCACAGTGTAACATGCTTCATGAAACAATGGGAATAAGTTGAAAAAAGCTGTTTCTAAAGACAACTTGCACTTACTACAGCAAACTGTGGAAAATAATATGCAACTCTGTGCATGGTTCATTTACACAGGCCATTCCGTGAAGTGCTGCTCTGACATTTCACTGACATGTAAGATCAGAAGGAGGGAGTGCTGATATTATTAGATATTAAGCCTTTTTAGATGGGGCCATCTGCCCCAAAGTCGTGCTTATGGTTGCAAATTTTCTTTATAGTGACTGAAAATGAGCTGTGCAAGCAAATATATGACCTACCATGCTATAGTTTTCAGAAGATTTGCAAAATTTCCACAAGCTCTGAATATCTCACCAGGTCAGTAGTGTAGCTGGCTGGGCATATACTGCCAAAAATTTTTATTCCTTTTTCTTTTCTATTTTAAATATTAAACCCACTGCATGCAGATTCCTTTAATATATTCAGTTTTCCCTTGTTCTTATATTACAAACATTCACCAGAAGACACTTACCAAGTTAGAAGAAGCAGTTCAAGAATATTTTTGTTTGCCTTTATAAAGCTTTGGCTCTCTGAATGAATTCAGAATTTCCCACACTGCCTACTGACAAATATTATGCATAAGAAACTCATATTATTGTAGGTCACTGAATTAATTTTTAAAATGCCAATTGACATGATTCCCTTAGGGACTTGTAAGCTGCTGCTATATATTATGTTCCCACACAAATGTGGAAATTCAGAGTTTTAGAAGGGAAAGCATTTGTAGTACAGAAACAGCTTAACATGAATCAGGTAATGCTTTTCTAACATTTAAATTCTAATAAATGGAAATAGGCAGACTTTCTAGAGATTTTTCCTTGTCATGGTGTGTTTAACTCTCAGGAAAATATTGTGATTGGTGTCCTTTCTTCTGGCAAACTTCACAAACTTCACAACCTCACTGTATTTTGCATAACCAGAAATGGGAGTTACAAGTACAAATTATGGATACAGCTGAATTCAGTCCACAGTGACACCAAATGCTGGAAGTGAAAAAGCTAAAGAAAGATAAGCTAACCAGACCTATTTGATTGAGTGATTTTTGATTGAAAAATATCTCAGAGATGGTACTATTATTTGTTATATCTTGCTGATATATAACATGTGTTCTGTTTTTGTCAAGTCACATAGCTGTAGATGAGAGATGGTAATGAACCAATAAAATAGTCTTTTCACTAAAATATGACACTGCCCAGTAGCAGTGCTACTAAATTGCTTGTTGGTAAGTTTGGTGTTTTCCTTGTGCGCTGAAATTTATAAATATGGTAATTTTTATTTTATGGAATTCTGAAATGTGATATTCAGTATATGCCTGTGAAAGCAGGGTTGCTGCCTTTGGCCCATCCTCCTTTACATAAACTCCCTAACACAATCTTGTCAATGTGAAAATTAAAAATTGTTTGGGACTAGTACAAATTGATCAGAATTTGCAAATCACTTACTCTAAAAATTCTGTAAGTTTCTACAAGCACAGTTGTCTGTTAGCACATAACTTTCATCTTTTCAATATCGAGAATTTCTTTTCCTTTCAGTTTGCTTTTCTGCTTACAGTAGGACTTTTTATCCACTTCAAGTAGCAGAGTGATTGTGAACCTCTGAAATTTGTCAGTGATGGTGTGGAGCCGTGACTCTTGAATTGGGAATCCTGACATTAGTGATAGGAAATATACTTAAGAAAACATTGAATCTACTTTTAACTGTCTAGAATAAAATGCTGGGTAATACATGGTATGGAATATTTTTTTTTGGAAATGGGAAGAAAGACTTGATAGTATTTTGGGTAATTTTCCAGTTCACATCTCTTGTATGATTGTGACCTTGAATAAGTAGAATTCTTTCTGGTATTGTCCACTGAGCATGAACAGATATATTAACAGATATAGTAATGCATCTTTGATTTAAATGTTACATTTTGTAACAGAGATTATTTAATACTTTTCAATAACAATTTGATTTCATAGCTTTCATTTTCATGCAAAGTTTTTAATGGCACCACAGCATGCCAAGATATCATAAACTACTTCATGCTGATATTTCACAAATGGTTTAGATACTTTTTTTGGGTTACATGGCTAATGAAGGGTTAAAAGCTAACACCAGCTGAAGGAAGAAGAGGCAAGAGGGAAATGCTTTCTTTGCATTGTTAAGAGAGAACAGTGAATTTACATGAGAATTTTATCAGCATTCTTGGCGATATGCCTACTCTGAATGAATTCCCCACAGATGCAATTTTTTTGGACTGACTTCTTTATTCTATCTTTCTTCTTTTGAGATACTGGCTTAAAAGGATGTATCTGCCTTTTATGTCCAGAGAATGAAGCCTTGAGACTTGCCATGTATTTCAGACAGCCTGTCTAGCTACTGGAAGTAAAGAGCAATTCTGCAAACAGGTTTGACTTGTACCAGGGACGAGGTCAAAGCAAAGAGTTAGGGAGGGCAGCCACTTCTTTGGCCATCATTTTTACTATAGTTAGTGGAAGTTACTCAAAACCTTCTGAGCTTGTCTGCCTGTGTATAAGAAATGTAAAGCTGGGCATTTTTTAAAGTATCTGTGTCTTTATAGCTTCACTAAACTGGGAGACATAGAACATAGGATCACATCCCTAATCATAGGGTAATTGAACTTGGGACCTCAGGGTGTTCAATGTCTTACTCAAGCAGAGCCAGCTATGATGTCAGACTGGATTCTTCTGGGCTTTATCTAGTTAGGTCTTGAGGACTTCCAAACACAGAGACTGTAAAACCTCTCTGGGCAGCCTCTTCCACTGCCTGATTGTCCTCACTGGAAGAAAGCATCTCCCTATATCCAGTCTGAATTTGTGTTTTTTAAACGTTTACCCATTGTCTCTTGTCCACTCACCATGTACCAGTGTGAAGAGCTTGTCTGTGTCTTCTTGATAAGCTTGTAGGTACTGACATACTGCTAAGTCCACTTGAAACTGTCTCTTCTCCAGACTGAGCAAGCGTGCCCTTAACTCGCAAGGCTTGTGCACCAGCCCCTCACCAGCTTGGTGGCCCTTTGCTGAACATGCTGCAATTTATCAATGTCTTTCCTTTTATTGGGGGCTCAAATCTGGAGACAGAGTTTTTATATTCCCTGTGAGTGTATCAACTGATTCCCATAATTTGGTGTCATCTGCAAAGCTGAGAAAGCACTGTCAGCTTTTATCTGGATCAGTGATAAAGAAGTTGAACAGGACAGCATAGACACCTGCAGTACTCCATTTATTACTGGCTCCCAGGCAGAGAACCATCCATGAACCACTGCCCTTTGAGCCTGATAATACAGCCTTTTTATTTTTCACATTTGATTTTCCATCCATGTCCTGCAATGTCCTGACACAGATACAAGAATATTGTGAGAGACAGTGTTCCTTGTGAGAATCAAGAAAAATTGCACGATCATTATCAACTTCCATTTTCTTTTTCAGAGTTATAAAAATTTCAGTTAATATTATTATAGTAAGACTTGCAGGTATAATACAATAACTGAAAATATTTTGTAGTGCAATTAATTTAGCTCTCCTGTGTAGATTACTAAGTTCCAAGTCATTAACGTGAACTCAGCGAAGTCAAATAGAGAAAAACTGTTGCTTTGACTCAAATACTTGCGATTGTTGGGATTTTTTTCTTAATAGATCTTTGCTTACATTTTCAAGTCTTAGCAAAAGATTTTTAAAAACTATTTTTTACAAATTGGATGCTCACAGATGATCTGGCAAAAAGCCAAAGTGAAAAAGATGTTTATTTAAAATGACGTTTAGATCAATAAAGAATACTTGAAAGACTAGTAATGGGTATGTAGTGCAATAGTGTGGTTACTGTCATTTGTTTTTCTAAATTGAGAACAGTTGTCTATTCTACTTAAAAGCCAGTAATCAGTATCTATATGGATCTTTGCTATTTTTAATGTGAGTATAGCACTGGACTCTACATAACTTTGATTAAATT
>WEIT01034909.1:14073-28862 GCA_013389985.1 Dryoscopus gambensis
GTAAATTAGTGGCATGGGGTTTTTTTCTATCATGTCAGAAAGAATCAAATGATTGCATTAGGATGTGTTTGCATGATTTTTAGAAGGTTTTTTAAAAATTATTTTTATTTTGTGGTTTTCTTTTCTTTTCCCCTTCAGATGGAACTACTGTAGGAGATAGCACGATTTCATGGCTTGATTGGTTTTGTACTTTTTGGAGAAAATGCTGAGGACTACATTAGGAGGTGTAGAAGTCATCTTGTATAATGTTATGAAATCTGAACCCTGACATTTTAAGTTATGAGGTTGATCAGCAAGACCTAGAAAAGAGTAATTCTGCTGGATGTAGCCTGGAATTTTATGCATTACCTAGTGCTTCACCAAAAAAAAAAAAATGAAAAAAGAAAAAAAAAGCATGGTTTGCCAATCTTAAGTGAAAAATGACTCTTTAAGTCAGTGGTGTGTCAGATAGCTCTTGCACTATTACGTGGCACCTGGAGTTCTCAGCCTAGGGCATGGTAGTGACAAGTATTGAGAAATTGCATCTTCATTATGGAGAAGAGGTTGGTGTTTTCTACTTGAGGTTTCAGCATCATGAGAATGACCTAGAGCTTCTCTCTGTTTTGGTAAATCATAGAAGTTGCAACTTGGATGTTTTGTCTCTCTCTTCTTTTTTATTATAGGAGCAACACCAGAAGGAGAAAATGACTTCTCTGGGCAAGAACATCAAAATGAAAATGCTAAATAATAAATAATTTTAGAGTGTAGTTAGCATGTGTTATCATGAGCCTAGAAGATAACCTGAGGATTTGGGTCTTGAAGTAACTTTTGATTGTGTATAGCATACATTAAGGGAACTATCTACCATGGGAGGGACCCCCATGCTGGAGCAGGGGAGAAGTGGGAGGAGTCTTCTCCAGGCGGAGACATGTGATGAACTGACCACAACCCCCTATCCTGTCCCCTTGTGCTACTGGGGAGGAGGAAGGAGAGAAAATCAGGAATGAAGTTGAACAAAGAAAGAAGTGAGGAGTGAGGAAAAAAAATGTGTTTTTAAGTTTTGGCTTTATTTCTCTTTATCCTGCTCTGATCATATTGGTAATAAATTAAATTTATTTTCCCCCAAGTTCAGGGGTTTTTTTGGCTTGTGACAGTAAGTGGTGAGTGGTCTCTCCCAGTCCTTGTCCCAGCCCACGAGCCTTTCATTTTATTTTCTCTCCCCTGTCCAGCCAAGGAGGGGAATGACAGAGTGGCTTTGGTGGGCAGCTGGTGTTCAGCCAGTCAGCCTACCACAGGTGTATTATAAGGAGTCTCATTAGTACAAAGTTTCATCCTTTTTGAAGAATGTCATACCTGACAGATTGGGTTCAAGGCTATTGTCTGAGTTTTGAAAATGTGTCAGTGGTTGAGTTTACTTTCTTTCCTCCTGCGCTTCTTTACTTCTTTTAGACATTATTAAAATAATGGTTTATCACAGGCTAAAGGGAGATCTGATTTCTAGATTTGATTAAAATCATTAAAACCATAATCCTTCTCTCTTATGCTCCTTAACACTGACATATATATTGTTAAAATATTCAGTAGCTATTGAAGATAAATTATTCCAGAAGATCACCTAATTATGCAATTAATTGGGTATTTTCCATTTTTGCTTTGTCACTGTAACAAATAAGAAATGTAGGATTTTGGCCTGCCTTTGTGAAACACCTGCTTTTGTTTATGAAGATTAATATAAAAATAATTTCTTTGCTTGGTTTTGCAGTTTTGCCTTTGTACTTTGGATTCTGTCCTCTGACTGAGGTATTTTAAAAATAGTTATTATTCTGATGATTATAACAGGTTTAATTCCTCTTTTATTGTCTTTCCATACTTATGTTTAAAAAAGGCAGGCAAACATCTGTTTGCAATGGTAATGATGGCAACTCTTCTGTCAATGTGTAGCTGAAGAATGAGTAAGAAATTGCACTTCAGTAAACTCAAATTTAGAAAAGGGGGAAAACACTTATTTGAAGAATGGGTCACTCTTATTTTTTTAACAGGATTCTTATTTAATCCTTTGACATATAATCCTGTCATAGAATCATGTAATGCTTTGGGTTGAAGAGACCTTAAAGATCATCTACTCCCACCCCCCTGTCGTGGTTAGGGGACCTTCCACTAGACCAGATTGCTCAGACCCCTATCCAACGTGACCTTTAACAGGGATGGAACATCCACAACATCTCTGGGCAACCTGTTAAAGTGCTTCACCACCCTCACAGTAACGAATTTCTTCCTAATATCCAATCTAAACCTCCCCTCTTTCAGCGTAAAACCACTTCCTCTTGTCCACTATATGCTTTTGTAAAAAGTCTCTCCCCATCTTTTTGCAGGCCCCCTTTAGTTACTGGAAGGCTGCTCCAAGGTCTCTCCAGAGCATTCTCTTCCCCAGGTCNCTAGATGCAGTGCTTCAAATGGGGGTCTCACCAGAGTGGTGTAGAGGGTAGAATCACCTCCTGTGACCTGCTGGCCATGGTGCTTTTGATGCAGCCCAGGATACAGTTGGCTTTCTGGGCTGCCAGTGCACATTCCTGGCTATAATTCAGTTTTGCACGTACCACCAACTTCAAGTTCTTCTCTGCCTGGCTGTTCTCCACCCAGTCATTGCCCAGCCTGTATCCATGTTTGGGATTGCCCTAACCCAGGGGCAGGACCTTGCACTTGGCTTTGTTGAATTTCATGAGGTTTGTACATCATTCAGGGAGAGCTCACAAAAATACCTTGGTTGCAGCCTGATGCACCGGTACTCCTTAGCTGCAAACATATGTCAGAAACCAAGGGACTAACTTTCCTAGTAGTTTACATAATTCTTGTATTTTTACCCTCCTTATGATGTATTTATAAAGGATTATATTCATTACATGAACAACAAACTCTTTTATAGTTTAAAGTAATTTTAATTAGCATTCTATATGATGAGGCAATTTAGCTGACTTTTCAGAAGTTTTTAATGTTTTCTCTTAATTGTCCAACTCTTTACTGTTTATACATTTTAGCCTGAAATTACTGTTTGGGATGTGTTATGTAATTTTGTTGGTAGGGAACATGTTAAAAGTCTGCATTTTTGTCAATATGCATCCTTAAATCACTTGAATCCCTTGAGTTCTGCTTGAAAGATGAACTTTTGGGCTTGCTGAGCTGTGTTGGTACCTGCTTTCATTCAGACTTCTAAGAAGATAGGGTTTTGCAGTGTGTCTGTTTCAGGTTTTCTATGTGAAGCATTTCTTCTGGGTGTTGAACATTTGGAGTGGACTCCTTGGCAGCACGTCCAAAATTTGTCCCTATTTTATTTAAAAAGAAACAGAAGAATGGATACAGAGGCATATTTTACATGAGGAAAAAGCAATTTGCTAAAACTCTCGCTTTCTCCCCTTTCCCTCTCCCTCTGTATTCAGCCATGATTAAGGAACCATACCTCATTCCTAATATGATGTAACCATGGCTTAGATTTTTGAGAATACGTCTACATTAAAAGAACTGAGATAATCTCTACAGAATAGAATGATGTAAGCTAAGGAGGCCAAAATGAGAGATGTGGCTTATATTGCTGAGATGGAAATCAGCAGTAACACCAGTTAGAAAACAGGGGAATGAAAAGCTATACAAACCTAAAGACAAAAATGGATCATTTCCACATACCAGTGAAAGATGGTCCTTTCCAACACGAATGATAGCACTTAAGGGGAAAAGGCTCTCTGTGTCTTGACTGGATGGTGATAATACTAATGCTTAGTTACCTAAAAATTGAAGGTGTATTTTTTGGACATTAGCCAATAAATAGTTTTACATATCATATTTCTTGTTGAATAAATGATGTATGTTAATGGTATTCTAAGGTTTATTCTGTTTTCAATGACTTTTTGCATACAGCTAATGATGAAGAAAGTGACTCAAAGAAGGAGGGCTGTGTACCTTGTTAAAGAGTTAAAACAAGTTTTTCTTCAAAATTTGGAATTCTTTTTTGCAGCCATTATTGTATGTCACCTGAGCTGACTGGGGAGTTTGTCTTCTTACAAACTTTCTATAAATTATTCTGCTGGAGTTTTAAATATTTAATAACTTAGAGTTGTATCATTTACCATACTTTTTTTCTCCTGGTAGTAATTTGCTATCTATTATTGTGTAATGTATGTTGTTCTAGTTTAGTCCCCATCTTGAAAACTGCTTTATTATCCATTCCGTAACCAATAGTGTACATTAAAGTGAAATTGAGTCATAATATTACTGCACTATCACAGTAATGTGATCACATTCTTTCTACAGTAGGAGGTGGATATAAATCTGTCAATAGCAAAACTTGCAAAATAAAAATACAAATACACACCATTGTATTGATGTGTTTTTTAAGATCTCAGGTCTATCAACCGGCTAGCCGGCACATATTGAATTTATCTTTGCTGTAGCAATGAAGAAATCAATTCTGTAGTTTTGCACATAAGTGTCATAAAAAAACAGATATAGGATGCTATTGTGCTCATTTAGAAAGAATAGATTGATTATTTACATTGAAGTTGAAAAACTATGTGAATGTAAAAACCAGTTGAAGTCAGGAAAAAGATAATTTTGAGTTCCACAAAGCCGTGTGGACATGGTCCAGGAAAACTGGTTGTAGGTTGCCCTGCTTGAGTAGGAGTGTTGGATCAGATGCCTTCCAGAGGTCCCTTCCAAACATTCTGATTCTGTGAAAATAAAATGTAGAAGAAACCAAGGTGTCTCCTATCACTAAAAATGGAGAATTGATTTACTTTTTTATCATCCTTGCATATGTTTTAGTAAGAATGCGGGAAACTCATACTATGTAACATTGCTAGACTGAAGAGATTCTGGAGGAATGAAAGAAAAAAACAGGTTAGTTTGTTTTTTTAAAAAAGCCTTTTGAAGCAAGACAGAAACCCTGAGTTTAATTGTCAAGGAAATAAAGAAGATGAGGAAGAAACATAGAATTCTCAATGTAAAGGGTAAATTAGACAAAGTTCTGCCGGGAATAAATCAAATATTATTGATTAGACCTCAGTGCAGAAAGAGTCAACTGTATCATCTACCTCTTTTCCAGACCTAATTTTAACTCCTTGCCTTGCTCTTCCATACAAAAGAAGTGCATTATTGTTAAAGATCAAAACTGATTTCTGACAATAGAGCCTTAAATCTTGCTCTTGTTAACGATAATAGTTCCCCTAAGTTAACCTGGAGATTAGAAACAGGGCACAAGTGCATGTTGGTCGCTGCATTATAGGTTTCTGTCACTACTGATATGTAGTATCAGTACATCAGTACTGTATTTCTGTCCTACTGATATGATATGTACTTTCTTACTGCTGTCACTACTAATATGGAGCAGAGTGTCTCATAAAGTCATTGTGGCTGTATTTTCATACTGAATTCTTCAAAATATTTTACTTCCTTCTCAATCCTATTTTCCAGACAGAAACATATATTGCTTTAAAGAAGTGCTTTAATAAAAATGGTGATGCTGACTATGCAGCAACATTTTTATTTTGTTACCGTTTTCTTTTGTTTTTCATCTTTAGTCTTAAATATATTATTGCCAAGAGTGTTCTATCTTTTGATTACAGACTTGAGGCAAGAAAAGCAGTATTTGTGAGTTCAGTAGGCATAGCAGAACGTAAGTTTATTACTGTCTCTTCATGCTGTGTTTTCCTGATAAATATCAGGTTTAAATAAAGCTTTTGTATTTGCTATTTTGGTTTGAACAGATTAGTTTCCTTTTTAAAGGCCTGAACATAAGTACATTTGATAAGGACAAAGCTTCTAATGTATGAAAACACAAACAGGTGGCTAAACCAACACTGCAATCTTTTTTCCTTGCATTTACTTCAGAATCAAAATTTTGGCTTTACAACATGAGTTGTTTCAGT
The DNA here is from genome assembly GCA_013389985.1 of Dryoscopus gambensis. Classification (NCBI taxonomy): domain Eukaryota; kingdom Metazoa; phylum Chordata; class Aves; order Passeriformes; family Malaconotidae; genus Dryoscopus; species Dryoscopus gambensis. The sequence goes on from WEIT01034909.1 coordinate 19,968, forward strand.
TCCCAAGAAAATTTACTGTGCTGGTACTGTCCCACCACACTATCCAAACCCAAGGGATGATGTTTGTGTACAGGTCTAGAAATGTGTTTTTTTCCAGCACCTGCTGCTTTGTATTTCAGTATATTTCTTAGAATACTCCCTAATGTTTGCTGTGAACTGCACTTCTGATTCTCATTTAAAGATGAGTATAAACCATGAATACTTGGAATAAGCACTAATATCCAGCAGGATTCTTTTGCATCTCAGCAACCATACTTAGCTATGAAGTTTTTTAATATTCAACTAATATGTTTATTAAATCATTGGCTCAGATTTCTCATAGTTGCATTCTAGGCCAACCTTATAATAATGGAATTTTGTGAGCATAGCAGTGCTGGGTCATTGTAGAAGAACAGGACACCAGCTAAAGGTGCTGTGCAGACACTCTCAGTCTGATTTCTGCTCTGCTGACAGCAAATACCCTTTTTCTGCTTAGTCTGTGTCATTCTGCAGAGGTGATGTAACTATACTATCAGAAATAATCCTGTTGCCATGTCATGGCTGGATTATGTTTTATTTAAAAGCATCTGTCTAAAAATGTGATTTTTAATAGAGCATAGTCACTTAGACTTCCTATATAATTAACTGGGCAAGCAGGCACCCCAAGAGAGCAGTATATCCCATTTTAAAGGACATCTGATATAGATGGAATAAATTGTCTTCTTTTCATGCTTGTCTGTTTGGATGAATTGGATAGAGGATCTGGGTGATTAGACTAGACAAACCTATGTTTCAGATTGGTGAAGTTAAGCATGATGAATTTGGCGTGTAGAGTACCATACAGGCAGACAAACTTGCAGTGAATAACTGCAAGTCATTCTGATGGATAATCATTGCACCATGAAGAAATTTTTTAAAACAAAATAATGAATTCTGTTATTAGTTGGAAAATAGAAGTGAGCTGTATGTAGGCAGTTGTATGAAAATTCCACAAAGACAGTTATATGTAAAACAGATCAGGCATTTCAGAAAAAATAATGAAAATGTAAGAATGACATATTAACTTGAAGGGACTTGTTGATTTATTATGTAATAAGGTACACAAAGAAGGAACATTTGAATTCCTGATCTGTAGTAAAGAAAAAATGAGCATCTCTCCTAGATCATAGCTTCTAGTCACTTTTAGGACAGTAACTTTAAGTAGGCTTGACTGTTTGTAGGAATAATGTAACTATGTAGAATGTAAGTAATTAAGTCTAATGAGGGATTATTAGTGGGAGAATAGAATCAGAAATGCTTTAAGCTCTCATTTAATTTTAAAGAGAAGGGATGAAAATTTTAGAGAGCAGATGACGTCATCTGGTAATATTACTACAACAGGACTTTTTAGTCTGTCGTGATCAATTTTATTGTCCATTATATTTGCACAGATTTGAGCTATATACCAGTTTGCAAACAACTGTAATAGTGTACAGATCATCTGGTATTGTGTAGCCTTTTAATGAATAAGTATTTAGTCAGTTTAGTACTAGCTGATTGGGTTAATAGGTTGGCAAAAATTTCCATTTCATAAGTACAATCTTCAGTTTGTTTTGTTGATACACTGGTTTGAGTTTCATGCAATGGGTCAGGTCTATTCAATCTGTGGAACATATATAGGACAGATGAGTGAGGGAAAGGAGCAGAGTGAGATGATTTTTTTCTTGCTTTATTTGAAGCTTATATTATCATCGTAGAATCAAAGAAAGTTGCGGACTGGAAGGGACTTGAAACATTACCTAGTTCCAATCTCACTGCCATAGGCAGGGCCACCTTCCACTAGATCAGGTTGCTCAAAGCCCCATTCAGTGTGACGCTGAACACTCCCAGGGATGGTTTTTTTCATATGGTCCACTCCCGCCCCCCCCACCATTTTCCTTTTCCAGATATTGATATTTTGCCTCCTTATTTAACAGCTGAGAAGATCAAGAAATGATAGAATACATGCATTTCTGTAAAAGTTGATCCACTAATAATTTTGCAGCATTAATAGTCAGTTTGTTGATATCTGTAGACTTTATATTCCAAATAAATCCAAATAATATAATAATAAAAATAGGCAAAATGAACCAAGTCTGCAGAGGTTCATTGTTGTGCCGAATCCTAGTTTCTGTCAATATTTCTGTGTTCATCCGTCTTTGTATTTTGAGCAGTATTCTACTTCTACCGCAGTATTGATTTCTTTTGCATGCTGGAATGGCCTAATATCTTTGTAGAGGCCTATAAGAAGATAGGTTTCTGCCTTGTGTTTCTGCTAATGAGTAAGATGCAAAGTTATGCAAAGGAAAGGAGAAGCAGATGGACAATAAAAATGGAAGGTGAGAAAGCATAATAAAAAGAGGGAGAAAAAAAGAGGAATAGAGCCGTATGAGAATAGAACTTATATTGATGGTAGAAGACAATGACTAAACCCTTCCCATTACACAGATTCTTTCTTAGTGATACACTGTGAGTAAGCCAAATGCAGAGTTTCTATTAAAGTTTTCATTGCTTACGGTAATGATTTCTAAGGTATATGTAGAGAAGACTTGGTAATTAGTACATAAGGCTATGCCTTGGCTTTATACAAAGGAATATTAAACAGGTGGGAGGAAAGTATACATAACTCTCTAGATTTGTTATACACGTATACTTTTCAAAAACCTTACTTGAATGAGAAATGCAAAAATGGGCTAATAAAAGTTTATGCCCTGGAAATTCTTACTTAGCCTTTACTCATCAGGTATAGGACACCTATATGTCATAGAATATTAAGTAGTTTTTTTCTGCAGAGTGTCCCACACTTAGGAAACTTTTCAGTAACACATGTAGCCTGGGCCTGGAATTTGAAGCAAATGGGACCTGTCATACCTTTCATTGTATTTTACTTAGCATGCCATCTTCTTTCATGTTTCACTACTATTTTCTTATGTTGGTCCCACTGTGTATATTTAGAGTCAGACATCCTGCATGTTTTCACTGTTTCCTGCTTCATTTTTTCAGGCAGTTTCAGAAAAAACGGCATAAAGAGCAGAGTACTCTGCAGGTGACATCCATTTTCAGTCTTTGACTCTATTTAGAGTCTTAAAACTTGAAACATGTCTACAGCTATTTTTGTGTTTTGTTTTCATGGTCTGTAATCTTCTTTCTTGAGTTTAAATTTATAAAGCCTTTTCACTCACCTCTCAATTTCACATGCTTTGTTGTCTAATATCTGTATTTCTCTAGCTCATTTATTCACATAGTATCAGGGGAGGTTTAGGTTGGATATCAGGAAAATGTTCTTCACCCAGAGGGTGGTTGGGTACTGGAACAGGCTCCCCAGGGAAGTGGTCACAGGACCAAGCCTGAAAGAGTTCAAGAAGCATTTGGACAACACTCTCAGGCACACGGTGTGACTGTTGGGGCTGTCCTGTGCAGGGCCAGGAGTTGGACTTTGATGATCCTTGTGGGTCCCTTTCAACTGGGTTATTCTATTATTATCAGACTGCAGCTTCCAAGCATTTTGATATTTCAAAGGTGATGATTGGCTTTGTGAGTTTTCTCCTCCCTTTTTTGCAAGAGTACATAAATATCCGTATCTTATGCCTCATTTAAGAGGGGCTTAGGGATGAAGTCTTGCTCTTGCTCAGATTTTTTAGTCTCTGAACCTTCATTGGAAGATATATACTTTGGAGGACCCCTCCTCCCCCCCATAATTACACATGGAGGAATGGAATTAGCAGGCTCAATTCTATAAAACACTAGCACTTTCTAGAAAAATGCTTTAAATAATTTTTAACAACTTAGTTTTTAAATAATATATGGAAGATACACATTTCTTGTTTCTATGCCTTAGCTCCTCTTTTTACTCCCTTATTGGATTTTTCCATATTGCTGCTATTACAGCAAACTCTTGGGTCAGCTGCTATGTGTTCTGTCTGCCACCTTTCTTTTCAAGAACACTTTCACAGAAATCTGCTAAGGAAAACTTTTTCAGTTATCTCTTCCTCTGAGGCCTGCAGAATCTGTTATTTTATTAGAAAAAGGGCTTGGTGGGGACTATGTGCTTAGTCCAGAATTTGAGGAGAAAGCCCATTACGTTTCTGCCGTCATTTGCAGGTTGAAAGCTGGACAACGATGAAGCAATCTGCAACTCTGGCTGTTCTAGTGTAAGGGAGAGTGCTGACTATTATTTCTCAAAGTGCCAGGTCCTACACTTTGGCCACAACAACCCTCTGCAGTGCTACAGGCTGCGGACAGTGGCTGGACAGTGGGCAGGCAGAAAGGGACCTGGGGTTACTGATTGACAGCAGACTGAACATGAGCCAGCAGTGTGCACAGGTGGCCAAGAAGGCCAGTGGCATTCTGGCCTGTATCAGGAATGGTGTGGCCAGCAGGAGCAGGGCAATGATTCTTCCCCTGTCCCCGGCGCTGGTGAGGCCACACCTCGAGTGCTGTGTCCAGTTCTGGGCCCCCAGTTTAGGAAGGATGTTGAGATGCTAGAGCCTATCCAGAGAAGGGCAACAGAGCTGGTTAAGGGTCTGGAACACAAGTTGTATGAGGAGTGACTGAGGGAGCTGGGGTTGTTTATCCTGGGGAAGAGGAGGCTCTGGGGAGCCCTTATCACTCTCTACAAACACCTGAAAGGAGGATGTAGCCAGGTGGGGGTCTCTTCTCCCAGGCAACCAGTGATAGGACAAGAGGACGCAGTCTTAAGATGTGCCAGGGAAGGTTTAGGTTGGACATTAGGAAGAATTTCTTCACAGAAGGGGTGACTGGGCATTGGAATGGACTGTCCAGTGAGGTGATGGAGTCACCATTCCTGGATGTGTTTAAAGGAAAGACTGGACATAGCACTCAGTGCCACGGTCTAGTTGACACGGTGGTGTTAGGTCATAGGTTGGACTTGATGATCTCAAAGGTCTTTTCCAACCTACTTGATTCTGTGATATTACTATGACCTTTGTTTCCTAGAAAATGACTTCTGTTTCTGTGGAACTAAAATCACTGTAATTAATGACCTTTTCCAGCTGTTGATGATATTCAAGACATTCTCCAGAGCTCACGTACCTTCCTTTTATTGTCCAGGCCTTCATGCTGTATATTACTGTTCCTATTACTGAGAATCATGGAGGGTGAGAAGAACCAGTGTGGGATATACTCAAACTAGCACCTGGAAGTCTACATGAACTGAACACTTTAAAAGATAATTTTTTCACTTCCTTATTAGTTAAATAGTTTGGCTGTTGGCTGTCTGTGTCAGAATGCTATAAACATTGATATGTGCTTAAATTTTGACCCTAACTGTCAGCTGCTTAAACTTTTTATTGTCTTCTGTTAACTTTGAGAGAAACTTCCTACAGCCTTCTTGGGAGTTGACCCAGCACTTTGAATATTGTCAGTATTAAACTTTCATATTTGTGCAAGTAAGATTATTGTGTGAAAAGCCTAAAAATAGTTTCCTCAGTCTGAAATAAGATAGAGTTAGCAAAAATAAGGCTAGGAGTTAGCAAAAGAGTTTTCTTATTTTCTTCTAAGAAGTAGATGTATTAATAGAGCAAGATATCTTGGAAGATATTTTTGGAATGTAATTTCTTCATGAGAAAGCAAGAATGGGCTTTAGTGACATGATGCAGGAGCTTTCTGAGCTGCATATATGACAAAGATGTGCTACAAGATACATTACAGTCATTTGATACTTTTATATTGGCAACGTCATTTTAATGGGACACAAGTTTAAGGTGATAATTGAATTAATGATGCAGGAATGTAGGGGAGAAATTCAGGTGGTTTTTTTTGAAGACTAATTATAAAAAAGCCTACTTAGGCAAAGTAGAGTAGAACAAATAGGTAGAAGTGGCCTACCTTCATATAAAACCCTCAAATGTGTTGTTGTTGTTTTTTATTTTTTTTTAACATAGTCATCTGCTTCACTATGAGACAAATGTCAGCTTCTATAATTGCATAGGTTTGTTTCTTTATACTCTGAATACTTGTTCCCGCAATATTGTTAATTGTATCTGCTGCTAAAATAAAATTGTTATGCATGTTGCTTCTGGAACTGGTCTCTAGGCTTCTCTAATTTCCATGGTGAGCTGATTTAATCATTCAGATGAATTCACTGAAGTGGCTGTTATACTGTGACAGTGACAATGAGAGTCAAGAGAACTAATTAAAGTTAGAAAAACCAGACTTTTCTGGTGGTAGTCCATCTTTTACATCTTAGGAAATTCTGAGACTAACTTCAAAGAAACCATCAAGTATCTTTCTTTTAGGGATTTTATCTCAGAGTTACTACTGCTGCTGGAATATATTAGAAAATGTAGCTGCAAGTTTGTGGCTTTGCAAATTTTTTACTTTTTAAAAAAGTCTATTCTCTGCTGGCAATCATTTATAGTTTAGGAAAACCTGGTTGTGCTCTGTAATTAAAGGTTAGAATTCTATGGAGAGATTGATGGTTATGTTTAAGTGCCCATTTGGGGGTATCTAGGATGTTAGTTGTTTACAGTCCTGTGATGTACAGCAGAGATCTACTCAAAACCATCAGGAGAGGCTAGAAAGCAAATGGATGCTTACATGTTAACAGCTGGAGATGGCTTTCTGAATTCGAACTGAAGTGTCCTAGTCCTTTTCTCAAGAAATGCCTGTGCCAAACATCATTATTCTTTTGTTGAAAAGTCATGTAGTATGTAATTGAATTTGTGTTTGAGAGAAGATTTTGAACCTTCTACTTGTATTAGAGTATTGCAAAAGTAGCTAACTTGAACGTATTCTGACAGCTTTGTTTCAAGAGGGATTGTTTGAGTTTTCTGTGACACTTCCTATTTATGCAGCTGTAATCCAAAATGACTAGACAACAAGTTGAAGAGAGAACATCTGTGGTTACTTAATCAAACAATTTTCATTTATATCAATAGAGCTCAGGAGCAACAAAAGGAATATTACTTCAGAATGTGAAGTGCAAAGGACTGGGAATTATATCAAATGTAAGGACTGTTGATCTTTCATCCTTACTTGATGGGGAAAATATGTGTTTCTAATATCTTGTATATCTTTGTGTCCTAAACATGGTTCCAGGGTTGACCAGGATTTTAATTTCAGTGGGAGAACTCATAGTAAATTCTTCACTATTTGTTTTTTCTGCTTTCATATGTTAAGGATGGAGAAAACTACACAGCCTTCAATTTTCTCACTTTATCTGCAAGGGATCCATACCATTTTTGAAAGTTATATATTTACAACATCGGTAAAACCAAAACTTCCTTAATTTGCACTGTTCCTAGTATTTTCTTATATAGATATGGGTGTAATGGGTTTTTTTCCAAAACTATCTACATCATTTTTTTTTTTCAGTTAAAATCCTCTAAAATTCATCTACTTACCTTCAAACATTTTTTCTATTCAGAATCAATTTTTTTTCTGTTTCAAGAACTTTATGTATTTATGTAGCATGTGGCGAGTGAACCGGGAGCTGCAAGCACGTGATACACTGTCAGGCCATGTCTGTGCAGTAGATCAGTACTTTCCAGAAGAGTCAGCTCTGTGGCATGTTACACAAAACACTGCAGTTTCCCAAACATAAAACACTGCAGTTTCCCAAACATTCAACACTGCAGTTGCAAGAGGCATCCATCCTCCTTGGCTTGCTGCATACGAAACCCCCCAGTAAATTATACTGAACTAGTTAACTGGCAGCCATTTGGAATGTTTTATTCTGGTTATTTTGTGTTCTTGGTTTTGTTTGTTTTCTTAGAACATTGTAAACCAGAGCAATTCAGATTTTGGGGAGCTCTACAAATGCTCTGTCACAGTTGGAATGGGATGTTCGAGATAAAAAGGTGAAGGCAAAGGGTTGCAGGATGAGGAGAATACTGTCTTCATTTGATGCAGTGCTGGGTGATATTAGGTTAGTCTGTTCTTGAAATCACAGTACAAGTCAAATGGACTAGATTTTGGCACTTTAGCATTCATGTATGCAATTGTGTGTGTGTTTGAATGAGGATTGGTGCTTGCAGAGAATATGGAGTTTCCTGCACATACATGTTTCTATGTAGGCTTTTCCAACACAGTAGGAAATTATTTTAATTTTGCAGTGAAATATTCAGCTTGATATATTCTTTTAGGTTTGAATTTTAAGCCATAGCTCTGCTAGACATGGGTACATATAAGTCTACTGACAACATGTTTTGGTATCGTTGATACTGAATTTCTTGCTTGAGATTTTTTGATATTAATTACAAGAAATGTAATGGATTATCGTCCAGAAAATATTGTTCATTCTCTTTCTGTGATTAACTTGGATTAATATTTAATCTTTCTTCTAGAGAACACATTCTGCAGTTTAGACATGCTTCATGTGACTCAGTAGCTAAAAATTTCCACCTTGATTTATGTTGCCAGTAAAGTTTTTGAAATTTTTTTTCCTCTAAAAACATCATCAAACTGTATTTCACAATTAGAAACCCCTTCTTCTTTGAGTTTTTATGATTTACAGAGTATTAAATAACTAATGATATGCTGTAAAAATTTATTTTCACCTACTATTAATAGAGAAATGAAAAGTGCACTAACAAAATACATGCAGAATTGTTAATGTTTTCAGAAAAGTATTCATTTCGAGAAGGTTGGAAACTCTATCTCGGATATTTTGAACCTTACTATCTTACGGATTTTTTCCAGCTGATGTATTTATTTTGCTGTTTTATCATCAATTTATAAGAAAAAAAATGATCTTTTGATAATGTATTTCTCGCAATGTAATGTCAAGGTTTCTGCTCGCACTGTACTTTTTACTTGAGACTTACTGAATTCAATTTCTATTTTTGTATCATGTTGCATTCAGTTTTTGAAACTTCCCTTGTCAGAAAACCTGCTTTTATTTTTTTTGGCAATAATTTTTTTTGCCTTGTTTTTTAG
>WEIT01034909.1:28982-44693 GCA_013389985.1 Dryoscopus gambensis
GCTCTGTGTCAACATTATAGGAAAGTAAAAGTTAAAGTGATTGCCTTGCTTAAAGATATCTGGAAAAATAGGGGTTGAAAAATAAAGTTATCCAGTGAAAAAAAAAGGAGACAGGGTAGGTTATTTGTATAATCTGTGTATGGAAGAAGTGGCCAAATATTTCATGTGTTTAATCTCTCATAAAAAAGGTTTGGGTAGAGTAACCTGCATGAAACTGTTGATGATGAGCATTACAATACTAACTCAAACTTTCATTCCTTTTATTTATTGTCAAAACTTAGGACAGACTATTTAACTTTTTTAGGATACATGTATTTGGGAGATATATATCAAAACATTTGAACAAACAGTACTGAAATAAAACTAAGGATTTATTAAGATTCAAAATTGCAAAGTGATGAAAGCATCTACAGTAATAATCACATGGGATTCATCTGGGACTTCTCATGCTTTCTTCCTGGAATGCCTGGAACTAATCACACTGTGAGAAAGGGTTAGGGCTAGGCATGGCACAGCTACTTAAATGCTGGCTACAAGACACTCTTCACATGAAAAATACAAGTGTTTATACATTTAAGGTACATATTTACAATAAATAAATTTTAACAAAACCATTGCTATGCAGAAATGTGACTTTGTAAGCTGTATTTATCATTCCTAATTCAGTGGAATAGCCAGAACTCTAAATTTTATCTAGCACTACTGTGTTTATTTTATTCCTCACAATAGCTCAAGGGTAAACTAAAAGAAAAGACATAATTCATCTTGGTGGCAAACACTTGGTAGGACTTGATTATGCAAATTGATTTAAATTTTGTAGTGCAAGTGTACAAATGAGCCTCTGGTACCAAACTGTTTAACTCTCTCACAGATAAAATGTATTCTAAAAACATGTTTTGAGAAAATGGGCTTAAACAGATAAGGTTTTTTTTGTGTCATTCAATCCGAATGGAATGCATTTTACTGTTCTAATGTTTCAATTAAACATGGTTAGAAGCTATACAAATTACCAAGTTTTTAATGGCACTTATGGTCATCACAATTCAATATGGATGACTGAATTTAACTGTCAGTGATGGATAGATAGTTCTGTATTGTTGTTTACTAGGAAATGACCCTTCATTCTGTGCCAGGTTTTGGTGAAATAAATGAAGAATTCACTAAAAATACTATAAACAAATGGCAGATCTTCTTCAAAGGACGTTCCCCAAGTAGTGTATGTGCAGGACAGAGTTAAAAAATAGTCTGTTTTGTGAGAAATCAGTTTTTCAGAGATTTTAAACACTTTTCATAATTTTCAGTGATATATCAAGGTAATGTATGTGAGGTCTCAGAATGTATTAATTTTCTAATTCGCTTTGCATTATTTAAATAAATGCATGACAAGCTATACTTTGTATATTTTCCATTTCTGTTATTTGCTAGGTGGACATCTTGTCCTTTAAGGTCTGTTATATCCCTTATTTTAATGCAGAAAATTTGAAAATGGGTTTCTCAAATGTGTATCACATTATCTCTAGGTTCTATGCCAGGATTCAGTTAATTTAGCCCTCTTCAAAAAGTGTCTCTTCACATTAGTGTGCTTGACCATGCACATTAGCTGAGTTTGCAGTAGCAATTCAAAAGTGAACTTTATAGAAGACATCATATTTCTAGTCCTCTCCATTTAAACTTGTCATAGCTCAATTATAGGAAGTCATCAAAATGTATGGAATTATGGATTGCTCTCTAAATGTAGGTAAGAACAAAACTTTTTTGGCAGTAGTCACCATTACTGTTGTGACAGTTTTCTGTTGTGGGTTTTTTCGTTGGTTGGTTGGTTGATTGATTTCTTGGTTGGTGTGTTGGTTGGGTTTTTTTTGGTGTTTTTTTGTTGGTTGGTTGGTTTTGTTTTGTTTCTTATTTCTGCAGAGTTGTTCATTGTTTCCTTATCAAAAAGCTATATGAGGTGTTTGAAAAATCAATAGCAAACGTGAAAAACTAATAGGAGCCTTAGGTGAACCTCAGAGTGCATAGATACTGTATTATGTTCTGCCTCAGGGTAACAGGCAGAACAAAGTCCTTAGTAAGAGGCTCTCCCAGGATAATCAGCTGCTGCAAATTTGGGAGATTAATTTATACACCTGACTGAGGGAGAGCTTGAGGAATGGAATATTTATTAAGAATATGGGATATTCATTAGTATTAAGAGAAGTAACTTTTCTTTAGAGAAGTGATATGGGATATGCTGGCCTGAAAATACAGAAACAAGAAACAGGACAGTTGAGTGTTGGAGCCAGTCATTCCATTATAGAAGTTCCATAGAAGTTATGTTCCATTCTGGTATGTGCATTTAATTCTTTTATATAAATTTTTCTCTTCCGTGGTTCTGCTTAATATCTTGAAGTGTTAGCAACTTTTTGAATACTCTCGAGATTTGTTAACAAGTCAGAAACTACCCATGATTGGGATTTCTCCTCAGTTGAAAGTTAAAGGTCCCATTTGATAAGACAATTAGTTCTGGTTGAACCAAAATCTCATAAAAGCCTTAGAGGGTTAGCTAAAAGCAGTTCAGAAGGGCAGATTTTGCCATCAGCTTGAAGCAATAGTTTACCCTTAGTCAGAAAATCAGTTAACAACATTTTAATGTGTGTTTTTAGTCTGTAAACAAGCTGCAAATTCTTTGTGGCTCTAAAGTACAGACAGTGCAGCTGTGAGGTGACAAAGAGGGTGAGTGGGTGAAATGGTCCATATCTGATTTTCAGTTGCCTTGTTCCATGGAAAAACAATTTTGTCCTGAATACTTATGAGAGAGCCAGGAAATAGCTTGGATACAGAAAGACATCTACATTGGCAAGAGGAGTAACAAGGAACAGGTATGCACCTCTCAGAACTGCTATTTTATCTAACAAAAGGTTTTGTTATCTACAAACTCAGTTAATATGCCTACAAAAAGAATGTTTTTCTCCATCCTCAAATACTATGAGTTATCTTTCATATGTTTGTTATAGTCATGCTGATATATTTTTATATGTTTTAAAAAGTTTTCAGTCTATCATGTTTAAATGAAGTTATCTTGCCTTGAGCAAGGCAGGACTCTGCTGTCTCAGTGACTCAGGTGGGCTGTGAACATTACTCCAAGATCAGAGATTCACTAATTTTCTTACAAAACACAGTCTTAGCAGGACCTTGTTCTCATCTATTCCTGCTGAAAGACCTAATTTTCTTATTTATGAACCTCTTACCTATATTTGATTGTAACTTTAGAGCCATAAAGTGAATTCCATGCTTAATTTACTTTTTTTTCTCTGAAGAAAATAACAATTTTAGAATAGCCAACATATATTTTTTCCTTTATACATAGCTAGTGGTCTACGATGCATAACAGTGAGACACACAGTGTAATACTTGCTTCTCGTTATAGTTTTAGTCCATAGCAAATATTAAGTATAGTTAAAGATGCATGGATAATCATAGATTTATGCATTATTTTCTGTGTTATCTCACACATACTGTATTTTGCCACTCTGTTAAATTTGCTCATTAAGAACCAATGTCCTGTAAATCCCAGGAGGCAAATTTAATGTTATCCATAGCATGGGGTGTATTCAAACATCTGTTTATTGCAGAGCAGTGGACTACAGAATATGCTTCTGATGTCCAGATATAAAATGATCCTGACTAGGCTGAAACATGCTTCAGTCTGAGCTTGACTTTTAATGAAGTGCAACCAAAATACTTTTGTAGTTGATCTCATCAATACTTTCTTTATATGCTTCTGTATACAAATTATTTATGTTATGGTTACAATTACTGTCAGCTGTGCTGAGGAGATGATTAAATCCTGAGTAGTCCTTAATTTTTGTATTTATTTTGATCAACTATTGAAAAATATAACTGCTTCATATTTTATTTTCAGATGGAAACTGCTAATTTTATGTCAAGTTAATGCTAAATAAAGCTGTTAATTCTTGCAATTAAAATCCTCTCTCATTACATGAAAATTGCTGTTGAGAATATACAGAAACACCACCAGTAAATGACTTTTTTAATTTCACTGGTTGTTAGGTTTAAGACAGTGAAAGTATTCCATTATCTGAGATTGATGAAGTCAAGTACGACAAAACATCAGAGTGATGAAACACTAGACTTGGTTTATATTTTACACATTAAATGGAATTCTAGGAAAACAACACCAGGCTACAAAATTCGTTGACATAAAAAATAGTTGGAGGCTGGGGAAATACGAAGTCAAGGGAGAAGGAAGCATGATACAGGCTTTCCCTGTCTTAAACACCATTGAAGGCAGCTCTTTTTCTAACTGTTGTCAGAGATGAGATACAAAGATAGATGAGGTCTTTGATCAGGTTCAGCATGGCCATTCTTATGTTTTAAAGTATTTAGGAGAAAAAAAAGATTGTTTAAAGAATTATACCTTCCATGTTTTGCCTATTTGCAAAAAAAGTTTTATTTTGAGTATTTTAAAGATGTTGGACAACAGATGCACTAAAACAGTAATGTTTCAGATAGGAAAATTTCTTATCTAATCTTGTGTTTAGGCAGTGTATCCTTGCACAACATGTCTGTAGAATGGAATTTTTACTTCTAATCAGGTACTGAGGGGGGGAAAAAAAGTGTTGTTGCTGCTTTTCAGTTTGTTAGAGCATGGCAAGACAATGGGTTCAATGGGGTGCCCTTGTTCCAGTGGGTAATTCCTGTCAGAGGAAATGCAAATGAAAAGGGTCAGAAAATGTCTTGTGTTCACTTCCTGATTTGAAATGTAAATGTACTGCTGAAAATCTACCACTAGAGACAGGAATCAAACAGCTTTATGAAGTGCAGGCTAACAGCACAAAGTATCTTTTGAGAGACTGATTTGTAAACTGGAAAGGCTGTTCGAGAGCAACAGGCAACTGCACTCTGTCTTCTCTGGAACTATATGGCATGGTGAGGCAGCTGAAAAGGAATCTAAAAACTTGTACAGAAGTGCAAAAGTTAAGGCTAAATACCATCTGTTATCTTAATCCTTTTTTCTTTTTGCTGTTTTAGAAATGCAGAAGTGATGTTTTAAATCCACACCTGTTCTCTGTCAGAGCCATTTGAAAGCACTGATACGCCCTGGAGTGGAAACCACTAGCAGGACATGAAATACAGTTGGAGAAGTTGGAAATGAGTTAATTCAGTGAATAGGGGTGCTACCACCTGGGAGTTCAGACTCTCTGCAAAGAGGGATGGAAAAAAATACTTCCCGTGGAAAGCCTGAAAGGAGAATGGGTGGTGTGGTTTGCTTTGGAACAGTAACAACTGCCAACCAATAAGCAAACCCCGGGACTGACTGTGCATTATGTTCCTTTTCTTCCAACCACCCACCTATCAAGTTTCAAAGTAAAACTTTAAATCAATTATAGTATAAAACCTGCAATCTTTTGCTGTAAGCATACCTTAACATTATAGGTTAAAAATTAATAGGAGAGTTGTCCAGAGATATTCTAATAGCTCTTTAAAATGTAATTTTATTAATACAATGCAGGTGTTCAGGACAACAAAATTCAACTGGGAGGTTTTGTATCACGTTATATGATTTATATGTAATCTGTACAGCAGCATCCAATATCTGTATACCTCTTCAAAAGGAGTATACACTACATGCTTTTTTAAAAAGTCAGCCTTAAAGAGACAAGGAAATAAAGATAAATATTTTGAATGTGGATACATGAGCTATGGGTCACTCTGACTGATAGAAACAGTGAAAAGATATTGTGATCTATAAATATAATTTGATTTTTTAATCTTTTTCAATTTTGTTATGGTACTGTAGTCATATTTATACTAACACTGACTATAATTTCTGAGTTCTTGCCATCCTTTCTCCTTCTTAGATTGGTGACCATGTATTGATTTGGAATTTGTCTTTTGAGGAACTGACAGTGATTATGGTCTTTTGTCTCTCCATCCTATTCCCCTTCTCTGAGTCCTTAGTATATACTCACTATATCTTGTCTCCTTACCTGGGTCACTTCAACCCTGCTCTTTACCTTTCTGAAGATCTTTGGTTTATCTGCAGTACACTGTCCCCAGTGTTAGCTTGTTCTTTTAGCTTGTTTTTCTAATTGGCATGTGCTATGAAGTTGTGTGTGGAGGGCCTTTAAGGCTGATTAATGTCATTTTTACTAATATTCATATAGGCCTTTTGTAATTCCTTTTTGTTATTTCCTTCCCCTCCCCTATATTCCAATTAATTCTCCATTCATATCAGTATTATTATTTCTATTACAAATCTCTGCAGCTCTATGTTTTTCTTGGTGTGTGCTTGCTTCAACTCTTTTTACACCATTGTACCTGTAAAACAACCAGGATACTAAAATTTAGAAAATGCCATTGCAATTAGTGGTAAATGGCTCAGCTGTTAATATAAGTGAAATGCTGCCATAATGGGTCAGTCGATGTGATATCTTCTCTAAGTCAAATATTTTGGGTCATTGGTACCTGTAAAAATCAATGAAATGATGAGGGAAAAAAGATAACAGAAAAATATTCCCATCTCCCCAAAAAAGTGTGTAATATAATGGCGTATCAGTTTTAGAATGATACTGAAGCTGTCCTATTTTTTTATCTGTAACAAACTTCCTTTTGATCCTTGATGAGTCTTTGGGTCTTGATTAGGATGGAAAGATACACTGAATCTGAATATTTTTTCTCCCCCCCCGCCGTCAGTGTATGGAACTAGTCCTCCACGATCAGTAAGACTGTTGAAAAGACAAAATTAGTTTGGCTGTGAATCGCCCCAGGAGCTGATAGGCTTATCCAGGGATTCCTGAACGCATGGATGGATCTGAAAACCTTCTCCCTCTCTTGGTGGGTGTTGAATGTGTCATTGCAGGAATAGCTGTGCTTTGAAGCATTGTTTCATCAGAATCTCATGCAGCTGGCTGTGTTGCTGGCATACAGGAACAACTGGTTAAGATAGGGTGCAAGGCAGGTGTTCTGTACTTGAAGGTCCCTGGCTTTTCTATTTGAGGGTGTGAACATAGCCATGTTCTTGATCAGTGTAAAATCTTTTTAGCCTGACAGATACTATGTATGTGGAAAGTAGGAGCATGCCTTTTCAGTTACATTTTCATCTTTGTCATGGGATAGCACAGCTCAGATTTTAGTTAAAGAAAAAATATCCACCAGCCACAGAAGTGGTGTTGTGCAAGGGGCTGTTCTAACTTCCTGCAGACCTGAGAAACACAATCAGTTGGCTAGTTTGAATACTGACAACTCTGTTGAGCCACTCAAGAAGCTGAACACGTCTCTGTAAAACACATTAAAGTACGAACAAGCTCAGGAAGCTCTCTCTTGCCTCCAGCCTTTGGACAGGTGACTGGGGTGCCCGCGCGGCCGGCGGGCCAGGCTGGGCCCTGCTCTGCTCGGCCTGGCGGGGGCTGGGCCATGGCCCGCAGCTCTGTGCGGGCTGGCCTTCCCCCCAGCGCAGCTTGGCAAGATTGTGGCTACTCCTGCTTCGTGCAAACTGGCCCCGCAGCTCAGCCGGGCTGGCCCCCCTCTGGTACAGCCGCTGAAATTAAACTTTACACCACGATGAGCTCCGTCTGCCACTCGGGAGAGATCATGTGACCACCAGCGAGAGATAAGTTCCAGCTGCAAGGCCCAGGTAAGATTAACCTCTTCAGCGCTGTAAGTCCCCCAGAACAGACGAAGCCTGCAGACATCAATCCTCTCCCATGTCAGAGGAAAGGGAAAGGCACATGAAAAGAGACACCAAAGTCAGTGAAGAAGGAAGAGCTGAAGCCCAGAGAGAGGAGAAAGAGGAGATGCTTCAAACCTAGACGCTGAAATTATTTTTTAAAGCTATGCTGATGAACTATGATACATCAGAGTACCCTTTGTAATTTCATGATAAACATGGGGGGGTAGCGTGTTCAAACTGCAGCCATGAGCAAAGATACTTGTGCTGAAACAAGCAAATGTTGAAGTAGCTGTGATCCAATGAGAAGCTTGAACAGAGAGAGAGAGAGAGAATGATTAAGTGAAGACTCCTTGCCCCCAGGGAAGAAGATCTCTGTTCCCAGAGATGAAGATGATCCCAGAGATAGATGAAGAGAACCTTTGCTTTTGAACAGCTCATCCTTAAAATGGTACCCCATTAGCTGAGACTGAACCCTCAAAAACAGTTGTGGGGAAAGCTGTAAGTTGAGGGAAGGGACTTTCACATCAAGCAGAGAACCACTCTGGGCAGCTCTTTGATGTGACATTGAAGCCATGAGAAAACTATTTCTTGTGGAGAAAGTGTTATAGCAGGGCAAGAGAGACTCCTCTCCCTAAGTGAACTGAAGAAAGACTATTATAGAGGTGGTAAACTGACTGGAAAATCCCAAGTTTTGTGTCTTTACATTGTCAGTGGGAGAAGAAGGAGGGTGGGGGGAGGCGACGTGTTCTGAAGGTTTATTCTGACCATTATTATTCCTTTTTACTTTTAGTTCTGTTAATAAACTTCTTCATATCTTTTAAAGTTTAGAGCCTGCTTTGCATTTCTCCTTATTCTTATGTCACAGAAGGTAAAAGATGCGAACAAAACCACTGCACTTAATTGGTGTTTCTGCCCGGTTGCGAACCAAACCCGCTACAATCTTTTAGACAAAACTAAGATGGTTTCAATTTGAAACAGCAATTGCTGCTAATTTTTTTCTTAGATAATACTCTGATTTCACTTATTATTTGCTTTTGTAAAAGATACCATAGACTATTAAAAGTATCAAACTTCTCTGCACTTACTATTTTAATAGTAAGTGTATTACATACTTCTCATTATGTTTCTTGATTTTAAATAGAGGCAAGAAGCAGAAAAAAATTACTTTGCTGTTTTTAACTAGATTGAGCAGACTGCCTGAGGAAAAGTCTGGATGAAAAAGTACAGACTTCTGTGACTTGACTTCAGCAGAAAGATGACATTTTCCCCCAATTTCCATTCCACTAGTTGAATTGTATCGACAAAGAACAACATTTTTGTTTGTTTTAAATGTTCTTAGTTCAGCTGCTCCTCTTCAGCTGCCTATCATCAGATCCTGGATTCTGTTTGCTGACCTACTGTTGTGTTCCACTGCAGGGAACTTCCAGGAGTTCTTTTGAAAATGGATGGTCGGGAACGAAATGAAACAAACGAGGCAAACTTTGTATCTGAGAACTGTTTATTGATAACAAAAGGAGAGGGATAAAGAGTTGCCCAAGCCCCAGCAAGCAGCGGCGAGCCCTGACGGGGTTGGTTTTTATACTCTCCTGACCCCTCCCAAAGTCTGCCTGCTAGCAGGGATCCATTGGTCCAGTCCAACCTTCCTGTGCCATCCATTGGTGGAGAGCTCTTCTCAAACTGGTTGGAAAAGCCCCTCCACAGTGTCTCCTACTGCCTGCCTCCTGTGGGGTGTTGCCATATGAAGTCTCCCCAGAGACAAGGCTTCCTCTAGTTGCCTCCTGCACGTGGCACTTGTGCACCCCTCCTCCACATGCCTCTGACAACCATTGTTGAGGCATAACAAAACTGAATTGGCTCCTCACACCTACCTGTAACCACTTAACACACTGTAAACTGATCACCTTGAAAACAGCTGCATAGGTACAGAGGATATAAGCAATTTTATGTTATTGAACTGCAACAAACTAGATCTGTTTAAGGGAAACTCTTGAACTGGTGATTGTGGGTGCAGGAAGTTCTGAATTTGAGGACTGATTACTGCATGAACTGCTACCACTTTTTAACTTCAAAGAATCTCCAAGAAAATGAATTAGTTACTCAATATCATCCCTGTAAAACACAGAATTGAGAGGCCGTGATAGAACATCTGAATCAGTTCTTTGAAGCAGGAGTCTTATTTTCTTTCATAAATGACTCCTGTGTAGCATTATGTAAAGCTCAATATCCAATAAGAAGTAGGCAATGATGTGAATATATAGCACATAATAATTATTCAGTTGTCAGGAAAGAAGCATTTTTTATTTATAACAGTTACTTAAGATTACCTGTTTTTGTCATCATCATCATCATTACCTGCTAAGAGTGGATAAGGGTGGCAAATCTTCATAACTTCAAAGGTTTTACTTGACCAATCCCAGAAGATGTCTTTCAGCTTGGAAACTATAAGATACCTTATATTATTCGCACAAATTTATACCATAGGGTTTTTTATATTTTAGTGGTAATAGGTCTCAAAAATTCACTGTAAATTTTAGGAAATATTGAATTGATTAATATGAAGTGGTTGTGTATATTTCTTGCAATTGATATTTTCCATAAAAAAATACTACAAAATAACTTTGGCAATTACTTCATAGTAATAATTATTTGTCTAATTGTAAAATTCTTCTTTCTATATGCTCAGTTTTCAGAAAATACCAGCATTTGTATAATATTTTTTTGCATAACTTATCAATATATCCTTCCAGGTAGTAAAGTAAACTAAAAATATGGCTATTTAGATGTTTCTGGAGTTAGGTATTTGCTTCATATAATCAATTGGTTTACAATTAAGGATATGCATCAGTGAAGACAAGCACATAATGAAGATAAAAATGGCTGTGAAGGCTTCCCAATCCTAATATGAAATAATTAATTAAATTAACCCAAATACAGGAAGCTCTGGCAGTTATTAAAAGGCTTGTAAATCTAAGCAGACTTTTGTACACTAATAGCCTGAAGAGGCTTGCAATTTTACATGACATATTACAGATGCTTTCAGATTTTTTAACGGAAGGTTTGGATATAAAATTCAGCAGATAAGCTGCTATTAATCAAATATATTGATGCATGTTTGAAGAAAATATTTTTCCTTCAACTTCCAGCCACAAGGAGGCTTTGCAAAGAAAGGTCACCCCACTGTTGGAATTGGATTCATAGATTTTAACAAAATATAACTGGAGAGACCAAGAGAGAACATGTAATTAAGCTTTACTGAAACTATGAGTCCAAAGGACATTTTTTATATTGACCTGTGTACACTGATGGGATATAATGGGCACTAATTCATTTTGAAAGAGAGATAGAAGAAAAAATAAGAAACTGTGGACAGAGATGGCTCTAGAAGCTGTGGTGCCTGATACAATATTTGGAGAAAGGATGTGGAATGAAACTGGGGAAGTAGAACTAATAATTTCTCACTGGATGGTGCAGGGAGCAGCAAGTGATATAAGGTCATGATGTGAAGTCAGGGGACAATACAAGGTGATCTGACCTGGCCAATGTTTATGCTGGTTTGTAAATTACTCTTTTAAATTACTTTGAAAAATTCACTGGTTTTATGATCCCTTAGTTACCTAGGCATGCTGTTTCAAACCTTACTTATTGCTACAAATATGTGGTTTTTTTCTCATTTTCTTGTCTAACTGTACACTGGTGCCATTTCAGCCCATTGCCTTTAGTCCTGTCTACAGTGGAAACAAAGAACTGTTTAATGCCTTCCTCTTTACAGTTCCTTTGTGTTTATTTGAAGACTTCAAGAGTTTAAGTCTTTACTTCAATCATCTTGTTTTATTATACAAAATCAACTAACTATATTTTTCCTATAGACCTTTATATTTTTCCTGTATTTATAGACTGCTGACTGTACTTGCTGCTCCTCTCTGGTCTTCTGGATCCTCTGCAGTTTGTCATATTTTTCCAGAATATTAGTGTCCTAAATAGGACAGAATATTTTACCTAAGAATAGTACTTAGTAGTACTGCATACAGTAGAAAAATTGCTTAATGCATTATAGAATTATTGAATTATTTGGCTATGGGAAGGGACCTTAAAGATAAACTACTTTCCGGAGTTTAAATGAGAATGGCACCTTCATTCTAACAAGCACGACACAGTGTCTAACAAGAATGTTCCAGTGTAGTACATTCTGGAGAGGTTTCTTCACTTCTTTCTTTGATTGATATCTTCCTTGACATTCCACATGGTTTACCCTTTTATTTATGATGTCTGTCACTTCTGTAGGCAATTAGATCCCAGGATCTTGTTTTTCCCCAGTGTGTTCCAAAATATCCCTGTTAGGGGATCAAACATATTTCTTTTCAAAAACAACATTGCCGCGATGACTCCTGTTCAGTTCATAAAACTCTTTGCCACAAATACTTTTTTCCCATTGCAGAGAGGAATAGTATCTCTATTCAAATGGAAGGTGGCAATTGTAATCTCTGATGGTAGGCACCCACTCCTTTATAAGTGGAGTTTAACATTTGCTCAATAACATAGTAAAGAAGAGATGCAGATAGCAAAGATCCTGAAAGTATGGTCTGAAAGAAAAAAGACATAAACATATTTCTTACGATGTAAATTGTGTCTTTCCAGACATTATCAGAAGAAGATGTTAAATCATTGTATGGTATCTTATTTACCAAGTCTTTTTAGAGCAAGTCTTGCCAGTGGCAATCAGTGTTCAAATAATGAGAAGTTTGTATTACCTGATGTATTAGAGACAATGATATTCCAATCATAAAAGATGAGATCCATTGTAAGTTGCTCTAGACCTGTAGAAGTGTCATCATGGCTCCTGTATTACTCAACAGGGGGAAAATACTGTCTTCAGGGCTTAGTTTGCCACCTTCTAAGATTGCTAAGTAAAGCATCATGAATAATTTCAAAGATATTTCTCTTTTTCTTCACTGGCTGAAGAGGGGATTCAGATCTCTAGCATAAACCATGTGTCGACTTCAAATGCTTAAGGTCAGTTGAGATAAATCCCCATGGGGTTTAGAAATTGCTGTTTACAAAACATCCATGAAGCCAGAGTAACTATAGTATAAACATTTATATTGTGATGAAGTTTTGATTATTTTTTAAGAGGGATTATGCATTTATATGTATATAGTAATGTTACAGGCAAACAGGTTCTCTAAATATTTTAGTTTACTGATAACATTAAAGTGTAAACTTCCAAAGAATATGCCATGTTGTATGTGCTAATTTGAGGATATTTTCAGTATTGTCTCTACATATTTGGGGAATATTCTGACCATGAAAGTTTTGAGTATTTGTTCACAAAATTCTCCACAACTAAAGAATATTATTATATCCAGTTTTAAATTTGCATTAGCTGATACTATTTTTTTAGCTGATACTATCATTGTGGTGAACAAGAAATGATGATGGATTCAAAATAAACTGTTCTTCATATATGCTTCTAACAATTAAAACAGCAATCAGGTTCATAAAAGAAAATTTCGGATAGTCAGTCAGGATAATTTTGCAGCCAGTGCATGTTCATTCTAGAGAACTTCTTACACATTATGAGGAAGGAAAGAAATAGGAACTTGGACTCAAGAGAACTTATGAGGGGGTGGTAGTTGTTTACTATTGCTCCTGCCATGATGATGTCTTATCTTCTTCAGCTGCTTTGCTTGCCAGTATGGAGTGATAAGGAGTGTTTTATTTTTAAGGGCTTACTGTGTACCCTGAAAGGTGTGAGGATAAAAGATTTGCAGATAGAACTAGTACATAAGTCCTTCTGTAAATGCACTCTGTTCATTATCTTATGAGCATGATGAAATGGAAATCAGAGAAAATTAAATAAGTCACAGCTAAACATTTACTAGAGCCTAGATGTGAATCAGTATGTTTTAGAGTTCTATTTCTGACTAACACACCAAATCCTTCCTGTGATTCTGTTTGAAATGTCACCTGGGTTATAATTTTGACTGCATTTGTGCTGCCTCATAAGCAGGACATGAAAAAAATTGTACACATCAAATTAGAAGAGAAAATAAGGGTTTCTGTTGTTTAAAACAGAGACTGAAAATATAATGTGCCTTATTGCCATAGGAAATTAAGGAATTTTGTACCTGCTGGCTTCCTTTAGTAATAATCTCTATTTCAATGTTTGTAACATATATAACTGGGTAATTTCTAAACTTTCTTCTGCTGTCTAGTTGAGATATAGCCGGCACTACCACTTGAAACACCTCTGAATCTGTAGGGCACAATCAGTGGCTACATTTTTGCTCACCATTTTATTTCATTGTAGAGAGTTCATCTTGGATAAATATAGAAGTAAAACAAGGTGGAAGGCATGTTGAAGTTGCATATGAGACAGTTATGTGGGAATTTGTTGCAGTAATTTCTCCACTGTTTAATGATAAACAGTTAGACACATCACTTCCCAAGCTATATATCTTATTCTGGCCATTCAGTATTGTATACAAGTCACCCCCGCCACACACACACATTAATTCTGTCCAAAATCGAACCGTTACCTGATCCAAGAAGCAATGTACTTCTAATTTATCTGCATCGATTCAAGTCACAGGTCACAGATACATGCAATACTGCTTGTAGTTTTATTTGGGCTTTTTGTTTGCTTGGCATTTTAGGGATGGGCTAGGGGTTGGGAAGAATTTGCCTTGTCCTCAAGGCCTTGAGTTTTGAATTACTTTTGAGACATGTAAATGCTTCAGCAATTTTCCTGCTTGAATAGGAGGCTCAATCTGGGACTCTAGCGTGGCAGAAAAACTACGAGGTATTGCTTTCTGTTTAATATTTTAGGTTAACAATCTAGTCAGCAGTGTAAGGCATATAAATGTGCATTGTGATTAAACTCTATTTCAATAGAATATTTCAGATATATTTTTTAAAAGGCCAGGGGAGCATGTCAATAAAAAAAAAAAGAGACTAGAATATATTCCATAATGTTCAAGTATGTATTGAGACCTTTGCAAGACTTATGTTCAGACAATGACTGAAGAATTATAATGTGCATTTCAATTATAATCTTTAGATACCGTTTGCTAAGTAAAATTAATTTTTCCACTTTTATATACAGTGCATGTGAAGAAAGGCCAGGATTGAGATATGAAATTCTGGCATGGTAGGTAGGACATGAATTTAAATTGGTCAGCAGTGGCATAAGCCTTTAATTCCTGGGAATTTAGGTATCTAGTCTAAAACAGCAAGATATTGTCTGTGTCTTACGAAGATCCTAAAAGTCAGCCTTAGATTTTTTTTAAAGTCCACCTTCAAAAATGGAAGAAGGATGCATAAAGGAGTAAAGTAGTACAGCTTTACTTTTTCAGTTGTGGCCCCTGCACTGAGGGGGCTTCAGCTCACCTTTCCCCTGCCAGAGGAAATTTGTCACCCAGGACCATGCCATGACTGTGCTGCCACAGGATGTGCTGAGGTGAAGGTTTCTTTTCTTCAGCAAATTTTAGCAACATAATTTTAGGCACTGAGTCAACTGAGATGCCTGCAGGGCTTTGTGAACCTCAGAAATGCTTAAATATTGTATTTAAAATTATTGAGGTGCCTGGTCTCCCATGTTCTTACTTGAAATTTTTCTCTCTCTGAATACACAAGGAAACACAAAATTACATGCATACAAATTGCNCTGATTCATACAAGCTGTAGAATTGGTTTATTGCTTCCAGATACATTGAGGATATTGTTAATTGTGTCCACAAATGCTCACTTCCTCTTGTCCAAATTGCTGATGCAGTAGGTAGTGCTCTTTGAACTATATTCCTGAAAATGAATTTCCTTTTTAATTTGCTGAATGTTCTCTTTAAATTACATTTAGAGTCAGAAAGTCACAGGTAAAATATTTTAAGTTATGCACACTGTTGAGATCCCCACTAGCTAGAAAAGGTTAGTGCTGCCACTGATTAGAGCAAAAGAGATCCTTTTGTCCTCTTGGTTCAAGAAAACTAAGTTCTGCCTGAAGACCCTTTCAAAGGATAGCTTCTTCATTTTCTTTCTCTTGCTTTGTC
>WEIT01034912.1:2364-27763 GCA_013389985.1 Dryoscopus gambensis
GGTTGCGCCCCAGGCCGGGCGGCGGCTGCGGCCTCACCCCTCTCCCGTCGCAGGGCCGCGCTCCATTGTGAGGCGGCCAGGCCGGGCCTGTCCCCGCAGGGCTCGACTCCGCTGGGACGGCTCTCTCCCCTCCCTGGGCCGGGTCTGTCCCTGCCGGGCCTTGGCTTCCCCC
Organism: Dryoscopus gambensis; assembly: GCA_013389985.1. Taxonomy (NCBI): domain Eukaryota; kingdom Metazoa; phylum Chordata; class Aves; order Passeriformes; family Malaconotidae; genus Dryoscopus; species Dryoscopus gambensis. The sequence continues at coordinate 2,537 of WEIT01034912.1, forward strand.
GCCGCGACGGGTCTGTTCACCCACCCTGGCTCTGTTCCCCACTTCACTGGGCCGGTTCTGTGTCCCCACCCGAGCCAGGTCTGTCCCCCTGACTCACCGCTCTCCCTCTTTCTCTTCCCCACGTCGCCGCTGTCGCGCCAGAGACCCAAGGGCCAAGGCAACAAAGGTGAGGTCCCGGAGGGCCGGGCGGGCCCGGCTGGGAGCGGGAGGATCCCGTCGCCGGGAGAGGGAGGGTCTCCCTAAAACCTGCCGGGAGGGAAATAAACCCTGCGAGCGGGCATGACTGCTGGGCTGGGGATAGTTTCCCGGTGATGTTTGTGCGGTAGGGAAGTGTCTGTGTGCCGTGGGCTGAGTGTGGTGTATTAGAATTAGCAGAAGTTCGTTATATTACAGGGTTTGGCTTTAAATACTTTAAGCTGATAATTATGGGAGTTCTTAGGTTTTTCTAACGTTACACATCTCTTCTCAGTGCAAAACGGCGCTGTGCACCAGAAGGATGGGTTGAATGATGATGACTTTGAGCCCTACCTGAGTCCCCAGGCTCGCCCGGTGAGTACCTGCTGCGTGTAGGAGCACCAAGAGCCCGATGGTTTCCTGCTGCTCCAAGGGAGGGGAATTTGACCTCTTTATGTGTCTCCCATCTCTACTGATTGCATTTTGATGTTTGCCAGCTGCCTTAAATTATATCCTATCCTACCCCTGCATTTCTGCAGGCAGAAAGCATTGACTGCCCTTAGACTGTGGTGGGTGAAGTAGGAAGGTTTTTAGCAACTTTTTGAGGCTTTGAGAACTTCCTAGAGTTGGTGTCCAGCTCTTTTTTTTCAATTTCTGCTCTTTCAGTTTTAGTGTTGTGCCTGTGTTGCTTTCTGGGTGTCTACATCAGAGAGATGTGCTGAGTTGGGTTGTGAAATTGCTTCACATGAGGCTGCTGTGCTGTTGGAAGATCAGATCAACCTTCTTACCTGTACATCAAGTCAACTAATGATGACTGTCAGGGGGATTTCTGTTTTTCACCAAAAAAACCAACCAAGCAAACAAAAACCGAAAAACAAAACAAACAAACCCAGAGCCCACATGTGATACAAGTGTTGAGACTTTGTAAGAACTTCGGTTACAAGTTGAGCCAGAGAGTTTTGTGACCAGATCTTCGAAGTCAAACTTGCAGCTACTTTTCCTCTTCACTTTCTCTTAGATTAACTCCACTGTTAACTGGTGTTTGTTTGTTTCCTTAATGAGCTGCAGGGAAGAGACACAGAACAGATGGAGTTCAGCTGATTAGATGTACAAGTGAGTACCATAGATAAACATCTGTAGTAGCACTGGAGCAGTCAGTTTATTCTCTTGGTGTCTCCTTCCAGTTGTAATCAGTAAAAATAAGCTGTTCTGGTTTCCCCTTGCTGTATTTTTGCTTATTTTTACCAGTCAGTACAATATTTTTTCATGTAAACATACTGCATGTTTTACTGGAACACAAGAACAGGTTTCTCAGTTAAATTTTCAACAAGTGGTTTCCTAGTTTGTGCTAAAGATGTGGGGATAAGGATTCTTTGTCGTGTCAGCTGTTTATAATCTTCAGAATTCAGCCTGTCCATCAAGACAATTCACTGCATTCACCCCCCTAAAAAATTACAAGCCTAAATTTGGCCTTCATAGAGTGAGAGAACATTATTACTTTCTCAAGTCTTGAATAAAGGCACCTACTTTCCTAATAGCTGTCATTTAATGCTGGTTTTTTCTATCTCAGCTATCAACATCCCTAATTTCCAGCTTCCTTCTGAATATGGATGTATTTCCTACAAACTGCAGTTTTATTTAAGCTTCTTAAAGACAATGAAGGTTACTATAATTTTGAAGCAACAAAGTGTTTTACTCAATTTTGCATGTTTGATGAAGTATTTCTGGATCTTTAATTTTTTTGGTGTGCCTCAGGCTGGTAAAAATTCATTTCAAAAACCAGGAAGTGATTGGATGTGCCCCAGGAGGCAGAAACTGAGCCGGAGCAAGGTGAAACCACCAAGTTAACTTGGAGTGGAACTGTTGAGCGACTCTCGGTTCCTCATTGTGCTGTGTTGCTGGTTTGTATTCTATAAAATAGAGTCCAAAACCTCCTGAGCTTGGTCTGGAGAGAGGCAAAAATACACAGGTATCCAAGGGTGCACCTGTTTGCTGGAGATGGGAAAGGGAGTTAGAGAAACTGCTCTGAGTAATTGAATTGAATAAGTTTTGAAGTTGCTTCCCGAGCTCTCCACACACCCGCGAGGTAACCATGTTGTAAAGGTTCATTGCTCCTTATTCCGCACCTGCTCTCTCAGGTATGACTGTTACTTGTCAGTTCCCACGAGGTTACTGTGTATTTTAAAGCTCAGATACACAGTAAATGATTTTTCAGTCCTTTAAAAATCAAAAGCTCAATAGCAAGGCTCTCTCAGAGCCGTGGTTCTGGTCTGAGGCGAAGAGGAACAGTGAATTTGAGGAAATAATTGTGCGAAGAGTCTTAGTCGTGGAGAGAATGAGAAGCTGGTGGAGTTTTATTTGCATGTTAATCAGCAAGTGTGTCAGTTGTGGAAGGGCAGGGGAGCAGAGCGAGGTACTGTGTTTGATAAGAAAACAGTGTTGGAGACGTTCAGGTTGAGAACAGCAGTGACCATGTCCCAGATCTGCTCTGAGCTGCTTGTGCTCAACTCTTGAACTGCTCTGCTCCCTCCTTACTACCTGTATGTAGCTGCTTAGTACTCCACAGGTCATAGCTTAATACACCCTGTGTTAAATATCTCAAACATAGTGACAAGTGGCAAAATATTTTGAGGCAACAAGAGGAAAGATTTTTATCTGAGAGTGATATGCTTCGAGTGCTCCTGTGGAGAGGAAATGGCTCTGCCTCGAGTTTAGGGATGGGCCAGCATGTTCCTGTCCCTTTAAAGCTGAGTTTAGGAGATACTCTTATTATTGAGAGGATTAACTTATCAAGAGACTTTGCTGGTTCAAAACAGTAATAGGAAGTTTTAAGTTCTTTCATTTGTCTGACAAATTAGTGTCAGTGTTGCTGCTTTTGGACAGGTTGAGCCCTGGGTTTAGCAGGATTGAGTTTGTCAGTTAGTAAAACCTGGGATGAGAGTGAGGTTTTGTTACTGATTTGCTTTTGGGAGACCTTCATGAAAACAAAGGTTGGAGAGAGCATTCTCTGTGAGTTTTCAGGCAGTACCACAGAAATCTTGTTTCTGAACACATGATGTTAAATAATTCCTATTAATTTCTGTAAAGTCAGGGCTTGGTTAGCCCCAAACCTGTTACTCTCCTGTAAGTAGGAGGTGGAGTGGCAAACCAGCTGTTTCTGGAGGGTGCCAGAGCCATCTTGAGGGGCTCCCTGGATTTCAGCGTGGCATGAAGTCCTCTGGGAGCCGCGCTTGGCACGTGAATGCATGATTCAACAAAAAACGGAGCAGAGCCTGCTGCAAGCCAAACTTTTAGGTGGGAATTGAACCTGCCTTTGATCTCCTCTACGCTGCTGGGCTGGTGTGTTAGGGGCTGGGCAGCACGAGGCTGCTGCTCACAGATTCAAATTACTCAGGATAATGTCCATTAGCAGGACTGGAACCACTCCCCAGAGGGGGCCTGTGTTTTTAAATGGGAAATGACAGATGTTTTCATGTAAGCAAGTATTGGGGATGTCTGAGACTTCCCTAATTGTCAAATTAGGCATTTGTTTTTTGTAACCTAAAGGCTATTTGGATGGTAAAAGGGAGATCGAGGCATGGCACCTGGGTGTATTTTTTCCCTCTCTGGATTTGAAACCTGCTTGTGCTGATGCTTTTATTGATTACTTCCCATTTTCAGGTAATTTTCAGTGTGTGCCCACAGCACTGCAGAAGTTTGTGTTTTGAGGAATAGGCTTTAAATCCCTGTTTGTTTGCAATTTCTTGGAATATGGTGAAGTGTGGAACTTCAAATTGTAGGAATAAAGCTGTTTTCATGGCTAGTAAGTTAAAGGAAGGCAATCAGGGACACACATGATTTTTGCAATGCGCTTCCACTGGATCCTTTTCCTTCTTAACCCCCTTCTCTCTGCATCCTTTCCCCAAATCCTACCTGGAACACCATAATAAGCTTTAAGTATGTTACACAGGCAGGAAAAGTCTTTGTTGGGGGTAGCAGCTACAAGCAGAAGATGATGTTTGGATGCAAGGTAAGATACTGGTTTTTAAAGCCTGAGCAGATGCTCTGGGGCTTCCCAGTGTCCAACGCCGTACGTCAGGAGCACCGCACGCTCCCATCTTGGCACGGGAAGCTTTGTCTTTAACCTTTCTGAGCCTTTGTCTTTAACCTTTCTGGCAACGGAACAGATTTTAGAGCCCTTGTAACAAAGGATGTGTTCAAGGTTGGGCCTGTTTATCTGCCCGGCCCTAAGGTAGGGAGAGTTGGGGCATGGGAAGTCTAAGCTGCCTTTATTCCTGGTCCCGTAAAATTGGCTCAATTCCTTCTAACAATTCAGTGCTTATGTTTCTGTGGTTTTCTTTCAGAATAATGCATACACTGCAATGTCTGATTCCTACCTGACAAGCTACTTCAGTCCCTCCATTGGATTCTCCTACTCCTTAGGTGAAGCTGCCTGGTCCACGGGGGGAGACCCCCCCATGCCCTACCTGACCTCATATGGACAGCTGAGCAACGGGGAGCCTCACTTCCTCCCTGACGCCATGTTCGGGCAGCCAGGGGCCCTTGGCAGCACTCCGTTCCTCGGGCAGCACGGCTTTAACTTCTTTCCAAGCGGGATTGACTTTTCAGCTTGGGGGAATAACAGTTCTCAGGGACAATCCACTCAAAGCTCTGGCTACAGCAGCAACTACGCCTATGCCCCCAGCTCACTGGGAGGGGCCATGATCGACGGGCAGTCGGCCTTTGCCAACGAGACTCTGAACAAGGCTCCTGGCATGAGCACCATTGACCAGGGCATGGCAGGCCTCAAGCTGGGTAGCACAGACGTGGCAAGCAGTGTCCCAAAAGTCGTTGGCTCGGCCGTAGGGAGCGGATCCATCACCAGTAATATCGTGACGTCAAACAGTTTGCCTCCGGCAACGATTGCGCCACCAAAGCCAACCTCGTGGGCTGACATTGCCAGCAAACCTGCCAAGCAGCAGCCCAAGCTGAAGACCAAGAATGGCATTGCAGGGTCAAGTCTTCCTCCGCCTCCCATAAAACATAACATGGATATTGGAACTTGGGATAACAAAGGGCCGGTGGCAAAAGCCCCGCAGCAGGCCTTGGTCCAGAATCTTGCTCAGCAGCCAGTGCAGGTGTCCTCACAGCCCATGGGCCAGCAGATCAATAGTAGCCCACCAGTGACCCAGGCTCCGGGAGGGCAGCAGCCGCAGGCACTGCCACCGCCAGCCCCACTGCCTGTGCCACCAGTGCAGCCCACCCGCTGGGTTGCCCCTCGGAATCGTGGCAACGGCTTTGGCCAGAACGGAGTGGATGGTAACGGAGTGGGACAGGCTCAGGCCAGTTCCAGTTCTCCTTCAGAGCCGCACCCAGTGTTGGAGAAGTTGAGATCTGTCAACAACTACAACCCCAAGGATTTTGACTGGAACCCGAAGCATGGGCGGGTTTTCATCATTAAGAGTTACTCTGAGGACGATATCCACCGTTCCATTAAATACAACATCTGGTGCAGTACAGAGCACGGCAACAAGAGACTGGATGCAGCCTATCGCTCCATGAATGGGAAGGGCCCCGTATACTTACTGTTCAGTGTCAACGGTAGCGGTCACTTCTGCGGCGTAGCAGAAATGAAATCTGCTGTGGACTATAACACCTGTGCAGGTGTGTGGTCCCAGGACAAATGGAAGGGACGTTTTGATGTCAGGTGGATTTTTGTGAAGGACGTTCCCAACAGCCAGCTGCGACACATCCGCCTAGAGAACAATGAGAATAAACCAGTGACCAACTCCAGGGACACTCAGGAGGTGCCTCTGGAAAAGGCTAAGCAGGTGTTGAAAATCATTGCCACCTACAAGCACACCACCTCCATCTTTGATGACTTCTCACACTATGAGAAACGCCAAGAGGAGGAGGAAAATGTTAAAAAGGTAACGTGTTTGTGTGTCTTGTCTGAGTTCTGCGGGGCAAGAGGTGGTGAGGGCTGCCTTGCACTAGACAAACTCCGGGGTGTGAAGGGGTGGACTTGTGGGCATTAGCCTGCCTTTTGGCTACCTGCCTGCTCTTACCTGGAACCCTCACCCAAACAGTAGCCCCTCGTTGCGGGGAAATATGTCCAGAGAAGCCACCGAGGTGATTAGAGGGATGGAGCACCTCTCCTGTGAGGAAAGGCTAAGAGAATTGGAATTGTTCAGCCAGGAGAAGAGAAGGCTTTGGGGTGACCTAAATTGTGGCCTTCCAGTGCCTGACGGGAGCCCACAGGAAAGGTGGAGAGAGACCATTTACAAGAGCCTGAGGGACAGGACAAAGGGGAATGACTTTAAATTGAGAGAATAGGTTTTGACTGGATATTAGGAGAAAATTGTTCCCTGGGAGGGTGGGGAGGCCCTGGCACAGGTTGCCCAGTGAAGCTGTGGCTGCCCCATCCCTGGAAGTGTTCGAGGCCCGGTTGGATGGGGCTTGGAGCTGCCTGGTCTAGTGGAAGGTGTCCCTGCCCATGGCAGGGAGTTGGAATTAGATGATCTTTAACATCCCTTCCAATCCAAACCGTTCCGTGATTCTATGAAATGGGTGCCAGCACTTGGCAGAGCAGGGTGAGGAGCCTTGCCCAGGCCCTGCCTGTGATTGACTCTGTGTTGGTTAAGCTGAATCTCAGCCTTGTCCGGATGCTGTGATGTAAACAAAATGTATATCTGTGCCATTATCAACTCCTGGATCAGAGCAGTTTGAAGTTGGAGACCAGCAGGGTGTTCAAGGAGTTGTTAGGAACCAGAGCCGGGTCTTAGAACGGCCGCTAATCCACCCCCTGGCCACAGTGGGGTCAGCACGACAGATGTCACCCTCCACTTGTAAAACCTCCGGGAACAACAGTTCCTGTCCCTCCCCAGACAATCTATCCCTCTGCTTAATTATCCTTCCTGTAAGGAGGCTTTGTCTAATGCCCAACCTAAATCTGCCTCACTGGGATTGAAGTCCGTGACTGCTTGTCCTGTCCCTGGTGGACATGGTCATTGTGTTCCTAGTGGCTGTGTTTGGGGCCGTGGTGGGGCTGTGACCGGCCTGGCACTGCCAGCGGTGTGGCACATGAGCTGAGCTCACAACTTGCCTTGCAGCTGCTCTGGATGCTGCTCCCAAAGCCTGCTGTCATAATCTACTCCTTAATGATGCGTTAATCGAAAATCCTGCCCCAAATTCAAGAACCACTGGGCTTTGAATCTTACTTGGGTTCAACTGTAGTAAAGTCACCTCGGGCTGCCCTTCCCCTCAGTGTGGGTCTGGCTTATGTTTGATCAAAATGATAATTACAAAAATTAGCATTAGCACAGCTGGCCGGGTGTTTGCCAAGTTTCCTGATGATCTCTTTAGTTGGAGCAACAGGGAATTTTTCACCCAAGACTAGAACAGAATCAGAAGCTGCAGCTGGTCACTGTGACAGTGAATGCAGTTTTTAATCTTTTATATATTTTTTACGTGGAGCTTCATATAAATAGTAACACGTAAGCACAAAGGTGGTCATGTTTTGCAACCGATAATCAGCACTTGCAGTGCTTGGAGAAAGTGTATAAGGGAGGAATAATAAATGGCAAGGTGTGAAGGTGTAAACTGGTATGTTTTGAGGACCTGATTGTTTTGTGTGATTTCACTTCCTGGAATTGTTTCACCACTCTGAGGGTGGTGATGCCCTGGCACAGGTTCTAAGAGAAGCTGTGGCTGCCCCATCTCTGGAAGTGTCCAAGGCCAGGTTGAATGGGCCTTGGAGCAACCTCATCAAGTGAAAGGCATGCCTGCCCATGGCAGGGGTGGAACAGGACCATCTGTAAGGTGCTTTCCAAACCTAAATCATTATGGGATTCTGTGATACCCTCCAGATCTGACTTCAGGGAGCAACAGTTTGCAGAGAGTCAAACCTTGGCACAGTGGGAGAATGCAGGGGAAGGGGGAAAATGCTTCTGAAGGGCAGGTTAGGGACGGAGGGAGGGATGGATGGATGAAAAGAGTTAATACTAAGTACGTGTAAGCAGAAAGCAAAAGGAGGAGAAGGCTTTGGGAAAAGCAGACAGAATGATGATCTCTTCTTCTGGAAAGCTGCTGTGTTTGCTGTGTAAAGTCTGAAAATCAGGAATATACTAGAAATGAGGCTTAGCAATTTTCTTAAAGCTGTAAACCATCTTTATTCATCTTCCCAGTTGCATTTTGAAGTCTCCTCCTCTTGCTTGCTTCTCGAGATGTGCTGATGCGGAGAGTCGGAAGCAGCAGGGATAGTCGGAATGCCAGCGCTGCCTTTCTGAACCGCGTTTTAGTGGATGCAGCAGCAGTTGATTAGGAAAGCATTGTTTCTTTGCAAAGGAACTTACTCATAGGTCTCTGGAATTCACAGATTGGAAGGGAGCTGCCTAGACACAGTCGGTGTTTGCTCTTTGCCGTGTACTCACCCTGTGTTTCATGCTCTGGGCCTCCGTAACATCTGGCATGGAGGAAGTGACTCTCTGCGCCTTGGTCATTCTTGCAGCAACAGTGTGACCTCCTCAGTCACTCACTGACGCAGCCTGGAACATGGTTGAGGTTTCTGTAACTTCTCGTTCATGGTTTCATCGAGGACCAGTTATTTTTGCTGAAGGAGGGTTTCCTTTTTTTTGCGGGTGATTCTTACCATGGGACTAGAGGTGCCAAAAAGCCCAAACCGTGCTCTCTCTGCTTGAAGTGTCTCAAGTAATCCCCTGAATTAAAAAAATACATGAGGAACTAGAGTTGAAGCTAACATGCTGTTCTGGCAGTAGCTCACTGCCTGCTTTTTGTGCTGGGAAAATCCCATTGCTCCCAGCTCTTTCATCTCTCCCACAGTGTGAGATGTTGATGGTCTGCAGTTGTGTTCCTTGAAGCTTAAATGTCTCAAGGTTTGGCTTCTTTCGAACTTCTCCCAAGCTGAAATTGTTTCACTCGGCTTCAACTTGCCGAAACCTTTGTCTCATTTGCAGTTGGATTCCTGCTTGCTGCCTGAATAGATGGATGAGCTCTTGTGAAAGTCTGGGAACTCTTGAATATTCTTTTATACTTCTACTGTTAGTCATTTCTTCAGAAGTCCATAAAGCAGGTCCAAGAAATTGTATGAAAAATGTATAGTGTTTGTACTGTTTCCATTGTCCAGTGAAGGGAGAGGGGTAGGTAGTTAGTTCAGTGTTGAAAACATTGAAATAATCCTCTTTCTTTTCCTTTCCTGTTGCCTGTGCCCATCCTGTTCCTCCAAAGCTAATCCCCATTCCTTTTCTGTGTCTTGCTTTGCCCTACTAATCCGGCTTTTTAAAAAGGTTTGAATGTTCTCCTGACCCAAAATGGTGGAGCTGACTTGCAGTGCAATCCTGCCCGGAGCAGTCTTGAAACCCAGAACAGCTGCATTTATGGTAGAGCTTGTCACTGATTTTTCCGTGTAAGAATTATTTTATCTTTGCTTTAAACAACCAAAACAATAACACAAATCCTCGTGCCCCATGGTCATGCACTTGGATTTCTAGGAATGCTGCAGTGACCTTGGTGTAAAGATCTCCCATAATGATCTGCTTGGTGCGAAAGGTTGACAGCTTGTGTTTTGTGTAAACGCAATCAGTGGAAACTCTAAGGGTAAACGCAATCAGTGGAAACTCTAAGGGAAATTTGTTTTGGTTCTTTCTGCCTGCCCAGGCTTGAGATACGTGGCTACTCACGGGTTCCAGGGATTTTAGGAAGGCTATCTAATGAAAAGCAGTCCTGTGCAGAGTGCTCAGTGGTCAGGTTTGCAGCTGAGAAGAGACACTTTGTGCTGGGACTTTGAGTGTCGAGTCAGGCTGAGCTAGGCAGGATGGGTGGGCTTTGGTGGGGTTTGTCATGCTGAGGGTGGACCTCAAAGCACAAAGGTGGGATTGGCCACGTTGGATCTGTTAGTTCTGGAATTGTGTTGCTTCGTGCCTCAGTTGACACTCTGCTGGTTAAAGGAGTATTAATAGTGGCAAGTGTCACTGCCTCCTTTGAACACGTGATTTAAGGGAAAACTGAGGGGTGTTGTATGAGCCTGTTTGAAATCTGCAGGTTATTTCACAGTCACTGGAATACATGAATGCTTTCTGATGGATTTTACAAAGCTCTTTTCTTCTTCCCAATTTGTAATCTCAGAGGGGAGGAGAGAGAATATTCCCTGTAGGGTGGACCAGCACTCTTTCCTCCTCCTGTTACAGTTGTCCTGGAGAATGCTGCATTTGCTTTGGCTTTACTGTATTCCACAGGACAGTATTTCTGACTATAATATTCAATTCCTGGATATTCTATATCCAAGCAAAGCCAACTGTTCTCTGTGGCATCAAGGGAACACTCCTTCCACTCACACAGTTCCTCTCATTTGGTGATCCCAGGGCTATTCACTATTTTCTGCTCCAAATCCTGGCCATAGCTAAATTAATTGATTGATGCACCGGGACAGAATTTCCGCTGTGCTGTTCAGCAATGCACGTGGTTTCAGTTTATTTCCATTCTGTTTAAATCCTGTAGGTCTGTGTCCATGCTCATGTATTTGCCCAGGAATGGAGGAAACAAACCGTTCTGCTTATTCCAGTGGCTTGGCAGTGGCTGTTTGTAAGGAATACTTTGTGCTTATGATATTTTTAAGCCAGCCCTTACACTCACAGATTTTTGCTTGTGTTCTAGCCATGTCTAAAGACAGGACAAAACCAGAGGAGAAAACTTAGATCTGTCTGATGCTCTAATCTGTGTTTTATGCTGGGAGATGGAGAAATGTGTTTCCTCATCCCTAAAACAGGAGCAGTTGAGAGCCTTTTCGCTGCAACTGAAGTGGAATCAGAGCGGTGGAAGAGCAAACCACTTGCACTTGCCTTGTAATCCTGTCTCTCACTGTTAGTATTGTGTTAGAAGTCTTTAAAATAATATTTTAATGTAATGTTTGTTAATCTTATAAAATAATATTTAAAGTTGACTTGTTGACGTTGGTTTAAGGGCCTGTTGAGATGGGCTGTTTAAATTTTTTTAATTGTTTTATCCCTGTCCCTGGCAGAGGGTTGGAACTAGAAGATTTATAAGGTCCTTTCCAACCCAGGCCATTCTAGGATTCAAGGACTGGGATCGGTGTTGGGCCAGAGAGAGAGTGCAGGCCGCCTGCAATTGGGTTTCGCACCTCTTAGAGGTTTGGCCTTGAGCAGAGGGAGTTTATTCCACAACCTGTTCTTGTGAACTTGTTTCCAACCTACTTCTTGCCTTCTCAGTATGGGCAAAGCTTCATGTCCGCCCCCCTCCAGGTTATCTTGACTGGATGATTTCAGCTCTGAGCTGCAGAATACCCTGAACTAATTGTTCTTATAATATTTTAATTGAATTGATTATGAACATATTAATGATTTCAAATGAATGTCTTAAATAAAAAAAAACAAACAATTTTTTTCCCTTCAGCAGATGAGTTAAAATGGGGGAATGACTTAAAACTGAAGGAGGGTACACTTAGATTGGCTTCTAGGGAGAAATTATTGTCTGTAAGGGTGTTGAGGCCCTGGCAGGGGTTGCCCAGAGAAGCTGTGGCTGCTCCATGCCTGGAAGCGTTCAAGGCCAGGTTGGACGGGGCTTGGAGCCTGCCCATGGCAGGGGGTGGAATGAGGTGGGCTTTCAGGTCCCTTCCAACCCAAACCAATCTGTTATTCTGTGATAAATTGTATGCATATGGCTGGCAAGTTCCCTAGAAACACCATGGAGGGCTTGGAATGCAGAAGGGAGTGTGTAAGGTGTCAGCAGTGGGGTTTGCTTTGTTTTTTTTTTCCTCCAAGTTATCCTCTGGATAACTTGCTGGCACCGAGGTTAAGAGCTACTGACACAGGTGTGTGTTTCAGGTTATTTTATTAACAGCTGCTTCCCCAGAAAAAGTACTTATCTTCCAAGCAAAACTCTTTCCCAGCTGTTTGATTCGGTGTAACCCCCCAGGGCACAGTCTGGTTCAGTTCCCTGGATTTTTCCCTAATGCAGAAGTACAGTGGCTCACAAGACATTGCTGAAAGCCGATTAGGATCCCAAGAAAGCTGTTGAAGTGCGTTGATATGTGGGCAGTCCATCAAGAACAGCTCCGTGCACAATGTTCTTTCCTTGTTCTTACTGAAACTGTAATTCTGCATCAGCTTTTTGCCTGAAAGAAGCTGCTTTCTTTTCTGTCTCAGGTTCATGAAGCTCCTTGTTCTGTGCTGTGTGGTCATTCTCACCACAAGTAGGCCTCTCATTTTCCTGCATGTTCTGGTATGTACCTGGTATTGTGCTGTCCTATGGCTTTGTGAGTTAATAACTAATTCCTTAGTGGTGCAAACCACTGGAGGCTTGGCAGCCAGAACAGTGCCAGCACCCTGCTCTACCACAGCAATTCCTAGAGAAGTCCCTGTTAAACAAGGATGGTCATTATCCAAACTGATGCCTGGGACAGAGAGTTGTTTGTAGCTCCTTCCAGTGACTAGTGCCCAGTGCGAGCCTTTTTAATTGACATATAAGTAATGAAACAGTGTGTTTGAGCAGTTAATAATGAACCATTTGAGGTTTGTGCAAGAACTTGGAGGTTTCTTGTTCTTTATAATTAGGGGTTTTTTTCTTTAAAGCACGATTCCGAGCTGCTTTTTTGTGTGGTTAACTGCAGAGCTATTGTAATGTAATCCCAGTTTGGAAGACTTAGATAAAATCTACCTAAAACTCTTGTCTTACTTTTCTAATCTTTGGGGGGAAAGGAAACCACACTCTTTAGTTTCCTTCACTGTATCTGTGCACAGTGGGGGAAGGCTCTGCTCTCTCCATCTCAGCTCTGTTATTTGTGGTACCACCTGTAAAATACCTTCAGAGAATTTCCCATCATCATCTCAAAATCAAGGAAATCATGAAGCCCTGATCATCAGCGTTTTGGCTGTTGCAGCCTGATTTGGAATTCAGCTAATTCCAGAGCCATGTTCTTGATACACTTAAAGGAGGAAAAAAAAAAGAAATATGAAACTCTGTTCCAGTGAATGTGGCTTTGTGTTCCTGTTCGAGTGGCTGTAAAATGACAGGACACATTATAGGGGGTGTTGGCTCTTTTACTTGAGCTTGTGAATTCAGCTCTTCGTGGCTGACAGAAGCAGGCAAATAGATCTCCTCTTGTCCTCTCACAATACAGAATATTGTGGTGTGTTTTTCTTGTAGCATGAAGTGTCTCTTCTGTCTTGTTTGGGATGGAGGTGATGTTTAAGCTTCAAATAGCAGGACAGCTGCAGTGGGTCAGATCAGAGTATGTATAAGTGCTTCTCACGTGGCTGCAGGAGCTGCACATTTACTAGGCACAGAGAGAGACATTGCTTGGGCATCCCTGCTCTCTGTTTCCAGGTAAAAAGCCCTGTGTGCAGCTGGCACTAACAGGGTTGAGAGCAAACACCCTGTGAGGACAGTACAGGTGCATATCCACCTCTGAAGGTTTTCTTTCCCTTGAACAATATGTGGCTTTGGAATTTCTGTAACCCCGAGGATGTATCTTTGTCTTTATCAGTTGATGATTTTTCTGTCCAAGATCTCTGTGCACTCCTTGAGCATCCACAGGCTCTCCAGTTCTTCACCTTAATTACGTGTTGTGTGGGGAAATGTGTCCTTTTGGTTTGCTTTGAGTCTGCCTTGTGATTCCCCCTTGTTCTTGTGTGAGGAAAGGTGGTGAGCAATTATTTCACTGTCTTCTCTGTGCGTACTCTGCTTTTCTAGTCATCTATCTTCCAGGCCAGAGAGTCAGAGCACAGCGGAAACGCACTGCAGATGGAAACGCTTCTGTCCCTTGCTCATCCCTGTTTTTCTTTGACCCGTTTCCAGTTCTGCTCCATGCCTGTGGAAGTGGAGAGGAGCAGAGCTACAATCTGCTCAGGATAGATCCTGTCTGGGTTTGTATAATACCACGGTGGTATGTTTTGTTCAGAGCAACAATTGCTTTTCTTCAGGGTAGGCAATTTCCTGGAGTTACACATCATGTTTCTGATGGTTAACGGTCAGTTTGGAGCCCGTAATCTTGGAAGTAGGGTAGGGATTTTCCACACGTGCATCATTTAATTTTTCTCAACCAGGTACACCAAGCATCCTGTAAAGTTCAGCAGCTTTTTCTCACAAAGTTGTCCACTTAGTCAGCTGCTGTTTTTATTACCCTGAATAGCTTAATATTATCAGTAAGCTTGGTCACTATTATTCACACCTCTTTCTAGACGTTTTATGAATATATGGAGCCACAAATTCCACTGAAGCTCCCTAGGTTTTCAGTCCTTGGCATTACACCTGCATGGTGTGACAGAGGGCACTGCCAAGGCTTTATTAACTCTACAGCAGTGAAGATTTTGAAACGTTAAAGCAGAGTTCCTTCCTTTTCTAAAGAGTTTTGTGGCACTCGTGCTAAGACTTCTTGTCTGAGCGATGGCTTAAGTTAACCAAAGTAATGAAATGCATTTCCCTTGTAGTGATGGGGAAGAATAAAAAAACTAAACTCCCTGGTTGTTGAAGACCAGGAGAATTTTCTTTCTTCCTAAGGACTGGAAAGGACTTGTGCTATTTCGCTCGTGCTCTGAAGTCAGCCAGTCCAGTTCCAGTCTGTGTTGTGAGCCCAGTTGTCTTCCCATGGAATGCCACTGGGAATCCTCCCAGCCTGCTCTGTCTCCTTTGTTCCAAATATTCATGCATGTTCTCAGCTTTTCACCATTCTGTTTCCTGTCCTGTGGGACAAGAGTCCCTATGTGAGAGTAATTATAAATGCGTATCAGACTTGGGCTGCTTTATTCAGGCAATGAAATGTGATGTTTAAGCAAGAAGAGGTTTGTTCTTTGCAATTGATTGCATCGGTTTTAAAAGGTGCCTGTAAAAATGCTGGGGAACAGCAGTGTGCCTGAGGATATCTGATAGTTCGGACCACCTTGTATAAACCCCCCTGCAGGTGAAAAGCCTTGGCCATCTTCATGCCCTTCTCGTCCCAGGCTGGTTGCTCTGACATGGAAATTAAGTGTTCAAGGCCATGTGTCTCTTCTTGGCTCCTGCTTTTTCAGTGATGTGAGTTTACCCTATTTAAGGTTCCGTGGATATTTGGGTTTGCTCTGTTAGATTTTGATCTCTTGAACAAAAGGCCTGTCCTGCTCTGACGAAGAATCACTTTTATTTCTATTATCTCCTGTTTTCCTTGGTGCTGAGCCCTGTTAAGTGAATGGGAGGTAGGATGAAGGTGTCAGGCTACAACCAGATCACTCCCTGATTTTTATCCCCTTTTCTAGACAAGGATGTAGCTTTTTTGTAACCCTGATGGCTTTCTAATGCTGACAACAGGAAAAGTCATGTTTGGTTTGTAAATACTGGGACTCGAGACTGCTTGGGGAGCATAATATACAAGTGATGCATCATCCATCATTTGTGCTGCGTCTGTTCCTTGAGCAGATCCTGCTGAGAAGGCCACAGGCTGCAGTAACTCCTGATTTCTAAGGCAGTGATCTAAGATATTTGCCTCGGAGACACGGGCACATGGAAATCTCGCTGGATTGCTTGGCTGGGATTGCATCAAACAGCAAAGTGCAACATCATGGGCTGAGTGGGGCTGTTGAGGTGCTTGATCAGTGAGAGGGGTGGGGGAGTGTGTGTGTGTGTGTATCAAGGCCAGAAGCTGATTACAGGCTCTCCAGAGAATGGTCATGGGCCCCAAGGCTGCCAGAGCTCCAGAAGCATTTGGACAACACTCTCTGGCACAGGGTGGGATTGTTGAGGTGTCCTGTGCAGGGCCAGGAGCTGGATTCAGTGGTCCCTGTGGGTCCAACTCGGAATTTTCTGATTGGGTGTCTCAGCCTTTTAGGAATGATACTGCGAGTTCCGATGCTCCAATGAAGGAAACACCTGCTGGTTCTTCTGTGGGCAGGCACTGGGCAAGTGATGCCTTTCACTTGGAGGACCTTCTCAGGCTGAACTGAGACTGTGCCTGGCCTGCCCAAGGGCTTTGGGCTGTGCTCCAGCTTGGGCAGGTCACAACAAACCAGGGTTTGTGTGCTGCACATCTGGGAGCCATGCCTTGGCTTCTTCTCCGGGCCCTCCTTTGGCTTAGTCTGCTATTTCCTTATCTGTGGTGTGGCAATAAAATCCTTACCTTTGCCCAGAGTGTTGATGCTGAACCTTGGCTGTTAATCGAGGTAAGAGCCTCTGAAAGAATGGGCAGCATTGTCTCTCTTTGTCATCTTGTCAGGTACAAACTCTTGAACCTTTTGTTGTTGGCTCCCTGCAGTGTGAAAAGATAAGGTGATCTCTCCTTGCTCAGTTGCTGTTATCAGGACCTGGCTTGTGACATGGCTGCAGCCCCTGGGGACACTGCTGATAGGATTGAAGTTGCTTTGAGTGGTGTGATTAGAGAGCTCCTGTTTGCATACTCGCTGTGTGAGCTTGGTGTCAGCACAGGACTTGAGCCATGGCACGTATCAGCCATTCCCATGCCATGCTGCCCTTGCCCTTCCTGTTGTGTGGAGTTTGATGGATGGGGATGAGTCGGAGCAGGTGTCTTTCTTGCTCCTCCCACGTGGATCAGTAAGATGCAGGCCAAGTTTAATGAAAGCGCAGCCAAAGGGCATAAAATACTTCCTGATGGAATCCCTTTGCTCTCCAGGGCTTGTATCCCAGAGGAAAGCCCAGCGTGCGTGCGCAGATGCTGCACTGCCTTCTGGGGCTGTTGCATAGCTGTGGGCTGTGACTTACGCTGTTCCACAGCCTGTGGATTCAGAGGAGGATAAGCCAGGAAGAACAAATGTTTGCCACCCGGTTGAGCCTTGCTGTGTGTTCTGGTTGATCTGGCTGGTGACGGAATGTTCACTGTTAACACCCCAAGGACCAAGATGTCTTGGACCCTTCTGCTCCACTCAGGTGAGACCTTACCTGCAGTGCTGCATCCAGCTCTGGGGATTCCAGATCAGAAGGATTTGGAGCTGCTGGAACAAGTCCAGAGGAGGCCCCAGAGATGCTCTGAGGGCTGGAGCCAGTCTAGGAGAGCTGGGGGTGTTCACCTGGAGAAGAGAAAACACCAGGGGGACTTCAGAGGCCCTTCTAATGCCTAAAGGGGCTCCAAGAGAGCTGGAGAGGGGAATTTGGTCAAGGGCCTGGAAGGACAGGACAAGGAAGAATGGCTTCCCACTGCCAGAGGGCAGGCTTAGATGGGATATTGGGAAGAAACTCTTCCCTGTGAGGATGGTGAGGCTCTGGCACAGATTGCCCGGAGAAGCAGTGGCTGCCTCATCTTTGTAACTGTCCGAGACCAGGTTGGACAGGGCTTGGAGCACCTTGGTCTAGTGGAAGGTATGTCTGCATTGGAATGAGATGGTCTTTAAGGTCCCCTCCAACCCAAACCACTCGATGATTCTATGAAAAAAACTCCACCTGAACTCCTGTGTGGGCATCAAAGCAGGCTGGAGCTCAAACCCAGGGAGCACTGACATCAGCCTTGGTCTGCAGGGACTGAAACCATCCCAGCCCCCAGCAGAAAACCTCCCCAGTACCCCTGACACTACTTGATGCCATCTCACTCAAAAAACAAGAGCTTAACAGGAATTTCCCACTGACTTCTGCTGTCATCCCCAGGTATTCCTCCAGCACTGTGGAAACATCCTGTCCAAACATCTGCACCAGAACAAAGAGGCAGCACAGTACCAAATACCCCCAGACACCAAGGGCTGCCAGCCCCTCTGCTGTTCTCAGCACCCCATCCCCATCTCTTCTGGGCTCTGCTTGGGTTTAACAGAGAATCTCTCACAGAAGCTGGTCCAGGCTTCCCCAAAGGGTTAATGAGGTATTTGAAGTGTCATTCCCATATCACGAGACGCCACCTCAGAAATGAAATCTGTCAGCAGCCAGAGGGCCCTGAGCTGATGCTCCTCTACCTGCCTCTGCCTCTTCCTTCAGGACAGGCAGGTCCCTGTAGTCTGGGCACGACAGGCACTGCGGGGCTCCGGCTTCCCTGGAGCAAGTCCCTCACCACCCAGCCAGTCCAAGAGTGCCAACTCCATCCCACTTTCACAGCAAAGCCACACCTGCAGCAGGTATCCACAGTTGCAGCAAGTTTTCCCTCTTCACTCAGAGAGGAGATGCTGTCAGAGCTCTGAACCTGGTACTTTGGTTCAGCTCAGGATGGTCTCCCTGCAGGTCAGCTGCTCTGCCTGGAGTTGTATCCCCTGAAATAAGGGCAGCAACAGAGTTCCCTGCCTGCCTCCCACAGTCCTATGCTAACCTGGTGATGGGAGGCACCTTCCCACCTTGGCAGCTCATACAACCTCTGCCACAAGCACACAGGCTGCTGCAGGAAACCCCATCTTTGGCCACTGCTAAATCCAGGGAGAGCCCATCCCCAAACAGCTTCAGTCCTGGGACAACAGCATGTGCAGCCATCTGTGCTTAGAAACCTTCCCAAAAAGGGAGGCCTGGCCTCTAGCACGGAGGCCTCCACCACTGACTTTGGCCTCTTAGCCACACCCCCAAGAATGCTTCACCACCAGTTCCTCTGCCGGATGCAAAGCGAGCCCAATGTGACCTTCTCCTGTCTTCCAGGGACAGGGATCAGATCAAGGCACACGTTCTCATCAAGAAGTTACCCAGCAGAAGTCAATTTAACTCCCCTCTTTTCCTGTAACTCTGCACAAGTCTGTTGCAGGTGCTTTCATCGCCAGAAAAGCCACTGCACCACAGCAAAATCCAACTGCCAGGGTGGGAAGCAGAGCCAGGCCTGAACACAGAGCACAACAAGCACTGCAGGGAGAGCGACGAATCCAAAGGAAGGTGCCAAGCCCTGTTCCTGGCTCAGCAGTGAACATGTTATGTTACACAGGGACAGATGGCAATGTGATGCATCCCTCTGGGAAGCAGCTGCAACTGCCTGAGCTAATGCCACCGCTTCCTAAATGCAGACACGGGATAAGCTGGCTGCCAGGTTCAATCACCCCCTGTGCATCTCCAGGGCCAGTGTCCTGGGCTGGAACAGTGGCCAAGGGTCGTGCTGCGCACGACACCCTGTTAGCTGAGCAGCTGGATCCTGATCAATCACCTCTTCCCGCTGAGAGAAGGTGATGCTGCTCCCAAGACCTGTGTGCAGCTAACAAGGAGCCAACCCCAGGGAAAATCCCCCCTTAAACACCAGCATGCCAGAACAGAGGCTAGAGCAGATGTCCCCATGCCCCCAAGTTAGAGAGGGGACCAAAGTGAACATCTTCACTCTAGACCTGCTGTAAGCCTGGATTGGGGAAGGGGGTCCGCAAAAAGTCCCCACTGCCCTTCAGTCAAGGGGCTACCTCAAGGAGCAAGCCGGAGGGGAGTGGAGGGAAGGTGGCTGGATATGGAAGGAGGTGGATCCCTGATCCAAAACCACAGAATCCCAGACAGGTTTGGGTTGGAAGAGACCTGAAAGCTCATCTTGTTCCACTCTCTGCCATGGGCAGGCACACCTTCCACTAGACCAGGTTCTTCCAAGCCCCATCCAACCTGGCCTTGAACAATTCCAGGGATGGGGCAGCCACAGCTTTTCTGGGCAACCTGTGCCAGGGCCTCACCACCCTCACGGGGAAGAGTTTCTTCCCAATATCCCATCTAAGCCTGCCCTCTGGCAGTGGGAAGCCATTCTTCCTTGTCCTGTCCCTCAGGCCCCTGTCCAAAGTCCCTCTCCAGCTCTCTTGGAGCCCCTTTAGGCCCTGGAAGGGGCCTCAGAGGTCTCCCTGGATGAACACCCCCAGCTCTCCCAGCCTGTCTCCAGAACAGAGGGGCTCCAGCCCTGAGAGCGTTTCCATGGCCTCCTCTGGACCTGCTCCAGCAGCTCCACATCCTTCTGATGTTGGAACCCCCAGAGCTGGATGCAGCTCTGCAGATGGTGAATCACCTGAGATGAGAAAAAAAGGAGAATGAGGAGCTGTTGGACCTCAGCATGTCACATCCTTGCAATGACCGGATGCAGTAGCAGCACCTCTTTTGGCAAGAACAATGCTCTTTCCCTGGCTTTGCTGGCTATGGAACAGGCTCCATGGGAGAGCCATGTCTTGGAATGCTGATGTGTAACAGTGGTGAATAAAATTGCTCTCAGCTAATATGATCTCTGTTATTTCTTTTGCAGGAACGCCAAGGCCGTGTCAAGTAAAAGGCAATTCCTCCCCCACAGACTGCAGCAAAGATTGCATCCCAACTGTCTTTCAGAGAGAGAAAGGAGCAAGAGTATCCCAGAGAGAATTAGGACTTTTTTTCTTAATTCCTTTGACTTTAAAAAGACTTTTACAAACTTCCAGTTCAAAAAAAAAAAAAAGTATTGGAATATCACAAGACATAGGACTAAAAAAAACCAAAAACAGCAACAAAAAATCCCTTCTAGGTAGAGTAGAGGTAAAACCTGTCCCCTTTCTTTTGGCTTTGGTTGTGATTTCAGAGCATATGCTTTGGTTTTTTGTCTTTTTACTATGGTTTTTGGATTTTCAAGTCCGTAAGTGGCATATGCCTTTTTTTTCCCTCTAATTTTCAAATCCCACCGTTTCCCCTCCTTCCACCCTGTTGCGCCTTCTTCCCTGGTTTTGACATTTGCACTTGGAACGCTGAATTGTAACATCCACCATGCAAAGTGGAGTAACTTTGTTTTTCTTTCTTTTGCCGAACTGGAAGAGGAGGAATTCTATGAGGAAGTTGGGGTTTTGGCCTAAGAAGAATTGAACTGAAAATTGTCCACGAGGTTATGTCTTAAAGGTGGTTCATTTTTCTCTGACCCTTTGTTACTCAAAAGTCAAGTACTAGGAGTCCTAAGAACTGTTCTGTTCTTGTGCATTATATTGATTTAAAGATTAAGTCTGGATGAATTTGATTTTTTGAAAGCTGAGAACAGTGGTTAAAACTGTTTTTGTTTACAGGAAAATGAATTTTGGACCATAAAAAGCCTAAAACAAACAAACCAAGGAAGAAATATTGTAAAATGTGTAGTGACTATGTTTCAGTTTCTTGTTAAGCCAGTGAGGAATGGGCGTTGCCTTTCTTTTCACCATTAATCACTTCTCAATAATAAATGTGAGATCCTGTTGAGCATCACTGTTGTCTCCTGCTCCCTTCCCTGTGCTGTCAGCTCCTTGGATTCCTTGGAAAAATAACTGAAGAGGAGTGGAGAGGTGATTTCCCTTGGGTTTGAAGCAGGGTGATCACACATGGGCATCCCCAGCTCAATCCTGGGGCTGTTCCCAGCCCTTTGAGATCATTGTGGCCCCCTGGTGTGGCCTGGCTCCAGGTATGAGGGGCAGCGCCCACCTGGCCTTGCTCCCAGGATTCCTTCCCATGTCATGGGTAAGTTGGCAATAATCCAGCCCCTTCCAGGTGTGGGAAATGCAGACACCTCACAGCTTAAATCATCTTTCCTGGGAAAACCACTACTTGTCAAGAAAATAATAAAAAATCCTCCCTCTTCCTCTTCTCTCCTCATGAACCCTGCTGCTCATTTTTGGTGGACTCCACCTCTGTCCTGCAGCCCATTGCTCCAGGAGCTGACCAACTTTCAGATCCCCTCCAGTCTGACAAGTGCTGCTCCGGAAACACTGTCAGGTGTCCTGGGGCCACAGGCTGTGTCAGGGCCCCCATGTGCCAGCAGACATGCTGAAGGAACTTGTTACGTGAGTGACAGAATAAACCCTTACCGGCTGCCTTTGCCCTCCCTTTGCAGGGGGGAAGGGTCTGTGAGGGAGCCCGGGGTAGGAGGTGGTGCAGACATGGTGTCATTTGGGGCACCCCAATGCCCCTGGGAGTGCCGCAATGCAATGGAGGAGCAGGTCAGTGGGGAATGAAGGGCCTTGTGCTGGGACCCAAAAATGCCAGAAAATTCACAGGGAGGGGTGTGTGCAGAATACTAAAACCTGTCGAGGTTTTAATTTTGACATGTATTGACAAATTATACTAATTTTTATATAAATTCATTTCAAAATAAACCCTCTCTATCTACTATCTTACATACAGGAAAGTTCGAATAGAGATCTGTAGGTTTTAAAAATAGTGACCTGATGTTTTTTATATAGGAATGAAACAATGCAACTGCCCGAAAATGTAAGAAAAGACAACTGGGGTGAAGGAAATAAAAAGTGCTCTTTTAAGCCAACTTTTCTCTGTACTGTGGCTGGCCCGGAGCGGGTCCCAGCTCTGGGCTGAGCTCGGCGGTCGTGCTGCCGCCTTGTGGCTAGAGCGCGGCACTGCCGCCCCCAACACAGCGCCCTGGCCCTCCCTGCTGTCCCCTGCTGGGTGACACGAGACAGCGGCGGCCACTGTGGCTGCCGAGCAGTAGAAGGGTAAGGAGCGGTACCCAAAAAACCGCCCCAAATCCCACAAAAGTCAACCAAAAAGCCAGAAAAATTGCCCCAAAACCCCACAACAAAATTGGGGGTCCTATAGGATCCATGGGGACCCTATGGGGTTCCTGTGGGGTCCATGGATGGGCCCCAAACCCCACAACAAAATCCAATAACATCACCCCAAACCCATAAAAATCCCTACAAACCCCACAAAAATCTCTACAAAACCCACAAATATCGCCCCAGAAAGCCACAAAAATGACCCCAGAACCCCACAAAAGTCACCCCTGCTGACCCTTCCTCTTGTCACAATCATCAGCTTACCTGTTGGAAGCCTCAGTCTCTGACATCATCTTTGACACGGGGCAGGTCCCTTTTGTGACAGGATGAATTTGCTGAAAAAAAACCTGAATCATCATACTTGACACAATCTGGAATTTCAGGGATTTGCAATGCTTCTGAAAAAAAAACAAGAACAAATAAAGAAATTACAAAAGCACCTTATCATCCCTAAACACACACCCCAAAACCATTAACATAAATACTCCCTGTGTTCAATGCTACCTTCTTCATGGTGCTTTAGAGACCAAAAGCACCTGCTGGAAAAAAAAGCACTACTGAGTAATCACTAAGGAACAATTGTGCAAATTAGCAACTAATCATCCCACTTATCAAGCTATGCTGTCAAAATAGGAAGCTTTCTTTCTCACCTAGTCTCCGCCTTTTTGCTTGATGCAGTTGCAGTAAAAAAGAAGGTGTCATCATTTCCCTGAAGAGCTCCTTTCTCTATCCAGCCCTTTACTGACCTGGAATTTAAGTCAGAGGAACCAAGCAGCTACAGCTCCTTTGAGAGCTTTTATATCTTGTGGTATTTACCTCCTCCCTTTTCCCGGGGCATCCTGGGAATGAGAGGTGGGCCCGGCCAGGGGTATATTAGCCCCAGGCTTGAGCAAAGGCCTTCATCCCCTCCTTGGGGTTCAGTGGGATAGCAGGTCTCTTTTCATTTCAATGAAGGGCATCTTTCAACTTATCTCAGCTGTTTTTCAGCAGATGCTTGTGGCTTCTAAATCAACAGAGGCTTTGAAGACAACACAAGATAGTATTGGAAACAGGGAGCATTTAAGCTCATGATTTTGGGTTGTGTGTTCAGGGATGGTAAAGTGCTTTTCTAATTTGGGTCTTTGTTCTTGGTTTCTTTTTAGGAGCATTGTCATTTCTGGGTTGCATTGAATATGGAGCCACTAAGCTCATGCACTGATGTTTGGTTTTCTCTTATTGTAGCTGACCGAGAGACAACAGCCCAGTGATGGCAGGAGCTTCCCAGGCAGCCTTCTTTTGCACCTGAAGCAGATTTGCATCTCCAGCTGTCCGAGAGATAAGTCGAGGGCTATGGCCCACAGAGGGGACGGAAGCAGCGTGCTGGGTTCAGACTCGCTGGGAGGCATTTTTGAGTCAGCTTTAGAGGTGGGGATGCCCAAGAAGGGGCCCCTTAGGCAACATAAAGGGAAAGTCTGACTTTTGATCACAATGCCAAGGTGTGCAGGGCAGAGCAGTCCAGGAGTGGGTTGTGTCACTTGTCTGTGGTGCATTCTCTGTGTTGCATGTCCTTTTCCTTAGCCCTTCCAGGTGCTTCTTGCTGAGAATTTTCTCTCCTTGTTGCATCCCCTGGTTTGTCATCTCCTGTGTCACAGGTGCCTGTGTGGGTTTGGCCTGGTGCTGCTCTGCCTTGCTGCATAGTCGGGCCTATAGGTGTAACAGGACAAGGCCTGGGGACATGAAATTTGTGATGCAGGGTGTAGTTGGGCTCTAGATGGTATTCCTAGGTTGACACAAGATGGCTGGGGCTGTGAAGTTATCATGCAGCACTTTGACTTTTGTCCTACCTTTCTTTCAGATGCAGATGGATTAGATCCCTGGCAAAGCACCCCATACCAGGTGAGGGGGTTCCCACAGGAAGGTCAGTCACTGTTTGTCTTTGTAGGGCAAGTGTAAATGGTGGCTGTGTTACAGCATTTTTCTTTGTCTTTATTTTTAGGAGGTAAAGCTGGGTATCAGCAGTGAAGGTCAAATGAGTGAGGTGAGTGGTGACCGGTGGACAGAATAGGTTGTTATTGTTTGCGTGCCAAGTTCTGGTACAGCTCTAAGCATCTGATGTCACTTGTGTGTTTTAGGGGTCCGCTTGTATTACACCGAACCCCCTTGCCAACCGGCCGACGGACCTGGTTTACCACCCTCGTGAGCCCGCCTGAAGCATTATGGGGCTCTGCGTTGAAGCTTTTACCACTTCCATTTGAAGGTGCCATCTGGGTAGCCTTGGGCAACAGCAGAGGAGTTGCGGTGAGTCAGGGAGGGAGGACAAGGAGCATGGGTCAGGGCAAGTTTCAGCAATGCCACATCCCCTTGTCTCCTTTTAACCCAGGTGTACCATGTGATGACAGTGCCAGCCTCAGAGCGCGGTCAAAGTGTGTGGCCCGAGGACCTGGGCCTTCTTAGGAGACGATGAGTAGGGGAATTGTCCAGTTTTGGCCGATGTACCACTAAGTTCATGTGCTGGGCTCATCAACAAGGACAGAGATTGAAAGACTCTATAAAGGACTTTGGGTAGGGGGGACTCTGGCCTGGCGCCAATCTGGCTGAAGTAAACACTTGCCAAGTATTGTCTGCTGGTGTGTTTCCCACCAGTATTGTCTGACAAACTGAGTACAGCCACGGAACACTGGTTCGTGCAGCAAGGCAGTTCGACATGGTTTGTACCGTACGTTTGCTGCTGCTT
>WEIT01034914.1:1358-35024 GCA_013389985.1 Dryoscopus gambensis
GAAATAAGAGCCCTATTACTTCAGCTTCCCACTTGTGTCTGAGTTTGCGAGGAAGCTCAGAAAACTTTGTGTACTACAGAAGGTGAAATGAATTTGTGTTCCAGGTAAAATACATAGCAAATCATCTTGATACTAATTACTTTGCTATTGTCAACTTGTGAAAGCAAAGCACTTTCATTTTGATAACAGATAGGTATATCATAAAAGAACACACACATTGTAAAATGGGAGGTAAAAGCAATATATTGTGAAGACATTGGACATGTAGCCATGCCTGGAAACCATTTTTATAGGGGCTTCTTTCATGACCCCACCGGAATACAACACACTATGAGAAGCAGGTGTCTGCACTAAAAGACAACTGCCTCACAACATTTTCTATGATTCTGTCATTTTACAAAATCCAAACATAAAAACTTCTCTTTTTGAAGCCAAATTTTGAATGAATCAAAAACCTGTAAATTTAGATAAAAAGAGATTATAGTTTCATCCATCTCTTCCATGTATTCTCTTCACAGGATATTGCCGGCGCTTGGCAGAGACTTGAACAAGCTGAGAAAGGCTATGAAGAGTGGCTGCTGAATGAGATACGACGACTGGAAAGACTTGAACACTTGGCTGAGAAATTTAGGCAGAAGGCTTCCACTCATGAACAGTGGGCATATGGTGAGGAGAGATGCCTTTTAACATTTTTAGTATTTTAATGTTCAAAGTTGAACTGCCAGTGCTGAGTATTTGCCAGCCACGAACTCACTTATAAGTAGTTTGGACGATTTCAGACAATCTAAAATAATAACAGATAAATTGTCAGGTTTTGTTGACTGTAGTCACGGTCCTAACTTGTTGGCATGTTGCTAATGACATGTAACTGTAAAAATCATGCTTGAGGTAGTGAGTCATACTTAATAGGAATATTCTGCATTTGAATACAGGCCATTACTGCTAATGTATTCCTATGTAGTTGGTACACCAGCAATCCAACCAGGAACGCAGTGATACCACTGGTTGAGCATGAAATTATTAATGGATGTATTCTGAGTTTATTATTATTTGGTCATCATGATGTTCTGAATATTCCAGATAAACTACATGACAATATACTCATGTCTGCTTTGTTCCAAACCCTGGATTACATGCCATTTATAGTTCTGGCTTTTAATGCTAACCTAACCTTACCTGTAGTTGTGACACATGTAGGACCATACAGTGGCATTCAGTTTTGTTGGGGACTATTAAACATAGGTCTGCTCTTTCATCCTGATGACTGTCTTGCTGCTTCTGCCATGCTTCTGGCTTTTTCCAGCTAGATTCTTCTGACACTGTGAAAGTGAATCAGACTCCATCCTTGAACAGTTGCTGGAAGCATGCAAGGCTGTAAATGGCTGCCAAGCAGATACTAGAAGGGAAATTACAGCGTTCATCAGCCCTGAGAGCCTATCTTCTGAGCATAAGCTACTCATGGTGACAAGTTAGAACTGTTGTGTAGGGAAAACTTCCCATAGGCTGGTACACAGCAAGTGAAACAATATTTGCTTCTGGCTCTAGGATTCATAGAGCTGTAAATGCCATGTGGTGAGTGCAGCCGCAGGGCCTGTGTCTGTGGATTCAGTTGTCCAACATAGGCATACTGAGCAGTAGTATTTCAGTTTCTACTTAATCTTTGCTTCTCTAATCTTTGTAGATAAGTTGGCATTTTCACTTAAAATTCAGTGTTCAATACAAAAGGCAGTCATACATCTCAGGGTTGGTTTTTTTAAAGTGCTGAAATGAATAATGAATTGAAGGCAGAACATAAAAAAGAATAACAGATCATTAGTAAAAGTGAAGCTGCTCATAGCAGTGTGATTTCGGGTTTTTAAAGTCTATTCTACAAAAACTTATCACAGTGGTTTAGAGATACAGCTTTTCCTGATATACCATTTTTGTGCCAGTTTCTCCAGCAATGTAATACTCACTATTTTAGACCTGCATCAGCAGACTATGCAAAAATCAAGACATTACTGCAAGAGCTTTAAAAATATATGTTTCTAATTAACATGTGCTGACAATTTGCTGCTGATTTCAGTGTGGGTGGGATTTAATTTCATACATATAATTTTCACCGTGCCTCAACTAAAAAGTTGATTAAATTTGCAATTTTTAAAACAAATAAATTAGCAAAAAATGAGTAATATTTTAATTTCCTCTTTCAGGCAAAGAGCAGACCTTGCTTCAGAAGGATTATGAGTCTGCCTCTCTGACAGAAGTCCGTGCCATGTTAAGGAAACATGAAGCTTTTGAGAGCGACTTGGCTGCTCACCAGGACAGGGTGGAACAGATCGCTGCCATTGCCCAGGAGCTGAAGTATGTTCCATTTAAAGGCTTGCAGCTGCTGACATTTAACTTTGCGATAAACTCTTTCCAATGAATTTGATAGTGTCATAGGTACCAACGTAGGAATTCCAGACATAGCTTCATAAGTATATTATCTGAGCTGGTCACTGAGACCTTTCCCTCATCTCCCCCTTACCCCCAACCAAATATAGATATTCAACTGACCAAAATTATTTGAAAACGAACATTTTCAACTTGACTGTACAGTAATCTTTTAACATTAGCTCTACCCATGAGTCCATTGTGGGTTGATGGGAATCCTGGAGGTGTTTATTCCTCAGTTCATATGGTCTGCTGAGAGGTACTGGCTATGAGTTGTTTAACTTAGAAAATATTTTCATTTACACAAATTATAGATCAAGTATCTTGACAAGTATATTGGTCCTTTCAAAAGGCTTCACATCCCTATATAATCTCTATATTAGTGGGTAATGCACTGACTTTCCTGCAGATTTAATTTTCTCTAATATGCTTATTTTCACAATTTCTTGATATTATATTTGGAAGTGCCATTGTCTCCGTTCTACAGAAGGGACAGTGGGGCATATGGAAACTAAATAACTTGCTTGGGGTTGCACAAAGAATCAAGCACACACAAGGCTCTCCTATAGGAGAGCTAGAGTTTTGACCCACAGTTCCATCAATTTAGCCACCAACACTTGCTCATCCAGCATAC
The DNA here is from genome assembly GCA_013389985.1 of Dryoscopus gambensis. Classification (NCBI taxonomy): domain Eukaryota; kingdom Metazoa; phylum Chordata; class Aves; order Passeriformes; family Malaconotidae; genus Dryoscopus; species Dryoscopus gambensis. Next base: position 4,408 of record WEIT01034914.1, read on the forward strand.
TATGCCCAGAGAAAACACAGCCAAAGCTGTGAACGACTCTGTGAACAAAGCTGAGAACAACTCTGCAACACATTTAGGCTACATCTGTGTTGTTGACATCAGCTGCATAGGTCAGCAATGGGAAAAGTCAAGGCTCCAGACTGACCCCTTATGGCAGCAAAGTCCTGAGTGTTGTTTAAGTTAGTCTGTTGGTGGAGCTTGCTTTGGTTTGTGGGAAGGTTGTTAATTCACCTGTGCGAAGCACAGTTTTGTGAGCTCTGCCACACTGATAGGACTGTAGCATTATGTACCTGTTTGTCCCTGTTTGGGTAAAGCCATCTGGGTGTCGACGCCAAGGTAAGCACATTTGATTTTACCACCTTATGCAGTTAATTGCAGAGGCTTTGTACTGTAAATCAGTGGTGCCACTCCTGGTCTTGGCAGTTTGGCACTCCCTGTATAAATCTGTAAAGCCAACAGGAACAAATGTGCAGTAGTGGTTGAAACAGGAGCCAAGATCAAAATTCTCAGATTCCTGCCCTTGGCTTCAGCTCTCCGAGTTTCAATTTCTCACCTTGAACAGGCAGAACAGTTACTGCTCAGAAATCAAGTCTTAGAAACATGCCCTTTTGTCACTTTGTGAAGGACTGTGACTCATAAACAGCTCCATATTCATTAGCGATTTAAAAATCGGAGACTTGTCTAAAAAGTGTAGGTCATACCTGATAGGAGCAGCGCTTACAGTAATTGTGTAATTCAAATGGATTTAAAAGAAAAATCCCATCTTCAAGATTATTTAAAGGAAGAAAAATAAAGTACAGTGGGCAGAGTAAGTAGTGTGTTTTGGTTAATGTGAAAGAAATCTGAAAAAAACACAGAGAATGGAGATTGCCCTGAATATGTGAGCTTATGAAACACCTTCTGGCATGCATTGATCTCTGTTGTGGAGTTATTTCATAGAATGGCTTGGATTGGAAGGCACCTTTATGATCATTTAGTTCCAAGACCCTTACCATGGACAAGGACATCTTCCACTGGATCATGTTCAAAGCCCCATACAACCTCGCCTTGAACACCTCCAGGGATGGAGCGTCCACAGCTTCTCTGGGCAACCTGTTCCAGTGCCTCAGCACCCTCACAGTAAAGAATTTCTGCTTAATATCCAGTCTAAACCTGCCCTCTTGCTGTTTAAAGCCATTCCCCCTTGTCCTCATTAAAAGTCCCTCTCCAGTTCTCTTGTAAGTCCCCTTTAGGCACTGGAGTGCTGCTATAAGGTCTCCCCAAAACCTTCTCTTCTATTGGCTGTACAGCCCCAACTCTCTCAGCCTGTCTTCTTGGGAGGGATGCTCCACCCCTCTGATCATCTTCGTGTCCCTTCTCTGTACCCACTCCAACAGGTCCATGTCTTTTCTGGAGGCCCCAGAGCTGGATGAAGTGCTCCAGGTGGGGTCTTACCAGAGCACAGCAGAGGGGCAGAATCCCCTCCCTTGCCCTGCTGGCCACACTGCTTTGGATGCAGCCCAGGACATGTTTGGCCTTCTGGTCTGCTAGTGCACATTGCTGGGTTATATTTAGCTTCTTGTCAACCAACATCCCCAAGTCCTTCTCTCCAGGGCTGCTCTCAATCCATTCTCTACCCAGCCTGTATTTCTGCTTGGGATTGCCCCAAGATTTGCTTCTCTTTATACTAAAGAAAATTTCTGTAACACATAATCATTCTGTAATCACTTAATCAGCTAATTCAGCTTCAGCTTGATGAATTATGAGAAACTTTGGGAATGTAGTATACATAGCACAGCATCTGCTTACCAGTGTTTTGAACCTTCTGTCCTTTACCTCTGGTGACGCCAGTGAACACTGTATCCTGTCTATTTTGGGATTGTCTCTTCTCAGTTGTTTCAGTAATTTGCTGTGAGAAGTTAAACGAGTTATTTGTGGCCTGGGCTGCAAAGGTGCTGAAAGCTGATTGCATTTAGAGATGCTCTACTTTGACTTCTCTGCTTCTCCATACAATGGGGCTATCAGTGCCTGATTTTTCACTGTGACTTTGTAACTCAGTTAGGCTTAACGCCCATGGAGAACACTGAATGAAAGGTCATAAAGGTCAGGTTTTATCACTGGCTGCTTCTATTTAAATACCAATTTTAATTATTTTTATGTAATTCCTCGCACAATAAAATTATGGAGGAAAATGCTAATTTCTTTCTTAATCTGTATTTTTAAAGAAGGATTAATGTCTGAATGCTAAGAAGTGTGCACTTGATACAAAACCTGTTGAAGTCAATGTGGGTATTTCTTTCTTGATTTTTGGTTGGTTGGTTGGTGAGTTGGTTGTTTTTTTCCTCATCACTGGAGCAGGCCGTTACAGAAACCATCATCATCTGTGTCAAAATTCCAAGTCAGTACACCTCCATGTTTTGTTTTAGTTAATCTCTTGGATGCCTAATGTTGCAATTTCAAAAGAGAACTATTGCTGTATGACCTTGAACTCTACCAGTTACAGTTTCCTGTCTGTCCTGGTATTTTCTGCTGCAGCAGCTCAGTCCCCTTTGTGCTTAAGGCTGAAGTTGCTACAAGCTTGTTGATGGTTTCTATTTAGATAGAGGATTTATGTGTGTATGCAAACAGGTGATTCCAATCAGGATGCTGCTATAAGATTGTTGTGTTCCCAGCCTGTAAAGACTTAGATATTCCTTGGCAAAGAGGCATGACAGGGCTTGGATAGGGCTTTATACAAAGCTGAAGGGGGACAGGCATTTCTAAAATCAGATTTGCCATTTATGACATAGAAAATTCTCACTTGAGTGAGCTGTACTATGAAAACCCACATTAATTTATGATCTTATGTGCTCATTTCAATGTTTCCAATCATCAAGGCAAATTTTTTGGAATGCAGTTTCTTGTATATCCATCATTTCTAGTATAGTGACTGATTTTCAGCCAAGCAGACCATTATTTGTAACACTGATTTGAGAGTAGTCTTGATTCTGGGCTCAAATTGTGCTTACGTGCATGGTTAACATGAGCCTTGTTCTGAAGCACTGCTAAAACATGTTGCTCAGCAAGTTATTTTTGTGGCACTGTCAGTGTTCCTAAAGTGAGCTCACACTTAAGTGCTTCTCTGGATCAGGTCAAAATTTCACTAAATTTTTAATTTTTGACAGATAAGATTTAATTACTTGTAAGATCAATAGTGATAACGTAATGGTTTTTAAATTCCACAGGCTGCAGGTTTCAAATGGCCAAACAAATAGAAAGACTGTTCTCTTAGAAGGTCTGTAATACATGAGAAGCAGTACTTCATGCAATGCAAAGCACAAATTCTTACAAAATGTAAATCTAGTCTCTTCAATGTTGGGAAAGCTACAAAAATTAATAGGATAGGGAATGTAAGCCTGTGCTTTATTTCCAAGGAATTAATCTTCCATGAGTTATTACTTCTTGTGCTCCTGCTTTGAGCAGAAAAATATTCTTTGATACCTATAATACACTTATTTGAAGTAAGCAACAGCAGGCCCAAAAAGGTAGTGGAGCTACACTGTTTAATGCCACTTGGTAAACTAACTTAGGATTTTTGACCCATGGGTGCCCTTTTTAAAAGTTTTTTTGATATTACTCTTCTACCTATTTGTCCACAGCATATATCCCTGGAAGGAATAGGATAGTAGAGATCTTATGGGGAATGACTGAATCTCCCTGGCAGAGCTTGTGGAGGAAGGTGGCATATCACCTCCCAGGACTTTGACCATAGCTGGTACAATCAGTCCCTCCCTTTCATGGAAAGACACCTGCCCTTACCCTAATTGACAAAAGGAGATAAGTGATCCATTGAAGCAAAAATAAAATTTGTTCACTCAGGAACACAATCTAATAATCTTAATAAGCTATAATGAAAAAATCCGATTTTCAGCCAAAAACTCATGACAGCAAAATAAATCTCAGCCTGTTTCATCCAAGACTCTATGCTCCTGACTTAAAATTTCTTAGCAGATAGGTGGCTTTTGTTGTATCCCTTGAAGGCTGATGAAAAGGCTTCCAAAGAAAGAAGCGAGTTTTCGAGTTAAGGAGCCCTTGTACAGTATGACTTGCTGGCAGCTTTCTCCTTACATACGAGAGTTTACTTTCACAATTTTGGGTTGCTTTTTTTATTTTTTAAAATGGTTAGGAGGATTGGATTAGAGAACATGTAGGCAAACTTGACATCTACAAGTCCATGGGCTCTGACGGGCTGCATCCATGAGTGCTGAAAGAACTGTTGGATACCATAGTGAGGCTGCTCACGATCATCTTTGAAGGCCATGGCAGTCAGGAGAGGTGCCTGAGGACTGGAAGAAAACAAATGCCACCCCAGTCTTCAAAAAGTGCAAGAAGGAGGACTCGGGGAACTACCAGCTAGTAGTTCCAGCATCATCTCAATCGCTAGAAAAGTGATGGAGTGTCTGATTCTGGAGGCCATCTCTAGCCACAGGGAAGACGAGAAGGTGATCAGGACCTGGTTGCCTTCTACAGTGAGTCAACTACCTGTATAGATGAGGAGAGAGCAGTGGATATTGTCTACCTCAACTTTAGTGAGGCTTTCAACACTGTCTCTCACAACATCCTCATAGGCAAAGTCAGGAAGTGTGGGCTGGATGAGTGGACAGTGAGGTGGATTCAGAACTGGCTGAATGGCAGATGCCAGAGGGCCGTACCCAGTGGTCCAGTTGGAGGCCTGTCACTTGTGGTGTCCCTCAAGGTTCAGTACTGGGCCCAGTGTTGTTTACCTTGTTCATANCTGGAAGAAAACAAATGCCACCCCAGTCTTCAAAAAGTGCAAGAAGGAGGACTCGGGGAACTACCAGCTAGTAGTTCCAGCATCATCTCAATCGCTAGAAAAGTGATGGAGTGTCTGATTCTGGAGGCCATCTCTAGCCACAGGGAAGACGAGAAGGTGATCAGGACCTGGTTGCCTTCTACAGTGAGTCAACTACCTGTATAGATGAGGAGAGAGCAGTGGATATTGTCTACCTCAACTTTAGTGAGGCTTTCAACACTGTCTCTCACAACATCCTCATAGGCAAAGTCAGGAAGTGTGGGCTGGATGAGTGGACAGTGAGGTGGATTCAGAACTGGCTGAATGGCAGATGCCAGAGGGCCGTACCCAGTGGTCCAGTTGGAGGCCTGTCACTTGTGGTGTCCCTCAAGGTTCAGTACTGGGCCCAGTGTTGTTTACCTTGTTCATAAGTGACTCAGATGAAGGGGCAGATGCCTCCTCAGCAGGTTCCTCAACAACACAAAGCAGGGAGGAGGGGCCAATACCCCAGAGGCCTGTGCAGCCCTTCAGAATGACCTCGACAGGTTGGAGAGATGGGCAGAGAAGAACTGACTGAACTTTAACAAAGGCACGTGCAGGGTCCTGCACCTGGGGAGGAATAATCCCTGCACCAGCACCCCCCAGGCTGGGGGCTGAGCTGCTGGAAAGCAGCTCTGTGGAGAAGAACCTGGGGATCCTGGTGGACAACAAGCTGTCCAAGAGCCAGCAGTGCCCTGTGTGGCCAAGAAGGCCTGGGATGCATTAGGAAGAGCACTGCCAGCAGGTCAAGGAAGCTGATCCTGCCCCTCTACTCAGCTCTGGTGAGGCCACATCTGGAGTGCTGTGTCCAGTTCTGGGATCTTCAGTACAAGAGAAACATAGAGCTCCTGCAGCAGATCCAGCAGAGGGATACAGAGATGATGAGGGGACTAGAACATCTCTGTTATGACGAAAGGCTGAGGGAGCTGGGTCTGTTCAGCCTCAAGAAGAGATGACTGAGAAGGGTCCTTATCAATCTCTATCAGTGTCAAAGGAGAGAGTGCCAAGAGGATGGAGCCAGGCTCCTCTCGGTGGGGCCGAGCAATAGGACAAGAGGCAACAGGCAGAAACTGATGCACAGGAAATTCCATCTGAATATGAGTAAGAACTTCTTTACTGTGAGGGCGACTGAGCACTGGAACAGACTGTCTGGAGAGGTTGTAGGTCTCCCTCACTGGAGATATTTAAGAATGGCCTGGCCTCAATCCTGTGCCATGTGCTCTAGGATGACCCTTCTTAAGCAGGGAGGTTGGACCAGATGACCCCCTGTGGTCCCTTCCAACATGACCCACTCCGTGATTCTGTAATTCTGTGATTCTGTTACGTTTTTTTTTTTCACCTGTTTTACCATTCTTCGCTTTCAACACTCAATTGACTGCAGTACATCTGAAGCTTCTTTTAAACAGAATGCTTCTCATACTTCTCAGGTTTATCCCAAACCAGATTGCTCTGACTGGGCTTAGAAGAGGAAACGTGAACGCTGTCCCTGGCCTACAGAGCTTCTGGCTTCCAGCCTCTGGCTTCACAGAGGAAAGCTGCCTCTGTTCTGATTTTGTCTTCTGTGATTCTCTGTGTTACTGGCAGTGTGATCTGTACATTCCTCTTGCCAACTGCCTAGAGAAGAATGCTCAAAAAAGGGGAATAAATTCTATCTGCATTTACTGTCTTGTTCAAGCCTCAAAGTAAATCTTAGATTCATATTGCCATGTGTCAGGTATTTACAGTCTCTGCAACGTTTAGTACTAGGCAGAGTGTTCTCAAGGAGAAGCCAAGAGCTAAATTCAATGGATGGTAATACACCAATAAAAGTGAGTTTCCAAAGTGTCAAGCACATGTATTATGGATGGCTATCATCTGCCAACGAGATCAAAAGTTCAGTTTGAAGCAGAGTCAGTGCAGAATCTCAGGACAGAGCCTTAAAAATTTATTCCAGTCTCGGGCAGAATAGTAAGTTGCTTCCTGTCAGGATAATATCAGCCTAATAAGCAGGTGAAAAAGCAATGGTAACTGCTATCTTTTGTGAATGCACTGATTCATGCTAGTGGCGTATGTGGGTCTGGAGATCCCTGCTCTCTGAAGCAGCCAGCTCTGGGGTGTAGATCTGTGAGGAGTTCCTGGAGAGGAAGATGAAAATTGTTCTCTGCACCCCAGATCTGGGCAGCCCCGATTAGTATTGCCAGGCTTGTGAGAGGTTATGCTTTGAATGCAACGTGATGTATGTTTCTCAGTTAAATAATTTCAAAGCATATAAGGAAAGGATCATTGAATTTTTCAAAACTAAATGGACATTTCAGGCCAATTAATTTAAAACCAATCTTGGCAAACTTGATAAAGACCAAGAGTGAAGCATTCTGGCCACCAGGGTATCAAATTAGGGATAGCTAAGACAAAGATGCTTGGACACCTTAATTGTCTTTAATACCTGGATGTCACTTGATTTTTCCCAGAATAGAGGAGATTGATCCTGTTCCCATGCTGTGCTTCTGGAAATGCTAAATGCCTAAATGCAATGTCTATACTGCACCACTTGCTTACTTTAGGAGAAATACTGCAAAAAGAGAGGAAGAATTGTTGAGGGCCAGTGGAAGTGTGGACAGTGCAACTGCTCCTATCTTTCAAAAAGTCACACAGATTTTTGTCTTTGCTCTTTCTTAGTGAACTGGACTACCACGATGCTGCAAGTGTCAATGATAGATGTCAAAAGATATGTGACCAATGGGACAGCCTGGGAACACTCACTCAGAAAAGGAGAGAGGCACTGGAGGTAAACCATATAACAAGCTCAGCTGAGGCAGGGAGAGGGAAATGAACCCTTTATTTCAGATCTGGAAATGGTGCCATTGAGCATCCACTTTGGAATCCAAATAGCAATAAACCCTTTCCTCAGATCTCCCTTTCATTTTGTGGTTACTTTTGCAAACAGATTGAATTGCTCTGAGTAGACTTGACAGTCCCTAGCTCCCAGGGACAGTTCTAAAGCAGCAACAAATGACATGTGGTTTGTAGCACCCCTCTGTGGGAATCTGATGTCCGCAAGGCTAAAAAAAACCTATTGGTTAGTTACCTTTTCATACTAGCCTGAATTTGCAGTCTTGCATACTTTTCTGTCTAGCAGTAGGTTAATTTTTGAGTGAGTATTCCAAAGCACTGAGATACTTTGCAAAGCCTTGTTCCTTAGGAAATGAGGAAGTCACACACATAAATGCCAAGGTGGGAAACAGCTGTAATTCTTCCTTTTTGTACTTACATGAAATTACTAAATCAAAATTAGCAGATTATAATTCATTTGCAGATAAATCCCAATAAGAAAAATACTTAAAATATCAATAGTTATACTTCAAAGCATACACCCACCCCTTTTAATGTGTTGGATATGAGAGTACTTTTACTTCAATTAGTCCTATTGCCTTGAGTGAGAATCCTTAAAGCAGGTGGTGAAATCAATCAGTGCAATCAAATGCTTTTGAAAAAATGAGGCATGACTTTGTATATAGGAGTGTGGAGCTTTGTATATGTGTGGAGCTAGATCTTGCCCTAATAACAAAAAATGCACTTTTCCCAACCTGTACAGAGGACAGAGAAATTGCTCGAAACAATTGATCAGCTTCACCTGGAGTTTGCCAAAAGAGCTGCTCCTTTCAACAACTGGATGGAAGGTGCTATGGAAGACCTACAGGACATGTTCATTGTTCATAGCATAGAGGAAATTCAGGTAAATGGTTATCTGGGTGTTTTTTGGCTTAAGGTCATAGGGAAAACATGAAAGGAAGATTTTCCTTCTGGGAAAGCAGAATACATATAAGAAAACCCCCAATATCTGTCTTAATGTTTGCATTGTGATAGGCCATGTATGTTCTATTACAAATAGGTTTCTTTGGTAAGTTGGTATGAAAGCATATTCCAGAGATTATGGAAAAAGTGACAGGCCTGATAAAATCAACGAGGGCTGTTTCATGAATGTATCTAAATCTACACCCAGTAGCCAGGATGCTTGAGAGCCTGAGAGAGGAGCTGTGCTTATTTACCGCAGATCTTGCAGATGTTGGAAGAAATGTTAAAGTTTTCATGCTTTCCCTCTCTGTTTCTGATTTTAGAGTTTAATCTCTGCACATGATCAATTTAAAGCTACTTTGCCAGAGGCAGATGGTGAACGACAGGCCATCCTGTCAATCCAGAATGAAGTTGAAAAAGTCATCCAGAGTTACAGCATGAGAATAAGTGCAACCAATCCTTACAGCACTGTTACAGTCGAGGAGATTCGTAGCAAGTGGGAAAAGGTAATGTATGCTAAATTGCTAAATATGAAAAGGACATTGTAACACAGTATTCCAGTTTGGAAATACTGAGAATATTCAGAGAACTTTACAATAAATCTCTAAATTATTCTAGATCATCAGATGCCAGAATGAATTTCTACAGTACCTTATGCTCTCCCTTATGTTTGCCAGGCCTGCTTCACAATACCCCTTGCTTCCGTCACGCAATGTTACCTATGTCCTCTTTGGCTTTCTGCCAGGGCAAGAGAAGCATGTGTTGAGGCTAGTGCAGAGCTGGTGCCTGGCCAGAGAACAGAAAATGATCGTATTCTTTCTCTTAGTATAAAGAGTAATTTTTGTGTTTCTTCTACCCAGATGCTGCTTTTCAAAAATGTATAAAATCAGCATCTTCGGGGCCATTAATGTTTCTTTCCAATTAGATTAAAATTGGCATTAGCAATTGAAAAGTACTGGGAAGAGATCAAAGAGAGGCTCCTAAAGCAGTCACACCAACTTCATTTCATTAGGAACCAAGACAGATAAAAAGCTGCAGGTAAATGATTGTGTAAAATGTAGAATTACAAAAACTTACATGGACAAGAACACACCCTCAGTGGGTTATAAAAACCAAGCAGTAAGGGCTAAGGTTACAATCCCCCTGGACAGTTCAGAAAGGTAAGCCAAACAAAAGCATTTGCAATGAACTAGAGACCTTCAGATGTGCATGATGGACAGAACATGTCTCATGTTATCCTACTGCACGGATGTGCTCAAATAAACTGTTTTGCACTGACAGTTCTAAGAACAATTGCTTAGAGATTGGAAAATCACCTTTGTTTTTCAAAAGGAAAACAAAGTAACTACTCTAAGAGCAGTTAAAGTGAAATAAGTGTCTTGAACTTGAATCCAGAGAGAGGTGAGAATTTCTTCTCTCTGCATGTCAGTCTCTCTGGTCAGGCTGCCCAGGACCATGTTATGAAATTCTTATGTTAGCATGGAATTTGTAACTAAAATTGTGATCACTGTGGCTTGTCCTTCTGATATCGATCTCCAGACCAATAGTGAAAATTAGCAGCTGCAGACTTATTTGTTCCATTTGTTTTTAAACTGTTCAGTTGTGCCTACTCACCTTTAGTGCTTTCCCACTGTAACAGGTGAAGCAGCTGGTACCTCAGAGGGATCAATCCTTGCAGGAGGAATTAGCCCGCCAGCACGCCAACGAGCGCCTGCGCCGCCAGTTTGCTGCTCAGGCCAATGTCATTGGGCCATGGATCCAGACCAAGATGGAGGTGAGTGTCAGACCCTCATGCAGAAGCTGATGAACAAAGTGATTCATAATTTTTTAATCTCTACTTTATATACAGGGCAACAGCAAAGTCAATGACAGTTCACCAGCTGTTTGATCCTAAACTATTTAACACCTGTTAAGATTATTCTTAAAACTGTGGAGCCTTGTACAAATGGTACCTTGATGGTGACCAGGAGATTCAGCTTTGAAAAATCAATCACTAAACAATTACTGTTTAGCTTCTGTTTTTTGTAGAAAAGATACCAGGTTCAGTGGGGTCTCAATACTAATTCCAGATATAAATGTGACACATTTCTTTTGAAATGTGTTTTCTACAGTAAAACTTCTCATCTCCACTGTATGAAGGTTTTATTATTATTGCTTCTTAGTATAAAAATACAACATATTTATGTGAACATTGGTCAAATTAGCACATCTGAAGCTTAAATTCTGTGGGACTGGGGGGTGTCTTTGTTTCTTTTGACAGGAAATTGCCCGCAGTTCTATTGAAATGACAGGGCCTTTGGAGGACCAGATGAATCAGCTGAAGCAATATGAGCACAATATCATTAATTATAAACACAATATTGACAAACTGGAAGGAGATCATCAGCTTATACAAGAAGCCCTGGTGTTTGACAATAAGCACACCAACTATACCATGGAGGTAGCCATTTACTCCCTTTTGTATTTATTAGTTTATTCTGTCCTCTTGTGCTGTGTCACTACCTTGCTGGATTTAAAGAGACTGCCACAGAAGATGGAATTTGGCAGGCTTTCTGATAATCTCATAAGACTTGTTTCATTTTCATTTATTTTCACTTTTAGTGAAGTAGAACCATTTAGAAACCAGTTTCATATTTTTCTGAAGGTCATTTGTATCTTTAGTGATCCTTGGTCATGATACAGAGTTAGTCGTATGGCAAAAAGTATCACATAAATATTTAGAGCTGATTTTTTTCTTATTGCACTTTTTATACTCTTAGAAGAACATATTTGATTCTGTAGTAACTTGGTATTTTCTCTCTCATAGCACATCCGTGTTGGATGGGAGCTCCTACTTACCACCATTGCTCGAACTATCAATGAGGTTGAGACTCAGATCCTCACAAGAGATGCCAAGGGTATCACCCAGGAACAAATGAATGATTTCAGAGCGTCATTCAATCATTTTGACAGGGTACAGTACTCCTGCTTTTTCTCAACTAGCAATATCTATTCTTCCAAAAAGTGAGGTTCTTCTCATTCCAAAAGTAAGCCTTTTAAAAAACCTGCAAATGCAGTAGCAATGGGCTCTTTTTAAAAGAGAAAAAAAGATCAGTTAAGGAAGAATTTATAGCCTTATAAAGTTATAGGATGTCTTGGGTTGGACGGGACTTAAAAGATCATCTAGTTCCACTCTCCCCACCCTGGGCAGGGTTGCCATCCACTACATCATGTTGCTCAGGGCCCTCCACAGCCTAGTAGCATTGTACACATAAATTAAATATTAATTTTTGCTTTTTAAATGTAATGCAGAATTATAGCTCTGCTAATACGGCTTAGTATTTTTTCAAATAATAAGCAGAACTGCAAAAATCTGTGTGTTTTGGAAAATAACATGGCCCTTTATTTTAAGACAGTACAGCATGTTCTAAGTACTTGCTGTTGCTTCCATGTCATTAAATTTAGCTGTAATCTGTATTACAGAGGTTTTTTTACCCTTTGAATCACAACTTGTCTCCCTAGAAATATATTTGTAGGGAATATAGTTGGGACACTTACAGCTGTCCAGGAATATCCTTTGTTTTTCTGGCTGTATGTGGGAAATAAGAGGCTGTTATATTTTTTTAGTTATCTAAATATAGATGAATAAAAAAGTAGGAAGAAAAACACTACTGTGAAGAAACTTAACTCACTTCTGTGAGTTATGCAGTATTCATGGACAGAGTGTCTTAAAGATAACTATTAATAGACACATAGCAAAATATATGCAAATGGGGATCTGACATTTGCAGTTGGGGAACAGTGCGAACATGAGTTAGTTCTGATGGCTCTGTGCTCACATGAATCCACCTTTAAAACCAAGTTCACGGTTAAAATACTGAAAAAGCTTATCATAATGCAGCCCCAGTCTGTTGGGTCAGCTTCTTCAAATCATTTCAGGCTACTGCAAAATGCCACTTTCTTTTCACCATTCATCCAGCTCTACTCAAATTGGTTGCCCATACCTGCACTTGCACTTGGTATGGATTGGATGCTGACAGTCACAGTTTACTAAATCTTCTTTAGAATACCCCTAACTGTTTTGGAGGAAGACCAGAATTGTCAAACCTCTGCTTTCTGAAGAAACACACAAGCATAGGGAAGTTTAGCTACACAGGAGCTAGGAATGCATTTTATGGAAAAATCTTAATGTGATTCTAGTACAGCATAATTTTTTTTTGTATTTTCTAAGGAAGCAGAAGATAACATCACAAAAGCAGAGATAGATTTCCTGGGGTGGAAGGAAGTAGCATACCAAATGGCTTTCCCAATGCACTGGAGCAGATAATTGAGCAATTAAAGCTATTAAAAGCAGACAGACTACCCGGCCTGGATAAATTACACGCCTGTGTTTGAAAGACCTCTCTAAGGGAAACCAGGGACTTTGCACAAAGATTTGACAGCTCCCTAAAGATAAGGAAGCAAGGTGACTGAATCCAAGTATATTTTACACTGGATGGCCATTTCTAGCATTCTGTACCTTTGTAGTTCATAGGTGAGTTCTCTGGCACGCTCACTGGTGCCTCAGACTGCCTGAAGGGAGAAGCAAAATCCTACACCAACCAGCCCTACCGTTACAGGTTTCAGGCTTTGCAGATGCAGTAAGACATTGAGATACCAAGGCATAAAACAGAACAAGGCCTTAGAAAAGGTTGTATGACCTGGAAGAAGGTGGTCATGTCACACAGCTGTCAGCACACTGGAGATGGGCTACAACAATAATGTGTAACACAAAACCCCATCCCAGCTCCTATATTCTTACCTATCCCCGACTGTCTCCTTTCCTCAGGCTATAATGGGTCATGGCTTCAGGCTGTGTCCCTTCTGCCGTGGCTCCTGTTGCAGGAAGCCTGAGTGGCCAGGTCAGAAGCAGAAGGAGACAGATGCTTCATCTATCATACATCCTCATCTGTTTCTATGGCCTCAACAACCTGGGCGCAGTCTGCAAGTTTAGCTGTAGACCTTGCCTTTCCCCATGACAGATACAATCCAATGGCTTAAAAAAAGAGGTCTGGAAGGATCACAAAAGGAAAGGACCATTTTGCAAACACCCTCTTTAGTATACTCCGTCCCTCAGAATCAGACATGGGAAACTAGTCTAGAAGGAGTTTTGCACTGACAGAATGTAACAAATATTTTCCCTGTAGCATAACGCAAGTTAAAGAAAGGAAGAAGGTAGGATCTAAACCCACTCAACCACCAAGCCAGGCTTTATGTAGGGAACAGATAGTAGAAGCACTGATAAAAGAGGAGTTTTTAAGTTTGTACTGTTACTTAATGGACAGATGCAACTCAATTTACACAGGCTAGAAGGAGACTTTGAACAAACATGTTGGAGAAAGACAGCTTGTTTTTCATTTTTCTATCTTTCCTATGTCCTTGCACACTTGAATATTTAGTGTTGGTGAATAAAGGAAACCCAGGCTGCTTCAGATTACATAAAATAATGGAGACTTTATATTTGTTCATCTTTAGATAGAGAAGGCAGTAATGGGTTCTTTTATGGTTTTGATTTTCTTAAATAGAAATGAAGATAAAACTGGATTATCTGAACATAGGCACTACCATGAAAAATACTGTCTTCTTCATGTCAGATGGAATTAACAGTATATGTAAAACTTTGTGGCACTTAGCAGCATTTCTAAATGCCTGCTGTAGTTTAAAAATACACTGGAAGGATTGGACTGCTGTTCACGATGACAAATAGCCAGAAAGGATCCCAAGAATTAATACTGTCACTGACAAGGAAGCTTTAAATACCTAAGCACAACAGATATAGCTCTGACTTGTGTGCCATTTCTCCAATTTAAGACACTTAATGTCTGACAGTGTGTGTTGAGGATGTCAGCAAAGTACTAACATGCAGAGTAGCTCCCTTCATGATTTTAAATTCTGTATTTTGGTATACAGAAATCTAACAGCTCTTGTTAGAGTGCTTCTAGAAACAACTTCCATTGCTTATGAATCTGAGAAAGGAACCCCTATCTTCCTCCCTGGGAAGAATATATTAAAAAATTCTCGCAGTGCGTGTGAGAATTACAAGGGCAGGAAGAGCTGTGTTTCTTTCAGTGTATCCCCCAGCAGAGATGCGCTGGCACAGGGAGTTTTACAAGTCATCCTTGAAAAGGCAAGTGGCAAACACGCTCTGTCCCTTGGGTCATGGGGTAACCTTCTTGGCTCCTGTGTTCCCAACAGGCATGTACACATGTTGGTGCCCCAGGCATTATTCCTGAGGGTGCTGCTGCTCACCCTTGCTTACCACTGCTGCCCTACTCCTTGCTGGAGACTGTGCCTGAAGGCACAGTCTAGTTGTAGGGATAAATATAAATCTTTAGCAATGCTGCTATATTTCCTTCCTTAATGTGACTGCATGGAGAAAAAAAGAGAAAGTGGGACACAATGTCTGAATCACAGAAGCAGTTTAGAAGTGTTCAAAATGGTGCATAGCTGAATAATGGTATGCAGCCAAATTAGGATACCATACAGATGGGTTGTCAGTCACTGGTTTTGACCTCTTTTTATGCAGGGATTCCTTTTTCAGATTCAGTATATTTAGTAAATTCTAAATAAGATTGCAAAGTATGTGATAAAATACTGCAGCTGCTCTGCCTGTACTACCTTAGTGGCTGTTAACACATTCTACTATTGATTTTTCTGCAAACTACAGATTTCAAGTAGGAGCTCTGCATGCAGAAAAATAGCATCATGCCACTCTGTATTTTCCTAACAGTAAAACAACAGCTCCCTATTAACGGAATCATATGTGCAGGCTTATGCAGGCCAATTAGCATTCAGGAAAATTAAGGACATATTTAAGAATGGATTAGTTTGACTCAGAAGTTCACTTGTTTTATAAGGTCACATATAAATCACAAGGAGAAGGGAAAAGATTTCTGGGGACTAATAATGAAACATGAAGGGGATTTTAGTGTTTTGCTTTGTATTGGCAGAAAAAGATGAACAAGGCAAAGTTATTTATATGCGTTAAAAGATTAATTTCAGCTCCTAATGTTGGTCTGCAAACAATAAAAATACATATCAAGAACCATTTCCAACTGCAAAAGCCTTCACATGGGCTTGATCTATGCCTTAATTGCAAAATGCCATTGAATTCCGTGAAACTCTGATATACTGCAGAGATGCCTTTTTAGGCAACATATGATGAAGATTTGAAAATTTCACTACAAGAATGTGAAAACCTGCTATAGCACTTGGCACTGCTACTTGGACCCTCACTAGGGAGTCCCACTTAACCATATGACTGTTCTGAGCTCCAGCACAACCACTGCAGTTCTCTCCTAAAGAAAGTGGTTTCTTGGAAGATGTGCCAGCCCCTTGCTCCCATCTGCCCTTCACTGCTTCAGCTCCTGCTGCTGTGTGTGCCTGCTTGGGCAGCTCCTGAACACACTGCCCACCCACCCCCCACGTAGTGGGGTGGTAGCTGATGATCCTCTACCAACACCTGCTAGAGGAGATGGAGGGGCAGGATTTGGCTCTGAGCTCCCAGTTTTATATCATTTTTTTTGCAGTCACACAGAAGTATCTTCAGTTTTAGAAATAAGGTAAAATGAACTGACTTCACTTCTGGTGGGGCCTGCCACACCCTGTCTCCAAGACAGTTTCAAAAAAGTTTTGAAAGTTTCAAACCAGCCTAGATTAACATTTTGAGAATGATACAATAAGCCATCTTGAATGCTTCATAACAGGAATTATCATATAAGATGGAAATATTAAAGGATAAAAACATTACTGTGATTATGGCTCTTAACTAAATGCTGCTCCAGATTTTTAACTTTGCTTTTTTACTCTTCATTGACTACCCACTGTTATTTTTCATCTTTCCTTTATGAGGCTGGATGTTGATGCAGAGGGAGTCAATAAGAGCATGATATTTTAAAAATGCATGCTGTTATTAACTTACTAAAGCACCACTTCATCCTATTAGTATATCAAATAAGCCCAGTGGATTTGTTAAAACTCCTATTATTTCACCTATGCATAGCTATATACAATTTTTCAAAAATAAATTATTCATTTAGCAGGCAAATATGTAGCAGACAGAAAACCTTGGATCTTCTCCAAACTGTCTGTAAAATCAATAAGGGTAATCATTTTTCATCTTGGAATATCACCTTAATTGTATTTATGTTAACTCATTCTAAAGTATCCCTCTGATAGGACACATTTTGTATGAACAGGAAAAAAGATGACAGGCCAGTCTGCTTTTAAGAAGTTAGTGTGAATTTATTCACCTGAAAAATAGAAAAAGAAAACAATGTTCCAGTTTGATGTGGTGTTACTTGGAACCATTTAACCTGGAATTCAATGGCGCTTTTTTAAAGCCAAACCTGACTGTATATATTGTTAAAGAACACAGATAACTGAAAATAAGTTGTTGATTATAAATTTATTTTGTACTTATCTCTTTTGAGATATGCATACTATGTTAAGTAGAATTACCAGACTGAGAATGAAGTAAGAGTGACTGAGTGGGGAAAACATGTTTTGCCCAGGTTCAGTGATATTTTTATTGCATCTCACATACACTGTGTGACAACAGAAAAAGAAGGAAGTAAATGGCAGTTCGTGGAATGAAATCTGCCTTGTCAGCAAGGGTGTTTAAAAAAAAAAGGAAGTTTTTACAGAGTTTTAACTCTGTAGTTGAAGTGAGGACCCTCTTCCACTAAGAAAAAGCCTAAAGCATGAAACTGCAAAAACTGCACACTTTTTAGGTAATTCATTGCATATACTGACATTACATTTCCATGAAATTCTGTAAGAATGTGAATATTAATTTTAGAGTAGAATGCTCTTTACTAACCAACTAACCTGACCTGTGACTTTTCTTTCTTTCCTTTCCCCCTCCCAAATGCATGACCTGTGATGGGATGTTAGGACGAATCTGACAATCTACAGTCTGATGAATTTAAAGCCTGCCTCATCAGTCTAGGACAGGTTGGAAATGACCTGCAGGTAGAGGAAACTGAAATAATTCTGTTTTCAGATGTAACAATAGCCAAAAAGATTGCATGTTTAAACTCCAGTCTGTTGGTCATAATGCTTTGAAAAGATCCTGCCTCTGGGAAGACAACTGGATTAAATGGACTGTCAGCATCACTTTGAGCTGTATTTTTCTTTGCATTTTTCAAAGATTTTTCAGTTTATTTGTTTTACTTGGTTTGGGATATTTTATTTGGACACAACTACATACCTAGGAGAGCTCCTATGCTTCTTGAACTCAGACTTTTGTCAGTTTTCCTTTCCCCAGACTCAATACAAGTTCTCTTGTGCTTTCTCCTAATACAGGATGACACAGTTCTCTCCAAGCCATTGCAATCTATCACAGCACAGAGGAAACATTTATTTACCTTCTTATTTTCATGCCATTTAATGTTTACTTAGCTTTGAGTCCAGAATGTGGCATATATGTTATACCTGGAAAATGAGCAACATCATTTCATACCAGGTCTTCAACTGATCTTCTAAGTCTTGCGGATCTCATCCTTTAAGCCAGTATGCACATCTCTGCTGTAGTCAGGGTCTTGACAGCCTGCAGTCAGAAGGAAAATCCCTGTGCTTATTTCCCATATTTCAGCAGACTGCTCTCATAATGTATTTACCTTGGCCTTGGAATGAAGTATTTGGCTGTTCTTCACAGTACTTTTAGCTGCTAGAGATTCCATGCAGAACGTTTTAGAGACATTTCATATCAGGGAGGCAGCTTGAGCATCTGTTGTTTGACTAATTTAGTAACAAACTTTTCTCCTTGCTTTTCTCTTTGTCTTCTC
Organism: Dryoscopus gambensis; assembly: GCA_013389985.1. Lineage (NCBI taxonomy): Eukaryota > Metazoa > Chordata > Aves > Passeriformes > Malaconotidae > Dryoscopus > Dryoscopus gambensis. The sequence goes on from WEIT01034914.1 coordinate 22,795, forward strand.
TGGTTGTGTTCTCTGTATTCTTGTCCCATTCATCTCCTCTTCTCCCTTATCTCTCCCCCGACCTTTCCTGATGTTATTTTTTGTGGTCAAATGTCTCTCTCCTGTGTGTAATATGTTAGTTACTTCTTCCTCTTTTAAAACTGATGATGATTCTGGTGACCTGATTGGGCAACATCAAATGAATACTGTTCATGCACTGGATCCAATATGCCAATGGTCCAAACTCGTCATCTCTCTGGAAATTACCTTGGATTCTTCAAACCCTCCCTCCTATATTCTTTACGTTGTTTTGTTCAATAGAGGAAGAATGGATTGATGGACCATGATGATTTCAGAGCTTGCTTAATTTCAATGGGTTATGATTTGGTATGAGCTTTAAGAAACAATGTCGATTGATTCTGCTCACAGCTAAAACATTAACCACAGCAACACTAAAGCTTACCTAAATAGAGAGAATACTAATGTCATTTACACTAGAGATAGTACTTTGCTTTTTCTTTAACTTCAAATGGTTAAAAGGGAAGTTAAAAGTAAAGCTAGACACTTGAAAACCATACTTCATGGTCCACTGCATTGCTCTTTGAATTTAGGGAACTTTAAAAGTTGAAATTAACAATTGTTAAACTATTTCTTTTTTAATTCCTCCTTTTCTACCTGCATGATTGAAGAATTAGTTTGATACTGCTTGATTTTCATAAACTTGCCTTGGGGGTTGCATTTTCCTTGCTTCAATTATTTATTCTAAAAATTTCCTCCAAAATTCACTTTTTTCATGGAAAAGAATGGGACTGTCCTTAGTTAAGATGTCCTGTATTTGGCATGAAATTTTCAGAATTGTTTCCCTTCTTAGTTCAGTGGGACTGCAATTACGTGTTTGTTGGGCTATGGTTTCACTTCCTTGCGTGATACCTAAATTACAACGGTTTTAAGATGAGATGGAAAATGAAGTGTTAAATTAGAACAAGTTAAACAGGCATTGTGGGAGGGTGGGAGGGAGAGAAGATGGCGACAGTTAATTGAAAGGTACATATTTTGTATTTAGGACAAAGGATACACTTTTCAAAAGCGCAGTCCTTTTTACAGAAATGGGGTGGGCATTTCAGATGCAGATTTCATGTTGGTGTTCCTGAGTCAGGAAGATGCTTTAAAAGCTCTGTAACCCATGGTTCCGACTGGTTCATAGGAGGCTTGGGCTGTTGGAGATCACTATTCTGGTGACCATTTTCTTTGTTTTGGATTCTGTGAAAGGGTGAAGCTGAGTTTGCCCGAATCATGTCTCTGGTTGACCCCAATGGGCAAGGAACTGTCACTTTCCAGTCCTTCATTGACTTCATGACCAGAGAAACGGCAGACACAGACACGGCTGAGCAAGTCATAGCTTCCTTCAGAATCCTGGCTTCAGATAAGGTCAGTCACCGTGCTGCTGGCTGTAATCGCTCTCCTGTTTAGCTCTTTTTATTACAAGCCTTTTATTAACAGCGAAGCTTTGCAGTTTGTCAGACTTCAGAGAAAGCATTTGCCTCTTCTTCATGTTTGGAACCAAGACTCTTACCTGAAATGGGTTCAGAATACAAGGCGTGGTCTGTATATCCTCGTATCACAGAAAGCCAACATAAAGTTAGACATCTTAGACAATACTTAGACAGCTGGTCTGTATAATGGATATATTGTACATCAGGTTATTTCCACAGCCTTGATTAGAGGGGAACTCATTCTACCTTTCATGGTGTTGTCTGGATGTTTCAATTCAAAGTTTGGCCCCCTGGAACATAGCCCAGGTCAGGGACACAAGACTACACCTGGTTGTGAGCCATGTTGTGACTGAACAGCTCACTCAGTAGGGCGATGCAACATGGTGTACCCCTATCCTGGAGCAGCAGGAGCAGCAGGAGGAATTTAGGAGCTTCCTCTACAAACCCAGTAACTAGTTACCCTGAATTTGGCATAATTTCATACCCACTGCCACATGCACTTGTGAGTGAGTGGTGATAGAAGATGAAAGAGAGTATAATGGCAACACAAAAGCTTCTGGAGGAGTCAGGGCCATAAACTGTGATGCCACGAAACCAGTCCTGTGCTGTGGAGAAAGGAGAGATCACAGCAGTACAGGTCTATTTGCCCAAGCTCGCTCTATTGATTTTCTCATTCCAGCTGCTTGTATTGATTTTGTGATCTCAGTTAATGTAGACCACATTTTAAATTCCAGACGTGTTCTCAGTAGCAATTCATGTGGAAGACGGTCTTAGGGAAAAATGGTTTTCATTAGATTGCTATTTTAGGCAATGTCAAGTCTGTTAACAGAGGGTATCCCTCATGTCATAAATGCAAACCATTAAGAACAATAATGCATCTTTCTTTACACATATATTAGAACCTTGAAACTAACGGGAAGTACCTGCATCTGTCCTGTCACTGCAGAAGGGGCAGTAGTGCACTGCAGAGATACTGACTATCCAGAGATAAGCTGTATCTGTAGCAGTCTGCCTATGGCTGCACAGTGCTTGGTAGCTAACACACACTGTCACATATACTGAGCCTGCATTTTGACCTAATCAGTTTGTTGGTGGAATTGTCCCCTTCAACTCCTAATTTGTGACAGAATTTACCGAGGAAAATATTTGGTCTCAGAAAAATAGGCAGGATGTCTGAATTTATTAGTCACAGCTACAGAAAAGAAATATATTTTGTGTTTTTGAAGAAGACATACTGAATTTGTCAATCCTTTTCCCCCTCCCAGCCTTATATCCTGGCAGATGAGTTGCGTCGAGAGCTGCCTCCTGAGCAGGCTCAGTACTGCATCAAGAGAATGCCTCCGTACACCGGCCCAGGTTCTGTTCCCGGGGCTCTGGATTACACCTCTTTTTCATCAGCACTGTATGGAGAGAGCGACCTCTAATTCTGTAATTGGCCATATTCATGGTAGACACTAAAAATACCCACCTTATTGCCCAGATTGTTTCTCAAAAGCTTTGACAAGCTGATTTAAAAACAAGTTTTACAAATACAGTAGATCCCATCAGTGTAAAGTGCTAGTAACTGAAGTAACCGGTGTATATTAAAGTGTGCAGCACGCTAGATACCTGCCTTGTTGGTCTTAGGTTGTCTGTCCTATGCAATGCTAGAAAATCCATTTAAAAAATTGCAAGATATTAACTTTGGAAATATACATTCAGAAAATAGAATGTAAAACCTAAAAACATTGAAACTCGTGAAATATTTCTCCATTTTTGAAATGTTTCAATGCCATATGCGCTTCTTTTACAATGTTCATAAGACTATTTTAGAAATCATGCTTTATTCTTTCATAAAGTAATATTACTTTCCTCTCATGATTTCTGATTTTGTATGCTTCTCTTGGTGGAATTAAAAAAAATACTAAAATGCAGATTTTCAGGGAAGAAATGTAACAAGCACATAAACTACTTAATTACAAAAATAATCCAGAATGCTATGCTTATTGTCACAAAGAGTTGTAATATAAGGGGGAAAGCTGACTAAAGTGCAGGTTTAGAGTTCTGTAAGCAGTTCCTTTCTTTTAGGCCTTTAACTTTTACAGCTGAGGGAATACAACTTTTATAATCAGAAATAATAAGGAAGTTAGTTTCATGTGAACTGTTTTGTTTTGAAACCCTCATTCTTGTCTGTGTTGGCCAGTCTTTGTTTCTCAGTATAAGAATGCATTATTGTATGTATTAGTGGGCAACATTCATCTCTATCCTGCATAAAGCAAACTCCCATCTGAGCAAATGTAGTATGGTTGTCTTGCAGCTTTAATTGTTCAGTGCACAAAATTCAGTTTGTCTTGACTTCTACTGCGTCGCAGGCAGTTCTGTGTGTACCCTGCTCCTGTGCGCTAGACGTTTACTGTTTTTTTCCATCTTGAGAAATGATAGAGAATAAAAGCAGTAACTTTTTTACTTGAATCCTACCGACACTGAGGAAATGCAATGTAATCAAACAAAACCATTTACAAATGGTGAAGTGAGCTGTGCAGCCCAGTGCTATTAAAGCAATGATGTGCCTATTAAATAAAGTCTGCTTTTCAAAACCTTATGAGACTCTGTCATTGGCAATTAACCTAGTGGCTCCCTCTAAGAACTGGAAACATTTCTGAACATCAAAGGAGCTTTCAGATGGTAAAACTTCAAAGTATGTCACACATTTCAATACATTGTGTTTGCATGAACAACAGTCTTTGTGTGCTGGAGGGACAGGTCTGGTTTCACGCAGAGAGATGGAGCTTGGAATGAGTTGGACAGTTTCCATTTAGGTCACCTGAGCACAGAGGTCCATAACTTGTTAGACTCCACGCTTAGATTGATTTCAGTGAGACTTAGGCACTACCGTTTTTGAGGGCTTAACTTTTGCCTTAAACTTTTGGCCTTAACTTTTCTGTATCTCTCTTTTTCCTCATGTGCAAAAAAGCAGATGTTAAGCATGCAATGGTGCTTTCACTGGCCTTTGTTTGGAAATTTATGGTTGGCAAGCATTAAAAATCTGTATGTGATTTCAATCCTAAAGCAGGCATCCCGCAGGTTAAGGTGAGGAGAGTGGGAGCAATTTAAAAACAATCCCAGAGGAGACTGGCAATGACCAAATACCTTTCCTTCTCCACCTTGTGTACGAAGGCCAGCAGAGGACTTGTTAGGGCTAGGATCACATCTCCTACAGGGCATGTGCAGCCTTTCACACAGCCAGAAGCTGCTACTGCCACTGCTGATAATGACACAGTGCAGTGCCATCTCCTTCTGTGATGACAGTGCCTGTACAAGCTAAGTCAGGAAGCTCTGCCTTAAAGCAAACCCATTTCCAGCTAAATGACTGCTGGTCAGGCTGAATCCTATTAAAAAATAAATCCGTGTATCTCTCATTGTCACAGTTAAACGCAACTAAAAGAATAAAACATTGAGCTTCTGAATGTGGCACAAAAGCAAAATGTCAGTGCTACAGGCAGGATTATGCAAAAAAATTGGCACAAAGTTTATACCTGACACCTCCATCAGGTGTTGGTCATGTTCTCTGTCCACTAATTTTTATATTGTGATATTACTCCTGTTTTTGATAGTATGGAAGGGACTTCCAAACTCCTCCTTTAGCTGTGTTCTGTTGATCAAAGCATGTGAGAGATGATGTTAGCAGCAAGAGAAAAAACCTTTGCAAAGTAATTTTTCCAATCTTATATCAGGTTTCTAATTTCTAAAGTAGAATGAACAGAACCAGTAGCTGAGAGCTGCAGGGATTAATTATCTATTCACACGTGCCTAAAAATGTTATACCATAATTATTATTTTAATATGTCTTTCATGTAAAATGAAAATGTATCATAAAATGATTTCTCCCAGCATCAATATAAGTAAACTGTGTTATTTTACCCTAAAGAGGGTAATCCTCAAGGTCCTTTCAAATATTCTGTGATCATGTTCAGGGGCTATGGGTTTTACAGAGAGATTTTCGTTTCCTCTAAGGCTCCATTTTTAGTAGGTGGCATTTTTTTATTTCTGCAAGATCACTTTTCACATGGGGAATCAACACAGCAACATTTTCTGTCCCTGCAATTCTGGCAGCAAACTAATTTTACTATACAAAGTAACTGAGTTGAGGGTAATGAATATGCCAATCACAGGGGCCAAATCAAGGTTCAGTAGCTGGAGGTACAGAATTATTTTGATGATCATGTGAACAAAGGTTGTAGAATAAATTGCAATTCACAAAAGTCAGTAAGATTCAAGTTGCTTTAATGACTGTAATACAGATGTCTTCTGTGATTTTACATGAATACAACAGTTCTTGGAAAAACTCCCCGCCAAGATGATTTTGATTTTATAGTAATCATATTCAGACAGTGATTTTTTAAAAGGTACTGATACAGGTAGAAATCTGCTGTCAGCTCTATGCTACCTTCACCTCTCCCTTCTTTGTACACAGTTTCCAGCACTGTTCTCTTGACCACAAAAGGCTTGGGTCAGAGCCACTCCTAGAGGCTTGTATTTTCATCAGAACATCCTGTTGTTCAGTTTCTGAATTCTCGGAGGAGATCATATTCTTTTATTCAGGTTGTTCATGGTGTCTGTAAAGGTTATCTCACACACAAGTGGTCTCACTGACGGAGTAAAATAGTTCCTGTTAACAGCTGGATTTCGATGGTAAGCAGTTTCCTTTCTTGACTGAAATAGCTTGTGGTTGAGACTAATTCTGTAAGGAAGTAATTGTTTGATCATCACTAGTAAACAAAGAGGTGCTTTGGAGAATGCTTTCATCACATTAATGGTACCAATATTTTTGGTGGGCTTCTACCAACAGTTCCAGTAATATTTAATGAGAAAATAATACCTATCCATTGCCTGTGCCACTCTTCCTCACGTTTTGTGGTTAACAACATATGCACTTATTTGCCTGTGCATCAGTCTACCTTTTGCTTGTGTTCAGAGGGTATTTTATTTGGGGAGCCACTTCAACAGCGTTAAGCCTGGACTGTAGGCAGTTGTTAGCATGTTCTGGTGAGATTCGACTTGTTTTAGATCAAATATTTTTATATAGGAAAACTGACTGTTCTAAACTGGATTTTATTTCACATTAGTCTCTTTTTAAAATGTGTAATTTCTTTCTAATTTTAACCCAAGGTGTGGGCTGCCACCACAAAGGACTCAGCTTTTTCCATGATCCCATTTATTTATAAATAGAACAGTTCCCTGGTCTGGTTACCATGCTGGCTGGGAATACATATCTAGAGTGCTTAGAACTGTAGATTATCCCCTGGAGCAGAAGCCTGTATTTACATTACCTTAAAGTGATTGTATAACTGTGGAATTAGGGACCCAACCACCCACTTTCACTGAAAGTCCTTTATTATTCCCAACAAAAGAACATTTATGTGCAGACAACAAACCTTGAGCCAGTACTAGGACTGCCACTCATTTCCCTCATTAATTAAGGCAGCTATATTAAACAATAAGCCAAATCTTTTCCATATATAAGCTTGACTAGGATTTCGTATTCTAATCTTCAAAAGGAATTCCTCTGCTAATTTGCTAGGTTTTGGGAAATTCCATTAGCATTTGTAATACTGCTTTTCACCAATTTGTTTATCAGCATATTGCTTTAATTACTGGGAAATCAAATATATTGGATGAATATCCTGAGATGATAAATTTCCCAAGGCTATTTTAAGACCCATCCATCCCTCATCTACTTGCACCTGACTGTTTTGTTTCATAACCTGGCTGTTTTATTTGGCCTCAACTCATGGAAACTTTCTTCCTTTCAGAATTCTTGTTAATGCTTTGAGTGAAAAATGACCTTGAGCACCGTCCTCAGGAGGAGTAGTTATCCTATGTGCTCTCCTGAACTGGAGCCTTCCAGCAGCATAAGGGATACTTGTGGCAGAAGCCCAGGTATAGAACAGCTCTTTTGGCTCAGACACTGAAGGTCCTGTTTCAGGTTTTAGCCGGTCTGCTGATAAGACTGAAAGAGAAGAAATGTTTGCACAAGTTGCCTGCAAGTCTGGCCTTGATTTGAATAGAACTGTCAATACAGGCACAGCAAATTAATACAATTTAAAAAAAAGCACCACAGAAAAGCAAAGAATGGCTGTATCAAACATCTTGTTCAGACTTGTATCCTGGCTCTGACCATTACAAACAGGAGGAAGAATGGGAAAGTCTAAAAACAAAACAGCATGTGGCCATGTGTGCCCAAAAGAGTCTCCAAGCTGACAGTAATTTGTGGATCACGAACTTCTGGAACACTGCACACTGATGTCACAAATTTAGCCTGTTTTTCTGTCAAAGTAACATATCTGCTTTGAGAGCTCCTTCTGTATTCCTTTCTGTAGGACGTACTGTATCTATAAAATCTCCACTAGCCTATTGGATATGCTTGAAAAGAATATTTACTTTTCATTCCTTTATCTTTTCCAAACTGTTCCCCAAAGTCTTTTTGGTTGCCCTGGTTATCTCTTTATCTTCTGGTAACCTACCAGAATTAATATGGACATGATGCCAGCTTTTGAAGGATGTTTGCAAAACGCAGGCAACCCAAGAGAAAGGAAATGCTACCTCCCATGAAAAAAACCCCAGTCACAGTTTTGACAAACTCTTTAGCAAACCTATTTAAAGGAAAATCAGACACTCAGTAGTGTTTGTTGGGTGCCCAGGTGAGTGTGATGAACATGTATGGCAGACATGATGCTGTCGGACACCACATCCCTGAGGTCCTGTCTACTGCTGCTGTCATTAAATGAAAGGCATAGACTTGAACATTGGGTGGTGTCCCAAATAACAGCTGAATTTAACACTGGGTGGTCTTGCTGTTATTTGTGCAGCGTCTAGGGACAACATTCCATGGCAGCTCTAACTTTCACCTTTGTTATTTGCTAATGGAATGTGACAAGGCCTGCTTTGCCACAGCAAGCTGGCAAACACCCTTATTGTCCAGCAAACGCTTTTGCCGCTTGGAAATAATAACTGTCTCACTATCTGAAGTGACTTGTGGGCTCAAGGGGCTGAAATGTCAGTATTTCAATATGTAAATAAAAACATACAAGTATCATTACATTCTTTAGCCACTGAATTATATTTTAATTTTTTCCCATTTTTCATTTCAATATAGCTGCCTATGTACTTGTCAGAAGCAGAAATTATGCTTGTGGCAAAAAGACAAATGTAAACTTTATATAAAAAAAAAGACAACACATTTTTTAACATTTTTCATTCTTCTCCTAAACAATACATTTCTATCAGCCACCTAAACTTAAGAAGATGGGCCACAACAGCACTCCAAACTAAATGTTTTGATTATGGTTGAGCAAACACCTTCCATCCATCACAAATGAGTAACTGTCTTTTTCATTTTCTTTCAGCATGAAAAACTGAAAACATTCAATTATGACCCCACCTGACTGCCCGGACACTCTCCCTCTTCTGGGAGCTTGAGCAGATTTTCTGTAAGACTCATTGTTTCTTCAAGCCAGATCATGAACCCAGATGGCCTGGCTGCCCTTATTTGCAAGGGACAACCAGAATAGCTATAGTGAAATGAACATTCTGCCTTTTGGAATAGCTCCACGTGGCAACGTCCTGGTCAGGGTCACTACCCCTTCTTGTAGTGGTGGCCCTCAACTGAAGTGCTGCTCTGCAGGCAGGATTGCCTTCAGCAGTTCCCATTCATTTGCCTTTTCTGGGGAGGCACCTCCCTTCCTGCCAGCATTACTGTCTGCTGGAAGATCACTTTCTCTTCTAACTCAGACAACACCAGCCTCTGTCTGCTACTGCCCTTTTCCTGCTTTTAACAACTGTCCCTTAGAGCTTAAATATTTCTGACTGGAGATGTTGACTCAAGTCCAGTTTAACAATCTCAAGGCTCCCTTGAGCTGGATTTTAAAGGGAGACATTTTATTTCTGCTTGATCAGAATGCAGTTATTCTTGATTTGTACTAAGGCAATAAATAAAGTATTTCCCTTTGTTTTTATTTAATATCTTTAGCTTTAGCTGCTACTCCTGAAGTACTTATTAGACCCTTCAACAGACAAGAATAATAGCATGCTCTCCAGTCACCAGTTCTATATGGAAGTGTGTACCACATGAAAATTTAAGATATAAACCACAGATTATTCTACCAGCGCCTGCTGGCATCAAAATTTACATGCCTGCACTGAGTTTTTCTACACAGTAAAGAGGGGACAGGAGACTTAAGTGTGATTAACCTGCACCCAGCTCGTACCCTCTTCATACCCTTCTGGAGGCTTTGCCTACTCCCAATGTACCTGCCCTGCATGTGGGAGTGCAAATAGGAGAGAAGGGAAGGATGATACACAGTGTTTTCATGTGCCAGAATATACAGGGAGACCCAGATCTACTTCCTTTTGCAGCTCTCTAATGTTACCTCCAAGCTCAAGTCACTGACAGCGACTTTATTACAGGAGGGGTTGTACCTTGTATAAAGACTGCTCCTGATCCAAGCTGGAAAATTCACATGGAAAATGCTAACGGGATGTAGCAATGCTAATAGAGACTTCTGAGGACTTGTCAGCAGATCTTAGATTGCTTAATACATTTTAGGCTTAACAAGTGTTAAGGCCCAAAGTTAAGTCCTTTAGTTTAACAAGATAAAAAAGAGATGTCAAGGGAAAAAAAAAACCTTAAAGGGAATTATTGTAGACCACAGGAAAAGAAAGGAAACTTTTCACTTCTATGTTGCAAACTTGCCAAAGAGTAAGACCTGACTGGTATCAGTAACCAACAGGGTGGAAATATTGGGCCTTTAGGATAACAAAGTACATTCTGGGCATTTAAAAAAATGTAAATATGTATTACTGATAACTAAAGAAAGACTCTGCCCTAGAGCATGTTCCCTGTCAGTGTCTCTTGCTCATGCTGTTGCTACTGCTTGCAGATGCAAGAGGCTGCTTCTTCCTCATAATTTTACTTTTGAAGCTTAGGCAAGATTTAGAACCAACATCACCTCTGAGTATTTCTTCATGTTTCTTCATTCCTTCAGTCACATTCATACACAAGACTTTCAGTATTAAGATTCTTTTTTGTCTGATAATTTTATATTGTTATACCACTTGCATTTTTCTTTCATTTATTGTGTTGTTTTGGAAACAATTTTCTTTATTCATAGTTAATATCTCCAGTAAAAGAAGTTCTCTAGAAGGGTTTATATTTTTTGAAGAGGTTCCTTAAACTTGTTTCTAGCTCATGTCTGGGACTTAAATCCATGCTGCTGTCCCCTTGCTCCTGACATCCTCAGCTTCCTTCTCCCCTTTCTGTTTCTGCTCTTCTAGAATGAACTGAATGCATGGGAGGGAATAGCATTGCTCAGATCCCTCTCAAGATAAGGGAGATGGTGCCTGCCTATAGAAAGGGTAAGGAAAATGTCACTGCCATGTCTGTGATCATAAGCAGCTTCCACAAAGTTTTCAAACCTAGCACGTTATACTTTAAAACAAGCTGAATGAACCATGCACTTTCAAAGTCCTTTAAAGAGAAGAGAACTGCCTATAAAACCTGATTTTTTAAGAGATTGTTGACAACATAGTGGACTGTTTCTATGTGTAAGTTAGAGAAAGCCAAGTAGGGCACTAGTCTTTCAAGGTATTTTACACAGAAAGATTCCCTCTGCCCTTGCAAAAAAATCTTAAAAGGTTTGCTGTTTAATGGAAGAAAGTGATAGAATTGAGGCTGCTCTCTCCCTGGCATGGAGCCATGCCTGACAGCCAGATGCACTGCTGGAAGCTCTCCAGTGCCACTCACACATCACATGACCTGTGCAGGTCCCTTTTCTCTGCCTCGTTGTGACGCGTTTGCACTACCAGGATGCAGATGGTTGGGCTACTTGCCTTTGTCATCTCATTGTTCACCATTCAAAGCTGGTCTAACCTTTCTATGATCCTCCTTTTTGGACACATTTTCATAGATCTCAAGCTGTGTTGAACACAAACCGATGTGCTTGTCAGGAAAAGTGTAATCCCATTTATAGCGCACAGGCAGCAAAAGTATGCTTAGGGCTTGTGCTCTGACAGTCCCCTTCAGCTGCTGGAGTCTCTGTCTCCGAGCTCATCTATCCACTGGTATGAGAACACCATCAGTGTCTCTTCTATGATTTTAATGTGGATGCCTGAAAGGTGCATACTGAAAGTTTTAAAAATGCTGCAAAATTTCATAATGAAATAAATATAAAATATTTAGAGCCACAAACCTGTAACTAGTTGAAAGCAGTTGACACAGTTTGCCAGCAGTAGGAATAAGCTGTAAGACTACACCCCCTATTGAATTCCCAGTCCTCTCATGCCTGCATCTCAGTCCTTCGAGGCATTTATACACTCTTTCATCAACAAAGATTCTCTAAAGTGATGCAAAAGGTTATATCCAGTTCACTCTAGAGTGTCACTGTCATGAAGACTTTGAACTTTTTTTAAAACAGTGAATTTCAAAATCTATGGTAAATAAGTAGAATAAATTTGTTGGTATTTCCCTGAACTGCACAGCTTTAATAGGCTATTCTGACATTTGGAGTGTGCTTAAAATTGATCTTGAAGCACTCAGCTTTCCTTTGCCTTCAGGTAGTATTTTGATCCTAGAAGAAAAATGTTAAGATCATAATTTGACTTACACAGAACAGATAATTTGTATTTGGATCGCAAAAAAAGCACCCTCTAAGTTGTGGGTCGACAAAATTATTAAAAAGTGTTATAGGTTACTCAGAATAAACGAAATATCCAATAATATAT
>WEIT01034915.1:0-10592 GCA_013389985.1 Dryoscopus gambensis
TAAACTGGAAACATCATACTTTTAAATGCATTTGTGAATTTTTCTCATACGTATTTTATAAATCACCTTTTAAAGATATTTTAAAATGTCTCTGACAGAGTAATAGAAGCATTTGTATTACAGGTCAAAGAGAATTACAGAGGTGTCATTGTGTTTATACAGGCCCGTTGAAACAAAAGGCACATGCTCACTTTGAGATTTCAGGTTGTGTAGATTTACAAAAGTTTGCATCACACCTACATAATTTGCATGAATGGTCTGAATGAAGTGCACGGAGCATTTAAACCGGGAGGAGTTACATATTGTAAGGTCTTAATCTTTCTAAAGAGGTATCATTGATAAGAAATGATAGATTTCAGTGGAGACGGAGCCTTACTGAGCAGATGAACATTAACTTTCTGCTGTACTTAGCTCCTTACTGTGTTAGTCCAAAGCTTGACATGTCTCCATTCCAGAGCAGCCCGGGATTCTTAAGTGGTGATATCATCAGTGAGAGAAGATAAAGATCGACTGAACTAATGTGCTGAGGCTAGTAACAATGTGGCAGAAGTTAAAATTTAAACAGCTTTCATTCTTCTTTGTTTGATTTTTCACACTGCAAACGAAATTATTCCCCTATCTGATTGAAAAACTTTAGCGTGGTGGTGGTGTCTGCTTCATTTTTTTTGCAACTTGAAAGAACATTAAATGCCTAAATCTTTCTACATCAAGGGAAACTAATTACAAATACCTTGAAGTTGATCTGTTATATGTTCAGATCTTTATAGCTGAATTGAGCTGGAAAAGCATACTTTATCTTTAAAGGCAGCAAAATTATTGTGTGAGGTGTAGTGGTTACCAGCAAGACATAGAAGTGGAAAGTAAATTGAGAGTTGTCTTAAAACTCCTACTCCTGAAAATTTCAGTCATGATGTTCTGAGCTCTTTTTACCATTTAGCTGCTATTGTAGGTTAATATCTGGTGATACAGGTTGGTATACTCTTGATTTAGTATTCTTATCTTTTAGGGCAAGTCAGAGAAGGGACTCAACAAGAGAAGAACCTTTGTAAATCTCATATTTCACCACCTGTGTAATAATTCTCCCTGACCCATTAGTTGGTCTACTTTTAAAAGCACAAACCACCAACCTCTGAAGGTCTTACTTATCATTATCTCACAGGCTTTTATTAAGGCTTAATTTTGGAGTGACTTTTCTAAGACCTTTCAAGTAACATATCGATACTCATTTGAGATCTGTGATCTCAAGTAGTATGTGCAGATTTCAGTGGGCTGGACAATAACTAAGTTTAAGATTTATGTATCATCATAATTAGTAAAATTCTTCCATTGTCACGTGGTACTTTGGAATTAGTTGTGTTAAATCTTCCTCTAATATTTTTCAGAAAACACATTAGCATTTACTTAGTAATCACATTATGCAAAAAGAGTGTCCAAGAACCTTTATGGATTTTTTCCAACATCTGTTACTAAGAATTTGTAAATTAAATAGATTCAACATGGCTGGACATGGCTCTGTGCTAGCTCACATCAATTGCTTCAGCAATTAAAACGCTCAGGTTGTAAGCCTAACAGATTTTCATGAAAACTGACAGAGTTTTTTATTTTTAGTGTGTTATTGGTGCCAGACACTTACATTTTATGTAGTTTTACCTTCAAATGTGGAACGAAAGAGAAAAAGCATCAATTTTTCTTTATGACAGTCAGAGTACAGGAATGTGTTAAGAAAAGAGTGAGTCTATCTGAAGTAAGATTTGGTAACTTTATTTCTCTGGTTCACATTACACTGTGCAAAGAAGCTGTTCACCTCCCATTCTAAATCATTTTCATTTTACCAGCTGGAGAAGATCAGAATAAAATGGACCCATCCCTTTTCTCAGTCCCTGGTGGTGATGATGATCCAGCATTTGTTTTTCATTCAAACCACATGTTGAATAAGTGAAAAAGAGGAAATACATGCTGGTCATAGGTCAGGTGCAACACAGAGTTTATGTAGATTTATTTTCTTTGTAGCATCTGCAATCCTGCATTTAAAGCCTTTGAATGTTGTTCTGCTTCCAGTTATTTTGAGGCAGGTTTTCTTATATAATGACATTTCGGGTTTTGGATTACCCTGCTGGCCAGGCATCCAGCCTCCAGAGCTGGAGAAGCAGCCTGATTGTGCAGATGAAACTTTGCAGCAGACTGGCTCTCCAGAGCTCAAACTCCTGCATGATCTCATAGCCTGGAAGCTGACCCTCTTTGTTTCTTTGTTTCCCCTCAGATGAAGAAAGCTAAGCCAGAAAAAAACCCTGGAAAAGTATTAGGGTGATAGCGGGGAGTTGGGGTGAAGAACTCCTTGGGCATGTAGGAGAGAATGAGGGGGAAGGAGCACAAATATTCTGCAGTCTACAATGTGAATTTAATTTTTAAGCAGGTATAGATTATGAGCTGAAGGTTTCAGTTTTCTCATAGTATTACAAGTGACATGCTCATTTAATTAATACTCCATTAGAACTGCAGCCCTCATTGCTTGTGATTGAAGGAGCATCAGGAAAAGTGATTGTATAAATTGATATCAGCTTTTTTTGTTGTCTTTATTATTCAAACACTTCTAGTCGTGTTTTAATAGCTTTGGCTAAATTATGAATGATGTGCAGTTGGTTAGGAATTTGAAGGCAATAATTTCAAATTCTCTTAAATATGCCAGCCAGCCAAAACTCAGTATGCATTTACAACAGCTATTTTGCAGATTTATAGCTAACATTTTTTCTATATTTTTTTCTTATCACTACAATTTAAGCTCACTTTTCTTCAACTTGTCAGCATTATAAAGTATGTAGAATGAGAATTAATAGCTTAAAACGGGATGAATTTATTTTTACAAGAATCAGGTTGGGAAAAAAGTGAATCCCAAATGGGCATGAGGGGGTGGGAAGAAGAAAAATAGCATTCTTCACAATAATAATAATAATAATAATAATAATGGAGCACTGAAGGAGGTTGCCAACAGAGGCTGTGCAGTCTCCACTGTGAAAAGTTTTTAAACATTGAGTGGAGAAGGTCCTGAGCAACTTGATCTAACTGTGAAGTTTGCCCTGCTTTGTCCTGGAGGTTGGACTAGATGACCATTGCAGGCCTCTTGCAGTCTAAATTTTTCTAAATTTAAACCACCAGAATTAAATCTGAGCTGTACAAAGGCTTGGACATATTAGAAGGGAAAAAAGTCCTCATGTCCTTTCTGTTCTTCAGAGCTATAAACATGCCTTTTAAAATACTGAGGGAATGCAATGGGAACTGTGAGACTAAATATCAAATGTCACACCAGAGATTTAAGAACCCAGTTTATGCACAAGTATCTTAACAGATACTGTATATGAACAGTGAGGAATTCTTGAATCCTCCTTTTGTATTGAGAATGATTTCACCTTTTTTTAACTTGATGATCATGTTTTTATTCTCATTTAATACGACAGTTGGTGATATTTTTGTTGTTGTTTTGCCTTTTTTTTTTTTTTCACTTCAATTTCTATTAGGAATAGGAGGCCTGCAAGATTTTGTGCTGAAGTCTGCAACACTGTCAACATCACCTGCTTGCCCACCATTCACACCTCTCAACTTCGAAGCCACCCCGATTGTGCGAGTAGCTGTTGAGCCCAAACATCCAAGTAAGCTTGAAGGAGAATGGAGATGGTGACACCAACTCGGTGTGCCAGCAGGGCAGCTTCCAGCCCTCAGTGATTTGGCTAGTTTATGATCTAGCCAGTGAATCAGAGACTTGCCCAGTGTAAAATAAATGTATAGATTGCCTGGAGGGCCGGATGTGAGTTGTTGCAGCTGCCTCGCTCGTGTCTCGGTAGCTGAGGAGACACGGGAGAACTTGCTGTGTTTTTGGGCAGCTGCTCCACAAGTCAGACTCTACATGGTGCTAAAACAGTTCCTTTGCTGGGAAGGTGAGCAGATCTGTGGGTGCTCCACATCTGCTGCCGTTCTTGTGTGAGTGTCATTAAGCTTGTGGTGCAGATTTGCTGTGCTGCTTCTCCTTGATGCCCCCACCCCACTTTTTCCAAACCTGAGAGCGAGATATCTCTGGCTCTGTTTGAATGTCAGCCCAATTTCCATTTGTTGTTGTAGTGTTGCTAGAACCAAAATAACTGGCTTTATATTCAGTCGCAAAATGCTCTAACAGTAAGATTACACGTTGTTTTAGAGAGCTATTGGACAGCTTGGCAGCTATTTGTTTCATGTGTTTGAGTAACAGATAATCATATATTGTACATTCTACATTTGTTAAAGCAGTTTTGAAAGTATTGGAAATTACTGATTCTGCTGAGTGTAGTATTAAAGGAATGTAATTCTAGAGCTACTGGCCAATTTGGGGGTAATTTTTGTTCCTTAAGAAATGAAGCTGGATCACTCTTGCACCGTTACTTACTGGTAACTTCTGAGTTTATGATCTGAACTAAATTTGCTAGGGGGACAGAAGCCTGAAAGGTGGTTATACTTGCAGAAGTTTCCTGAAAATCCACTATTGTGTGCAATAACAGGAAGACAAGCAAAACGTGGCCATTGCACTTGCCCAGAGAGCTGTGTCTACTCCTGAGGTGGCCCTTGCACGTTATCACATGTGTGCACTGGACTGCCACATCAGACCTGCTTCACAACTGCATCTGCTTCTGTGGAAAAATGACTCATAGAAATATGAATTATTTCCCTATGTACATTTGACAAAATTACTGCATGTCTTCACAGTCTTGTCAAAATCTTCCTGCATGGTTACCGTAAGCTCTAACAGAAAAAAAAATGTACTCATTACTCTGTGAGCTTAAATGCAGAGACAAAGTTGAAATTCTCTGTTCAACTGTGTTGGCCATGTGAACTAACACTGCATTTTTTTCCACTTTTTATTTTTATGTTTGTTTTTCAAGAGTACTTTTCTATTGCACCCTTACAAGCTCAGCAGTAAATAAACAATATCATATTTCTTTTAATAGTCTCCAAGTGAATGACAAGTTTAATGTCACTCTTCCTTCTGAATATGAATATACATTCCTGGAAAGCCCTGGGGTATTCTCTAGTGCGTATGTAAAATAAAAAAAGAATTCATAATTAATTTCTTTAAATTGAGTTCATTATGAAAGGCTGCTGACATGAGGTGTTTATGCATAGCTTTGATGTAATCTAGCCAAATTTGACTCAGCTGTGCTTGTTCATTCTCCATTAACTTTAAGACAGCTCTTTTTAAACACCTTCATTTTAGGGACAGCTGTGATTTGTTTCACTGAAAAGCTCTCACATTCCTGATTTTTCCCCCTTTTCAGATTTTAATTGCTTTAAAGCTTTCTAGCGGCTTCCAGCTACTTTAAAATCCTTCCTGTGCTTTACTTGCTGTTATACCTTCTAAGTAATCCATATGGAATACTTTTTACTTTTAATTTCAGTAAAGTTAATGTTATTATTTATGTATTTGGAGCATTTTAAGCATTAGCAATTTAGAAGTTGCTACACTTAGTTATGAAAGATTGCAAGGAAATGCAATTATTTACTGAAAGATGACTTTTAAAAGTTGTAATAGATAAGAAAGGTTATAATTTGGTAATTTGGGAAAATGAGGAGTGAAGTCCTGAATTTTTTAATCACTTCATTTCAATAAAATTGAGGGGTTTTGTTGGTTGTGAGCTGTTCATGAGCTGTATCTGAAGTTAATTGTGTATAGGAAGCAACATAGCATAGTCAGAGTCAATAGCTGACTTGTTCTACTAAACCTGTTGTAAAGCTGTGTAAACAAAAAATGTGCAACCCACTCAAGTGTGGTGTGTACCATGGTTATAATGGTATGATGTGAATTTTGTCATCAGTACATAAATTGTTGGTGACAAATTCTGAGTGCAGCTTATGTTTTCAGTTGCTGCTCTTAAACTCCACGCTGCTCTGTGTGACTCACAAGCAGAAAATTGCCCACTGAAGGTTTTTGCGTATTCCTAAAATACCTATTTGTGTTTAGGCTTCCATAAAAATGAGTGTTACTATTTCTCAGTTTAAGTCTCTCCTATTTTGAGTATTTCTTTTCCAGTATTCCTTTGTTGATAATACCCCGTTTTTCCAGGTGATATGCCTCAGCTGGTCAGAGGGATGAAGCTTTTAAACCAAGCTGATCCATGTGTGCAAGTTTTAATCCAGGAGACAGGAGAACATGTGCTGGTGACAGCAGGAGAAGTTCATCTTCAGCGTTGCTTGGATGACCTGAAAGAAAGGTTAGAGGGGCAAGGAGGAAGAAATATTTTTAGTTCAGTAGGTGTCTGTTGTATTTCTCTGTCAGATGGATATCTTTGATTTATATTCTGGTAAAAAAGAGATTTATCCACAAACAGTTTTGACCATTGGGTCATAAATGTACCTTTTTGTAGCTATAAAATTATCTGCAGTGGGGCAGAAGCCACCAGCTTATCACTTCTGAACATCTAACACACACTTGGGGCACTTTCTAGAACTTAGAAATTGCAGTAGGTTCAGGAGTCCAGTTAACAATGTAATGTGGTGTTTGTACAAAATAAAAACTGAGGGGAATCATGTCTGAAAAATGAATTCTGAAAAATGATAAAGCACCAAGACCAAACTGTATGTGCACGCTCTATCCTGTGCCTTTTCTCATTGATTATTTTTTTCAAATGTTAATCTGCTGTCATTCATGAGCAGTATTTTTTGCAAGCACACATGCATATCTTCAGTTTCTTCTAAAGTTTTTTCAAATGGTAGAAGAACAGATGTCTGAAACAATCCCTTCCTGTAATTCATTTACTAAAACTTTTCTGGTACTTCTGCCACATACATTTGCTGTCATTTTCTTTCTAAACCAAAGAGCAAACCTGATGAATGGTTGAATGTTTGTCTTACTGTACCCATACTCATTTCAGCTAATATCAGAGAACAGTCACTTCTTAGGAAAATTAGACCGGATCACTTGTGAAACTGGATGTATGTTTTAATGGTTATCCTCATTACAACTTAGTGCAATTTATTTTTACTGCTTATAAAAACATAGTATTATTTATTGATACATTTTGCTCAAATGTAATGTGTTTAAGCAAAACTGGTTGAGCCTATCTTTAGCTGCAGTTTGCATAGCAGGATTGTATAAATGTCTCTGTTATTGGCAATGGTCCAAATCTGGGGGGAAAAAAAAAAAGATAAAATAATACTCCACGACAGGGAAATAGGATTGTGGTGAGCAGCTAGTAGAACTCACGTACATACATTTATGTACATTGACATGCCTAACCTTCTGTTTTGTGTACAAAATTTTGGGGGTTTTTACAAGTTGTAATCTAATTTGGCTTTTGTTAATAGAATGTAGCCTGTCAAAAGTGACCATTTTGTATCCCTTGCTTGTATTCCTGGAGAAAATGTTGTCAAACTACCAAAGCACAAAGCCGCTCTGTGCTTGTGGCATCGTGAGCAGAAACAAGAAGCACCTGGAGACACAAACAGGGCTCCCAGCATTGTCCTGCCTGACTGTGGTTCACAATTTCTCAGTCGGGTGCCAGCTCCCAAAAGGAGCTGTGTGAGCTCATGCTCCTTCTAGACCTCTCAGGGTTTGGCATATTTTAGTTGCCATCCCTCACACACCAGCTCGTGGGACAAGAGTTGTCCCTTCCTTCTCTCCCCGTTTTGTAGAAGAAAAAGTCCAGAATGGCATCCCTGTCTTGCTCCATTCCTTGTGGATTCTGTGTAAATTCTGACAGCTGTAAACTGGCACTAGTTACTCATTAAAGTGTGAAGAGGAAAAGTGCTCTGAAATGTTAGTTTTAATTATTTCTCTGTGTTTCTGTATAAATGTTAAACTTCTAAGTGCACGTAATTTGGAATAGCAAGTTGTGAACTGGGGATCAAGACAGCATATAATAACCTCAAAACGTGACCCACAAGTTTTTCCCCAAAAATATTGGGAAAGGTTATTAAGAACGATTGAGTCACGCTTGAGGTAGGGGGGCAGGATCCTGATGTTGGCATCCACCACAGTTGCATCAACTGGGTTTCACAGATTGATGTTTTTGGCAGCAGCTGAGGAGGTTCTGCTGCATTCAAACTACATTGCATTGTCAAGATTTTAATCAGACTTTTTCGAAGGCACATACTAATTTTAGCTTTCCCGCTGTGTATTTAGAAAATTACATTCAAGTGGCACTTATTGTCAAAGATGTGGAAGGAACAACTAAAAGATCTGTCATATTATGATTAAATATGGATGTTCTGCTTGATTTCACCAAATTTATATATTTTCTTCCCAATTAGTTCTTTTTGAATGGAGTAAGGGATTAGACCTTGTAGCTTTAAACGTTTTATTTTCTGCGTTGTACAGTAGAAATTTTTGGAAATTTCTGTCCCAGGAGCATTGCAAATACTAAGCATGAAGGGATTAAGTTACCCTTTTCAGAATGAGAAACAAAGAGAATTAAGGTGATGGTAGTGTTGGGGGAGGGTTGTGTTTGTTTTTTTGGTATAATGCAAATCCTTGACAGAACTGCAAAAAGGATAAATCTCCTGGATTTGATTCCCATGGAAATAAAGCTTACAATTGTATTTGCTTTTCTTCCTCAACTTCTTTTATCACTTCCAAAATTTACCAGAACATAGGAAATTTTGGTTAGTCTTCCTGTAGTCGTTCAATGAACCTGCTCAGAACTCATGAGTGGCTAAGAAGAATACACAGCTCTGATCCTTGAGCCTGTCAGATAATGAATAATTCTTCCTTTTTTCTTGCCATCATTCACAACGTTTGACATACCTAAAATGTTTCACCTGACTTTAAAGCATCACTTCATAGCACGATGCTTTTATAACAGTGATCATCAGCCCAAAAGGACAAAGCTCTGTTCAGCTTTCCCAGTGCTTCATCTTCTCAGGGCATGTCCCTCTGTGAGCAGATGTGCTGGCTCACACCGTGTCCGTCTCAGTACCGTGTCTGAGCTGTGTGGCCAACAGCAGGAATAGGAGGAGTAAAATTGGAGTAACTGTGATGCTTTCCCAGGCCTCTGTCATTTTCAGTCCAGGGCCCTTTGTGGTTTGGTTGTCAGTTAATCCTGGTCAGCCTTTCCCGTGCCCCACTTGATTTTGTAGATCTGTTGCACCCTTGGAACATCTGAAGGCTTCTTGTGCTTGCGTTCCTTTGATCATCTTTATTCTCAGGTTTTTTTCTAGTTCTGTTTCATTTGAGGGCAGAGCACAGCAGCATGTAGTTTCCAAGATGTGGGTGAACCAGTGATTTATGCAGAGGCATAGCAATACTTTTGCTTTTATTTTCTTGAGTTCCTTTCCAAATACTTCTGAAGACATAAAAGGCAGTGCTTCTTTTTTGAAGTACATAAAATTTGAGTTTGAAATGCATTACCTAGTAATCTATGTTGCAATCAGATTTCTTCATGAACATCTGTTCCACGTTAAAGCCATTTCCCTACCTCCCACCCCCAAGTTTAAAACTTGTTTCATGATGTTAAACTAATTCTTAAACTTTATTTTGCAGGTTTGCAAAGGTACAGATTAGTGTATCTGCTCCTATTATACCCTTCCGAGAGACCATAACAAGACCTCCCAAGGTCGATATGGTGAATGAAGAAATTGGAAAACAGCAGAAAGTTGCTGTCATACACCAAACAAAAGAGGACCAAAATAAAATCCCTGAAGGAATTCAGGTTGATTCGGATGGGCTTGTTACAATTAACACTCCAAATAAACAAGCCACTCTCAGTGTAAGAGCAATGCCACTTCCTGAGGAGGTCACTCGACTTCTTGAAGAAAACAGTGACTTAATTCGAACTATGGAACAACTCAACACGTCTCTGAATGAAGATAAGAAAACACACGAGATCAATCAGAAGACTCTCGATAGAATCAAAGAATTCAAACAAAAGTTGGAGAAAAGTCTTCAGGGAAGGAAGTGGAGAAATGCTGTTGATCAGATCTGGTCATTTGGACCACGGAAATGTGGGCCTAATATTTTGTTACATAATTTTGGGGGCTATAAGAGGTCTGTGTGGCAGTGCCTTGGGAACTCTGTGAAAGAAGTAGGTAAATACAGAGACTTTGACAACAGCATAGTGAGTGGATTCCAGCTGGCTACGCTTTCAGGTCCCATGTGCGAAGAGCCTCTCATGGGTGTTTGTTTCACAGTGGAAAAATGGGAAATAAATAAAGCTGGAGATGCACTGTCAAATAGCAGGCAGGATTCAGGGGAACTTGATGCCACGAAACATGAGCAAAATGAAGATAATACTCTAACAAGCAGTTGCACTGATGAAGGTCCCGGCACAAATGAACACCAGGACAGGAACCCGAGTGGTACAGACTCACCTGAGAAAATGAGTAAACACAAAGGAGAATTATTACTTGCAGATTGTTATGGCCCTTTCTCGGGGCAGCTGATTGCCACCATGAAGGAAGCCTGTCGTTATGCTTTGCAGGCAAAACCACAGAGGCTCATGGCAGCAATGTACACGTGTGAAATCATGGCTACTGCAGAAGTTTTAGGTAAGACCGGGACAATAAACCTTTGCCAAGAATTTGCTTTCTGATTTCGTAGGTGAGGTTTTATAAATGAGACTGAATCAGAAGGTATAACT
>WEIT01034916.1:5059-32345 GCA_013389985.1 Dryoscopus gambensis
CCCAACTTTTCTGAGTCCCATATAGTATTGGCACTTGCAACATTGCCAAAAAAAGGACAGCATCATTACCTTCACTTCCAAAACTCATCAGAACAAGAATGTAATTCAAACATATCCTAGTCTGGAAAAAACAAATTTCAACAACACTCAACACAAACCAGGACAAAATGATTTGTTGTAAGAAGTTTGGATTACAAAGTATCCCAGCAAACACACACACTAATAGCTCCAGCCAATTTTGTAACTTCAATTTCATTTTAGCTGGAATTTGGGGGGGGAAAAGGCAAGTTTGTAGCCTTTGGAAGAAGGGGAGGCAACTCGGGAGGACTACAAGGGTATCAAATAGTAAAGCTGGCTACATTTTTTTATGTCAGCAGTTACATTAACAAACTTATCAATAACTTGCATTATTGAATATATGCTATTTATTTCAAGTTATCACCTTCCACTTGAAAATATGCAATATATGGAACAACTTCTTCCTGAAGCAACTCACTGTATCTGTGTAAAGATCATAGAATCATCAGAGAATGGCTTGGGTTGGAAGGGAGCCTAAAGATCATCTAGTTCCAACAAAACCCCACCCTGTCAAGGACAGGGATGCCACCCATTAGAGCAGGTTGCTCAAGGTCCAGCCTGACCTTGAACACTTCCAGGGATGAGGAATCTACAGCTTCTCTGGGATCTAAATCTCTCCTAGTTTAAAACCATTCCCCCTTGTCCTATCACTATCAGTCCACATAAAATGTCACTCACTTTTTAAAAAGGTATTGGAAGGCTACCTTTTCCATCTCTCCTCCAGGCTGAATGGCTCCAATTCCCCCAGCCTTTCCTCACAGGAGAAGTGCTCCATGACTCTGATCATTGTGGTTGTCTTCTCAGGACCCATTCTAATAGTCCTTCCTCTTCTGGGACTCCAGAGCTGGATGAAGCACTCAAGGCGGTNTGGCATCCTGTCCTTCTGTTGTGTCAGCTGCACTGCTCAGCTTCATGTCATTTGCAAACTTGCTGAGGGTGCGCTCAATCTCACTGTGTCACTGATAAAGATATTAAAGAGCCCTCGTCCCAAAGCAGAGACCTGAGGAATCTGTGTTAATGCCTTAATTGAAGGAATTCACCAAATATTCACTAGAAAGCTTCATTGCATTAGAATTTTTTCATCCACAGAAAATCTAAAGGTGTTCACAGCAATGATTGATGATTAATCCCACTAACTCAGCCTTTCTAGTTGTTAACAGCTGAAATTTAAAGTGTATATCAGGACCAGTGTCTTCTCTTGGGGTCAGCTAAACCAACAAAATGTGTTTTCTCCTGTTTGCTTCCATAATTGACTCCATGAAAAGTTCACAGCATTTCTTTGTGTTCTACTGTAATATGCAACCTTCTTCTGCATCCTGTAACAGTTGGCACAGTGTCGTGGTTTGACACTGGCCAAATGCCAGGCACCCACAAAAGTTGCTCACGCACCCTCCCCTGCCACAGCTGGGCAGAGGAGAGAAAAACTGAATGAAGGGTTCATGAGTTGAGATAAGGACTAGGAAAAAACACTCCAAGGGCAAAACAGGCTCATCTTAGAGGTACAAAGTGAGTTTGTTATTAACAAAATCAGAGGAGAACAATGAAAAGTAAAAATAAGCCCCTTAAAACACTTTTTTTCCCGAACGACTCCCTCCTTCCCACCAACAGCACAGGGCCACAGGGCATGAGGGTTTTGGTCAGTTCGTCACCCAAGGTTTTCTTCCACTGCTAAAGGAGAGGAGTCCCTCCCATGCTGCACCACGGGGTGCCTTCCCATGGGAGACAGTTCTCCATGAACTTCTCCAGCATGGTTCCAGTCTCACGAATAGCAATCCTCCCAAAATTTCTGCAATGTGAGTCCCTCCCACGGGCAATCAGTCCTCCCAAAAGTGTTGCAGCATGGGTCACTCTTCCACAGGGTGCAGTCCTCCAAGGACAGGCTGCTCCAGCCTGGGAGCAGGGGCCCCCTCTCTCTCCACCAGGTCTCCCACTGGATCACAGCCTCCTCCAGGGTGCTCTGGCACGGGCACCTCCCCCATGGGCTGTGGGTGGATCTCTGCATCCCGTGTGGATCCCCATGGGCTGCAGGGGCACAGCCGCTTCACCATGGTTGTCACCACAGCCTGCAGAGGCATCTCAGCTCTGGCACCTGGAGCACCTCCTCCCCCTCCTTCTCCACTGACCTTGGTGTCGCCGTGTTGTTTCCCTCACATGTTCCCACCTCCTCCTCTTCTCTGGCTGGAGTTAAAACTGTGCCCCCTTTGTTTTGATTTCTTCTTAAATATCTTAAATTTCTTCTTAAATATCTTATCACAGAGGCGTTACCACTATCGCTAATTGGCCCAGCCTTGGCCAGTGGCCTGTCCATCAGGGATTGGCTCTGCCAGACATGGTGGAAGCTTCCAGTAGCTTCTCACGGAAGCCACCTCTGTGGCCCCCCACTACCAAAAACCAGGTCATGCAAAATCAACAGACATAGACACATGTTTCTGGAACTCCTTGAGTCACAATTAATATTGGATTTATGTTCTAGTTCATTAATTCATGTTCCTAGTTTCAAGAATGAAACTTAAATACTGAAAGATCTTTGCCAGCCAGACTGAAATATTTCACCATTTTAAACCACAAACTCCCATTTACCTATTTTCCAACATTAAATACCTTTCTAAGTAGGCAGTTACTGCTTCTCCTGCATAATATAGAAGAAATGAAACAATACTTTCAAAAACTTAACAGGTTAGAATAGAAATAAAAATTTTGCTACAACATGTGATTTTCTCATTATCCCTCCCTTTTTTGTTTTGGTTGTGTGGTTTGGTTTTCTTTTTTTGGTATTCTGTCTTGTGTGTCATTGTCATGTCCCATGCCCAATTATTTAACCATATCATAGGCATATTCCCTTTAGCACTTAATCATACACAAAAATGTTCTATTGCTTCATAAATTCCATCACAATGAACATAATCCTTTAGTTAAGTGCCAATTAATTATTAAAAACATTCATTGAGGATTAACAATCATGAAATAGATACAGTTCTATTATGTAGTTGTTAATCCTCAATAAATCTACTTGTAATAGACAGCATTTTAGTAAGAGAGCTAGTCTACTTAAACTAATGCTTTATATTTAATTAGATAATTATTGCATGTTAAAAAATACATTCATTAGTTTAATAACTACGTAATAAGCATATTTCTAATAGAGAGATTAGCAATCCTCAGAAATGAGATTTTTTTAGTAATCAATTGTATTAGCATCCAAGAGCTACTCTCCAACATGAAGGCCACTATGCTGCATCTTTCCTGCTTATACAAACACAGGCCAAGAAGGGGTTAATGCTCCTTAATCCACACTTTTTTTGGGCTCCAGGATGAAGACAGAGGAGTCTAAAGTTCACCTACCTACAAATCCTATTTTACCTTGAAGCACCTGAGATCACACCTCTCCAGAAAGGAGTCCAGCCATTCCTAACGTCAGTATATGACATGGGCAAACAGCAGTCTTATTTTTAAGACAGACGGCTTGGTCTGAAAGGGATAAGTGGATCCAACAAGATAAATCTCTCCAACAACAAAGAGCTCACTAGGGCTTTCACTAGTTCCCTCGAATAAGACTAAATGCATATCCAGCTGTAGAGAGGTGCATTTCTTGCCATTTTATTTCTCATATTTCTTTTAGTTTTGCCATCTTCTTTAAAAAAATTAAAAAAAAAAAACAAAAACAAAACAAAAAAAAAACCAACACCAAAAAAAACAGTGAGGCATATCCTGTTGTTCATCTGGTATCAAACTCCAGTTAGGCACAATGCCTGTTTCTAGGACTGAAGCTATAGGAGTGACCTATGGCAGAAACAGCACTGAGTGGCCCTTTCAGGAAATAAGTTTAAGGTCTCTTCCAGCCCAAAACATTCTATGAGTCAATGATAAGCTGATCACTAAACCCTCAGTTGAAGCTGTGAGGGCTATCTCATAAACAGTAAAAATATAAACTTATATCCTGCACCTCTGGAAATCTATTCTCCCAGCTGATAGTCAGTATCATTACCTGATAAAGGTGACTGGTGGGGTGGAGTTTCAGATGACCCTGATACACCCTTAGAATCAAATTTGTCTAGCCTTTTTTTCCCCTTGCACTTCAGCGATGAGCTGATTTTAGTGAATGCTCTCTTTGAAGAGGTGTTAGTTCTTGAACCAGAGCCAGTGCATTTCAGCTCAGCAATAGTAGACCTTGTTTTCTTATGGTGTAGGGAATACACCTGTAATTCTGTAAATCTGTGACTGCTTACACTCCCTTTTGGAACCAAAAGTGGAGAAAAAAGGAGACAGTAGTCAGACAAAATCAAAAAGCACAGATTTTGGCTACTATTTTAAGATTCGTATTGACACTGTAAGTGATCTATGTTCCTTCTTTAAAGTGATGCTACAGCAGCTCAAAGTTAACTTCAGTATGTTTTTTCAAATGTCACAAAAGTCCACTTAACTTGGCAAAAGTCATTAATCTTTAATATGAAGATGGAACTGCTCTGGATTTCAGCTACAGGGTTATAGTCACTGGACTGCTCATTTTGATGCAAATATTCATTTTGTACACTTCCTAAATGTCCTAAACTTTAAGAGTAATATCCATTAATAAAAGACAGTAAGTGTTACATGATGCTACAAGTACCAGCATGTTCTGAATTTTCAGAATAGCAAATGCAAGATTAGTAAGAATTCTTTCGGGATCAGGGGTTTTTTTTGTAAATTCTACTGTTACCCCAATGATGGGAAAGAAACCTTTTCTTCTTCAGAAGACAATCCTTCCCCTTTTCTCAGGCCTTCCCCATTTCTGCAGGGTCTAATTAAGACCTAGGTACCCTCTTGTCCTGCTCAGCTCAACTAGCCAGTTATCCCACACTTCCTTTAATGCTTTTTAAGATAAACTTCCAATGTGAGGATGGCAAAAACAGAGGAAAAAGTCCTATAGACCAAATAGTGAGTAATATCTGCTTGAGCAACTGTCTGCTTAATACAGCTGTTAAGGAAAAATGAATTTCCCAATACTACCCAAAGGGGAATTGATACCTACTCCTGTTGTTGCACAGTGCTCTGCCTGCTCAGCTGAAAGTGACTCCACACAAAGAGCAAGCCTTTGGGAAGGAGGGACGGAATAAGGAAGGGGGGGAATAACAGGGCTGCCTGAATGGTTGAGGGAGGCAGTGCTCACACCGGCTGCCTGGGCAACCCCAGCATCCACCACAAGGAATAAGGAAACAGCACAGTTACCCCTTGGGACAAGGTCAGGGCTGCACAGCACTCACACCAGGGAGAGAAGAAGTTGCGTTAGTCTCTCCTGGCTTACAGTGCCAAAAACTCTCTCTCACTCCACCTTCCCTGCCAACAAATTATCCAGAGTTTTCCCAGTGAGGAGGCCTGCACCTTTTAAAAGTTTGACAGCACAGAGGGGAGAATAAATGCTTAAACTCCATGGCACTGGAAAAAATAAAAGAAAGATAAAAAAGAAAGAAAAAAAAAAAGATTGCAAGCTTAGGACACTGCTAGAATAAATAAAGTGGCCTTATGGTTACTGCAGAGTGAGAGAAGAAAGAAGTCAACCTTCTGACTCCACAGACCCCTACTCTGGGCACAGCTTCCCCACAGAGTGTGGACCATAAGCATTTTTTCCTGTGGAGAGCCAGTCCCCAGAGCCCGGGGGGAGAAGCTGGCTGGAGACACTCCTGTTTGTGCCTCGTAGAGCAGCCAGAGCACCGTCTGCTCTTCCAGCAGCAGCACAGCATCTTGGAGGTGCAGTGACAGCTTCTCCACAGAACGTATGGCAGAGGTCTGGTGGCACAGGGGCTCGGGCCATGGGGGGTGCTGGGCTGGGCACCCTGCCTCTGCCCAGCAGCATCCCCACTTTCATGCCAAAACCAAGGACCTGCTTTGAGATGAGAGCACAAGGACAGGGAAGATTTATCAGTTACAGCTTTTTGACTGACTGGTAATTGCAGCTGGGGGTCTGTCATCTCATGTCACACAGAGTAGGAAAATGGGGCAGATGTAACACGTTTGGTTAAGTATCTAAACTGAAAAGGTACTATTTTCTTTTAAATTATATAGTCTTTACTGGCAGTAAGGTTACTGGTGCAAGGCTTTCTAGCTTTAAAACGGAACAGGGACATGCCCTCTGAGGGTCAGGCTTTCATTTGCCGATGTTAATTCTCAGCTGCCTGTTATTCGTCCTTCATTGTAGCCTCTGTCTTAGCTGGGCACACTCCTGATTCCCTGCTATATCCAGACGGTCCATGTAAATAGTGTTTATGTTAAGGAAGTCATGTTCTGTGTGACTGGAGCACATAGAAACTGATGTTGTTGTCACTTTAGATTAAGCTCTCATTTTAGCAAAGGAGGCAATTGGAGCAGGCAGCTGAGTGGCCGAATGAAATATTCAGCTCATTTCGTTTAAAGCTGCCCCCGTCTCCATTGTTCAGGCTGGCAGGGCTGATTAACCCTTGCTGGTGCTGTCACAACAATGCTCACTCTGTCTCAAGACCCAAACACTCAGGCAGGTTTCAAAGGTCAGCAAGGTGATATTTGTCAGGGCTTCTTCCTCACAATTAATGAACTTTAAGGAAAAGGCAAATTAACCCTTCAGGCTTTCACCACTTTGTAGATAAGGGAAATAAAACAGTACTTAACAATGATCAAGGACGTTCTCTATGCTCAAGGCAAGCAGGAACACTGCTCCCCTTAACCACAAATTGACACCAGACACCTGTAAACATCCTGCTAACCCTGAGCTAAGCCCAAGCACTTCATGAGCTCTTCCTCATACAGAATTACATACTTGGGGGGTTTCTTGCAGAAATTGTAGACAGAAAATAATATGCCAAAATAAACCTAATGTCTAGGCAAGAGAAAGCCCTGGCCCGCACTGCTGTGAGTGTTCAGCTGTGGCCCACACATACAGACAGTCTGCGTCTGTCTAGAGCACAGCAGCTCAAGGCTTTCAACGCTGCTGCCATGGGGCAGATCGCCTACAGCCATCCCAAAACCTCCTTTGGAAATGCCTCGGCCACAGCATTATCACTGCACTGAACCGAGCACAGCCTTTTCTCTCAGGGAACCATCTTAAGGAATTTGCTAGAATGCAACGCCTGCTACAGGAGAAGCAGTGAATGCTCAAATATGCAATGCCTGATGTCCCGAAACCAGAGAAGAGAATTATTAAGTGGTCTCCCTTCAGCTGACTTGTTGCAAAGATTCTGTTTATGCAAGGGCCTAATGCTGTTTCATGACAGGCACTTTCAAACCCAGTTCTACTTGTGCCAGCATCTGCATAAGTGCTTTGTCACTGCCCTATGCTGAAGAGCCTGATGCTTCAGAGAGCTCAGCAATACCTACTCACAGCACAAGGCTTGGGCTCCTTAGCTCAAGACAGAATTAGACACAAGACACAGAATATTCTTGGCAAAAGTGTTAGTAACAGCCCCAGAGACTGTAAGGTAAGGCCGTCATAAACTGCAGTACCAAAGATAATAGCATTTTATTTTTAATGCGAGGTTCAGTATTGTAAGACAACAGGTCAAGTACAGAAGACAAATTCTTTTACAATCACGCTGACAAGTAGTGTACCAATTTTTCCATTTCATCTGTATTTTGCACTAAATTTCCAAAAAAAAAAAGTGTATCTATTAAAAATATCAGTAGATATATGAACTACAGTCATACTGACAGAAGATAAGCACAAAAGTAACTCTGTTGTGGAGCAGCTGAAATCATAACTCCCCACCCCTCAAGACACTGAACTGTACATATGTACTTGTCTCTCTCTACTGCTAAGGCATTTCTCTAGGATACAACAGAATTGGGTACCACTGATAAATGCATAAACCTCGTAAAATAATACTTATACTACCTAAATTACTAATTTCCAATAGCCTTGCAGCTACCTTTTACTGTGACATTTTACAGCATAGTTCATATAAGAATATCCTGTAAGAGCAGTCACACTAATACTCTCTACTTGCATATAGAGTATAATATTCCAGCTTTGCTGTAATGACTTCTACAGAGTCAAAATCTCATCAATTGCATTTTTGCTTTACTGGTTATCTAGATAAATATGCAGCTGTCTATGAATGACTTGTGAATGCAGATAATAGTAAGGAGAATATAAACAGTAAACATGACATCTTAGGTGTAATTATTGTACACACAGTTTAACTACTAGCACTTTTTTTTTTCCATTTGGTACATTGGAGAGTATATTACCTGATTCCAGTACTCTCTATATGTCTGCTTAAAATTTAGGGTCCAATTCAAGATGATCCTTCAATGCTGTTTAAATACATAAGGGTCTTAATACCTTCAAATAAAATATACATCTGTCATAGTGAAACAAAGAAGTGATACATGTTATAATGAGACCTATTTCTTCAAAGACTAACCTCTTAAACCTCACAAGCAATAAATGAAATATGCCTTTTAGTAATCCCTTTTGATAATTTCCTGAACAAGAAGTCATGCAAGAAGTACACAGATGTAGCTAAGCTCCTATAATCAGTCTAAATATGAGTGGTTGTAAAACCAAGTTTATGTTATGCATGAACATATTTTAGACCTATGCTCTGGGAACAGTGAAGTGCTTGACATCTGGAGCTAGACAGTGGTGAATTGTAGCATGCACACATCACTCTCATTTGCATAAATATCTATTTTCAGAATCGCCAAGGCTCAAATTTCCACCAATTTAAAAGCATCATTCATTTGAAATGTTAGGATAAAGCCCAACAGGTAGCTTATCCACCAAAACTCAGCTTTGACAGTATTGTGGTTTCACATTTCCCCCTCTCGCCACATTTTAATAAAAAACCCAAACAAGGAACCCATACACAAACAAAATACACACACAAAATCATACCCTGCTACCTGACCACCTGCATCTCCAAAAGACCCCTATCTCAGGATGGCAAGAATGGAGACAGATGGCCTCTACAGAGGGGAGGAAATAAAATGCAAAACACCAGAGGTCCTGCAGAAAACACGACTAATTCCAGAGGTAGAGCTGTCCCCTGCACGAGTCAGCCCCAGCATTCCAGCCCCAGCATTCCAGCAGGGTGCTGTGGGAGCCCTGCAGCCAGAGGTCTTGTTTCAGCAGGAGAGTCTCAGGGGTCCTGAGGGCCGCGGTCATTAAAACCGCGGCACCTTTTGAAGGAATCGAGTTATTAACCTCCATGACCCCAGACAAATTTAAACCCGACTAGCTGCAGATTTCTCTGAGGAATCAAGGCACGTGTTTGTAAATTGCTTGGATATTCAGCATGATGAAAGATGTTACATAAATGACAGTTATTAATATAGTAGTGGCAAATGGGTCAGGAGGAAGATTTCAGTACTGATTTAGGCTGTTGTTTCTAGCCAACATCAAATATTGGTCAAGTTTGGATACTGATGTCTTGAAAGAATAAATGTGATATTCACCTCTTTAAAACTACAAATCTATCTGGAATTACAAACTGTTTCTCTAGTTTGAAGAAAATCTTGGAATATACTCTTTAAAAAAAAAGTTCAAAGCAAAATGGTAATAATTCCTTATATTTGGTACCGTCTAGGATTAAAGATTTGAGTTTGGACTGTAATATTGTCATCTACTGATTACAGCCAAAGAAATCCCCCAGCAACATTCATAAAGCTAATTTTCCCAAAGAAAAGAGAAAAAGGCATCTGGGAATGCATGGTATCCCCATTGCCCAAGAAGATGTTGTAATGATATAAATTAAATTAACATTTTTCAGAAAGAAAACAAATAAATAAAAGCAACCTGAAATATGCACCACAAAGTTTCCCATTGCAACTCAACTAGAGATCTGGTGTCCCTACAGAGCATTCTACTGGCATGGATGGAGGTGAAGAGGAGTAAGATCAATATCCAAATTCGCCAAAGATCCTATCCCTGGTGTTATGAGCTTCATTGGGACTGTTGCCTGGCCAAGTTCAATAACCATATTTAAACAAAAATATCCATCCACAGATGCCAACTTCCCTGCAATTCCAAGCACCCAGCAATCATTTACAGATCATGGACAGGCAGCACTTCCCCAGCTCTGTTCCGAAATAGATCGTAACTATCAAGCAGTGGCACCACTTCACAAAAAAAAATGAAGTGGATTTGCTCCCAGATTTGAAGTCAAAGAAGATGCCAAAAGTAAAGAGCATGTAATTACCCAAATGGCAGTTTGCCAAAGCAGAAACTGTTTGAGCCAGTGCTTCCCAGTTCAGAGGTGGAGGCCTTGACAACAGGTGTCACAAGCCTAACCAAAATTAAATCAGAGAAGTTGGGCTCACAAACCAAAATGTGACTCCTGGGCCTGTCAGGGGAAAACTCTGGACGCTGTTCCAAGGTAAAGGTCTGGCTCTTGGTGGATAGAGGGAGTTTTACATAGTTTGTGAGAAATAAGGCAGTAACCGGTTACATACACAGAAATAATGCATCTTTGTTCAACATTTCTCATGGAATGGTTATGCAAAAATACCAGTAGTCTGATTACAATGGACTTTTTTGGTGGAAAATGGGGTAAGGAACAAGATGTCAAAAGTCAAATACTGCTCATCAAATTATAAACATTAACTCCCAGAAGATTATAGTATTTTCAATGTAAAAATGAATTTCCAGGAGATTATGTTACTGTTAATGCTATTAACCCCTTCAAGAGGTTCCCTGCAAGGTAAAAAAGAAGAAAAAAATCCACAAAAATCTCACATACCTATGCTCAAATCTGAGGTGATTCAGAGGGACAGTTGAGAAGAACCTGCACTTAGCCTCTTTCCTGTCACAGGAACATGGTGAGGAGAGTTTTCTGCTCATTCTATTTCTACCAAACCGTACAAGAAAGAAAGTGGCAGTTCAGAGAGATTGCTTAGGCAAGCTTCAGCAATTTTCTAGGTCAATCCAAAACCCTATGCCCCCAAAAGTCATCCAAGATACTAAAGAGCAGTTCCAGAATTTTGTAACTATACTTCATCCTCAAAACTGTGTATCAGGATATATGGAAGGCCAAGGAATCCAAATTTCCAGAACATCTAGTAAGGCTTCAGAAACCTTTTGGTGTAACCAGGCCTAAGACAGAGTGAGCCTGGTCAATTTATGGGTTTTGGTGGAAACTATGCAAAATATGGTGGTGGTTTCATCTGAGTTTCATTCTAGGGTTTGGGTTTTATTCAAAGCTTGAACTCTAAGGGAAACTAAAGGGACATGAAACCATGCAACATGAAACTGAAATAAGGTTTGCATGAACACTGAAAGGAAGATTTCATGAAGTGGAGAAAAGGGCAAAAGCCCCAATCAACAAACAGGTCTGGGGGCTTCAAATTCACCATACATATAGTGCTAATTCCAATCTTCACTACTACTGTCTCTTAGAAGTCATTCCTCATACTTCACATCTAACTAAGAAATTCAAGGTCAAGAGGAATTACTTTCATTCATGAAGGTTTCCAGATTTTTAGTTGGGAGGACACGGCTCCATATCATCTATTTTCAGTCAAGAGTTAAGGTTAAAATAACAGCATTTTATGTATTTAGGTTTAAACTCATAAACATTTATACCTTCACATCCATCTTTCTTTTGAAATATCCCCTGGTATCATCATCCGTGACTTCATGTGAAAACAATGTATCATGAATCTATAATAACATCTTCACTTGGTTCGTAACGTGGATTTTTGTCTAGTTAAATGTCTCAATTGCTCCCACTTATAGGTTATCCACATATGGACTGAGAGCTGAACCCATTTGAGAATTAGCTTTTAACAGCTGACCTGGTGCCTCAGCAAGTGTTTTGCACAGTCTCCTGGGAAAAAGCACATTCATGAGCAAGTCTGGAATCACAAACCTTACCCCAGGAAAGGCAAAGCACGTTAGTGCTTATCACACAGAGAATTCAACTACCCTACTGCTACAATGCTGCTCAGTGGCCAAGTAACAGAACAGCATTAAATATTATTTGCAGAGAGAGCCATCTGCCTGCCATCACACAGGAGAATGAAATCACCTACCAGCAAGTGAGAATGGAAAGAGATGACTGAGTTTCATATGACAAATATGAAGGGAGAGGAAAGATGAAAGCCAGCAAAACCAGCAAAAAGCAAAACAAAAATTAATTATTTAGAGCTTAGCATCTGAGCTTGCTATTGGATCTATTAACATCATATCCCAAATAATTATAAGGTTTCCCACTACCCTCACACTAACTGCTACTTCATTCTTATAAATTGCTATGTTATATAAAACACTGTGTATTTTTAATGTCCCTGTAGTATCTGAGCAATTATATGCATTATAGTTCTGTATTTTCACATCATTGAGGAATGATGGCTTCAATTCACCACCTCTGTGCTGATGACTCCCACATCTCACTCCCAACCAATCTTGCTCTATCTAAACACATATTTCAGCCAGTTTTGCTTCAGCTTACCACTGTTAAAATATTTTTCTCTGTCTGCTACTGAAGACTCAACAGCAGCAACTTCAGACATGCTGATGGGACAGAACTTTTCCTTTTTTTATATTTGCCTTTAAAAAGACTATAAAATATCTAATGGGCATCTACAGTTAAAGTCAAAAGCATTAGAAAAGATCAGAATGCTTCTAGGCTCAGTATGTAAACTATTTAATAAGCGATTTTAAAAAATATCATCATTATGAGTTTTAACAGTGAAAAACAATGAACCACCACTCCTTCCATCTGGCTGGTAAAACTATGTACCAACAAGTTCAGCTCATTAGAGACCATGACCACATTTACACCTCCTACTTAGCAATGGCTATCAAAGAGTCTATAACAGCTTTAGGAGACCAACAGTAAAATAAACCCAGAGAAATAGCAATAAATTTAAGTATCTACACAGGTCCTGCTGCCATCCACACTCCCCTCTGTACCCTCAGTACAAACCCATTGAAAGAGCCCACCTGTGTCAGAGCCAGATTTTAAGTGCTCCCTTCAGCTCAGTTGTCAGCATTTAGCTAAATCAGTAATTAGTAACTGCAGCCCTTGCTGCTCTGATTTTCCCCAGACTTGCAGAGGCAGCCACACAGAGAAGGGTGGTGTTTTGGCAAAAGAACCCTTGCAAGAGGTGGAGTTAAAAGAGGTGAAGGTAGAGCCAGCTGTTGAGGCATGTAAAGCTGGAGGAACCTGGAAATCAAAATGGGTGGGTTTCATTTCTCCTATTGCTCTGATCTGCCCCCAGCATGGAAAATCATGGCCCTTGTCACTCATTAAAGAGGAAATGCAACCTTAGTGTAGCATTTCTTATTTCATCAATTAATTAATGCCACTGTGGGATCCCCATCATATGGGGATGCTTGGTGTGCTGATGCTCCAAGGATGAATCATACAGGCCATGGCGAGACAGGAGATGTTCTTGGCTAGCTAGTAATCCCATAGGTTTTCCACACTGTGGAATATAGCAGCAGTACTAAGCAAAATAGGGTAAATAGCTGCTCAAATTTCAGTTCCTGCCTAAGGAGCGCTTATGTTGTTCCCTCACCAATTCTACCATGCACAGCTTGCTAAGGAATTCACCCTGTTCTCAACCTGGAACTGTGAGGGAAGAGCAGACTCAATAAAGGCTCAGAGGTTTTGTTCAAATGGGTGTAGAGAGAGAATTTAAGCTTCACACATCCTATCTAAACAGTCCAAAAAGAGAGAAAGAAATCTAAAACTCTCTGGACTTGTACACAATTTTTCCAGCTCTCCCGTCTGTTACACAGACTAGACATTTTGCAGATTTCTTGGAGAACTTCCTGGCAACCACAAGCAATCACCAGGGCAGGATGCATATGTGTTAAACTGAAATCTTAAACAAAATCATATTTTTGAGCTTCAAACATTTATATTTTTTTTTAACTGTGAGTTCTGGAAAATGGCTTAGTGTTATTTTATTTCACTGCAGCTAGTTCAGCCATTTCCCCCCACCACAGAAACAAGAGGGCTGCAAAGGCTTAGGGGTCACCAATGGTGTTTTACATGGCCCTTCTAGGAAGAAATTGCACAGGACTTTTTTAATGGACATATTATTTCTATTATGGTGATTTTTCTTTGACTCTGTGCTGTTGTGGTTCAGATCCAGTTGAAGATTACAACTCTTTTTTTCAGGCACACCCACCTAACAGACAGACTCTTCCTGATTATTAAATCAAATAACCTGGGGTCCACAAGGTCAACAGCTCAGTTTGTTCCAGAGCTGTTAATCAAGCAAGAATTAATACACTGAGTATAGGAGAAATTGTCAGCTAAGAGTCAGTAAAAAGACTTTATCTCTTTGTGAATCCCTAACAGGTTAACAGCTTTCTCTTGGAGGGATGGTAGGTACCATGAAACACGTTAGGTGTGACCCCACGTCACTGGTAATGTGTAGTTCGTTGTTTTTATCTTCAAGGACATCATGGAAGTTCACAGCTTTCACCAAGCTTTCTCCTTAACAAATGATACGGCACCATCTGCTTCCAGGGTGGGACGGGGGCATGAGGAATGGATTGGGAGTAACTTGTATATAATACAAAAGCCCTCTCCTGTCACAGGCAGCACCTTACAACTGCTGCCACAAGAAATACAAAATAATTCACAGTGTTGAAAAATCCAGGGCATTATCAAAGCACATTTTGCAAAATTACTCAGCATCATCAATAAACATGTTATTAATTCATGAAACAAATCACCTTAAAAGCTCTGATGAATTAATTGGTTTTAACCAATAAATGTGGTCTCAGTGTGCTGTTATTCACCCCATTATGTAAGCAGGTAAACAGTGGGAGAATATCCTTTCCTTTAACTACCCATAGGGTTGGTGAATTTGATATACTTGCATCCCACTTGCACTAAAGAAAATGAGGAGAAATTAAGCTGCTTGCAGAAAGTAACACAGAGAAAGCTGCTGCCTGTGATGGGATAAGACCTCACGTGATAATTCTGTGCCCACTCTGGCTCTTTATAATTCTCCACTTGTCTGGGGAATTGTGCATTAAAACAAACAAACAAAATAAACCCACAAAAACAAACCCCAAACAACAACAACAAATAAAAACCAAGACCCCCCCAAAAAACAAACCAAACCAAACCAAAACCAAACCAAAACAAACAAACAAACAAAAACACCCCCCAAAACAAACAAAAAAAACCCACAAAAAACAACAACAACAAAAACCCAACCCCCTGCCCCCCCAAAAAACCCCAACACCAACAACAAAAAAACCAAAGGAAAAAATATCCGAAAGTGTTAAAACCAAGTGTAATCAGAACCAGCCTTCAATACAGAGTGGGAGAGCAGTGAACCAAAAAAGGGAGAAAGTGAGAGTCACCCTGTAGTCACTAGAAAAAAAAGACCAAAGGAGGAGCATCTTTTGTCCTACAAACAAAATTTCTACAAAATATATGCGTTACAAAGGACTCACACTGAAATGAAGAAATTCCCATTGGCAGCCCAGTCTTAAATATTACCTCTAAAAATCAAGGACAGATCGAAATGCCAGCAGGCTTCTGGTGGATCCAATAAAAGCTACCAAGGTCTCAAACAAAAAAATACAAGTGCTGAGCACTCCTCAATTCCTCTTCGAGGCCAATAACTGGCCAGTAAGTAAACTTGAATAACTAGTGGAAATCAGGAAATCTGTAATGAGCTGCTCAATAATTCTTTGCTAAAGGAAAAGAAGAAATAAAATAATTTATGTATATTCTCTGTGATTCCACTGTAAAAATCTCTGGCAAAATACACAAATCCTTATTTTATTTAAAAGAAAGAGGGGAAAAAAAGGTAATAATCATAGTTATTTGATCTAATTATTCCTAAAGGAATCCATAAGATACTAGAAAATGTTTAAAAACCACCAGTTCTCATCTGCTACCTGGGGAGAATAAAAAACATTCTAGAAGGAAACACAGGTAAAAAAAATAATGAAATTAGCATCTCCAAATTGTTTAAAAAAGGATCTTCAGCCTAAAGAGAATCGACAGCATAGCTTTAAGGACAGATAAATGGCTGCCTCAAGGATCTGTCTTACCTCCTCTTTTTTTTTTTAAGTAATACCTTAATTTGCATAGTAATAACCCAATTATTGTAAGATTAAGTGACAGAAATCTCATTATTACCGTTCCTACAAAACAGTCGATATTCCATTCAGTACCTTTTAATGTTACACACCTTAAAACATAATTATTCCAATATATGCTCATTCATCTTTAATGCAATTTCTTTAATAATAATAAAAAAGACTCTTCTGTAATTGTTAGGGTTTTTTGGTTGAATATATTATTGTTAAAACATGATTTTCCTCCTTCAGGCTGCTATAGAAACAAGCAAAGCCAACCAACTGCTTAGGGGCACGCTCCCTCCCCTCTTCCCAAGAGGGAGTCCACCAAGAGGCCTAAAGCACATATGTTAAAATATGTTGCAACAACTCTCTCTCTCCATCTCCCCACTCCCTGCTTCTTCCCACGCTGAGAGCTGGTCATAAGACAAGCTTGCAAACAAAATCAAATATACAGCAGCACCAGGCTTCTGAGAGTTATTTGTGTTCAGGGATTGCTGCTACGGGGAGTGGGGGAAGGGTTGTGGGTCTAGGGCTGTGGGAGGAGGAATCAGAGGCACGGGGCTCACCTGCTACAGGCGTTCTCAGTTCCAATTACAGAGATAATAAATGGGGTAAGTGGTCAGTTACCAGATTAACAACAGAAAGGAGATGGGGGAAGGAGATAGGGCTGGCTCCATCAGAAGAACACAGCCCCACATATGTTCTGCTTCAAAAACATGTCATGAGCAGTTAGAAGAGGAGAAATAGCAGCCACCACCTCACCAGTCACATCTAACTCAAGGTAAGGCTGGGGAGCCTTTCACAGGCAAATCTTCCATGCCACTTCTTCAAATCCTAGACAGGCTGGAAACAACTGAGGGTTGGTAGCATTGAGTGTCTGTCAGGAGCCTATACAAATTCAGTCACTGGTCCAAGTCCAGTGCTTAGTGGCCAATGCCTTCCACAGTCACTTATGGAGGCTGGGAAGAAAAGGATTGTAAACAGCCACTCTTTTATAGACAGTCCCTCTCCTAATATACCCAGAGCAGCTCTCCAGGAAAAGGTGGTGGGAGCCATTCTTCATAAAAACACACAAATTCAGCATGCTTGGGGCTCACTCGATCGCTTATCCCACCATCACTAAAAGCAGTAAATACAAGACACAGTTTCACAGGAGTTATTTACTGTTTAATTTTTGTGAAAGCCTTCTGTCAAAATGGCATGAGGGAGAAGAAATTTGGCTAAGTTCCGATTCTCAAAATCCTTTACAATCACCGAGACACTGCAGGTCCGATTTAAAAGGGAAAGTGTGCATTGCTGGAAACCATCCCTGAGTGGAAGCATTCCAAGGTTTTTCAGTGTTGAGAACACAGTTTGCTGATCTTGGAGGTGAGGCAGCCCACCTCCCACCTCCAATGCCTATGGGGCTTCTCATGATTGAGAACCGCAGGGCTGCCTCTTGACAATGCCCTGGATTTCACAGAAGGGGAAAACACCACATGCCAGCGCCAAGCTGGCAGGGAAATGACCATCCCTGGCACTGCCCACAGCCCTGCACAGAGGACAAGCTCCAGGGCAGAACAGTTGGACTTTTGCCCTGAAGATTTTGACCACTTCTTTAATGGTTCTGGTTATGAAAAGTTTCCAATTATACCATGTTCCACAGAAAGCAAATTAAAATTACTGTCTTTACTTGAAAATAAAATAAAACAGTGAATATGCTAATGATTTTTTCTTACATTCATATCTCATTTTACGCCTTTAAACAGAAAACCTTGTGAATCTTACTATGAAAATTATCAACAAAGACTAAACAGCCTTCCATCTTACACCAAAACTTGGAGGGCTGAGTTTATACCATCCTGACCCAATCTGACTGAAATTGAAAACTTTTCCTCTTCCATTAATAGCTTTTCCAATTCAGCAGTTCAAAGCCACAATCCCTCACAGCCTATGCAAGGATTTGGGATCATTTTATAAATCTGTGTGGCAAATGAACATGAAAGAGAAACTCTCCTTATGGCTGGGAACTATCCTTTGGGGGGAAAAATGTTATTAGCTTTTTAGAGAGCATTTGCAAGGGTAATTTGCACTACAGCATTTCTTTTTATTGGCCTTGCAAGCAAGTGTTGAAACAATTTGTCTTATCATATATATTCACTTTGAATCTTAGTATGTGAAATGCTCATTTTGAAACAAGGAACAATGGGTTCGAAAACCAACACTAAAATGGTTGAGTATGGCAATAATTTATTTAATCAAAAATATTCAAAGGGAAAGAGGAAAGCAAGAAGGAAAGGATAAATGAATGAGGGAAGGAAAAGCTTCTGATTTAGTCTGTCATAACTTAAGGCAGCTATGCCAAAGCT
The DNA here is from genome assembly GCA_013389985.1 of Dryoscopus gambensis. Classification (NCBI taxonomy): domain Eukaryota; kingdom Metazoa; phylum Chordata; class Aves; order Passeriformes; family Malaconotidae; genus Dryoscopus; species Dryoscopus gambensis. The sequence continues at coordinate 23,492 of WEIT01034916.1, forward strand.
TCCAGTTTGGTCCAGCAATTTCACAGGAATTATAACAGGAGGGTAAATCGCTACTCCTGGACATCATTTGTATTTTATTACTTCTTAAGAGAACCAAAACCAGGGCCTCAGCATGTGAGATTCTGCACAAACAAACAGTACAGAAAACACCTTTACTGCCCACAGACGATTCCCAACAGGCAGCTCTAAGTCAGGATTTCCATGGGCTCTAACGGACAGCAGCTGAGGATGCAGCATTTGATACAAGGAGTACAGAAGTCACTGAAAATCCTTCCCCTCTTTCAGTGTGCTTTGACTCATGGAAGAAGCAAAGCAGAAGATTGCTCCTGAAAAAGTAAAACTGAAACCTCTGAGTCACCTCACCCTGCTCTGTGCGACAGTTCTTCAATGCAGAACACTGAGCAAAGAGATTTCATCTCTTTTATGCTCTGGTACAACAAAATGGAGACTGGAGATCTCCAGTTCTGAAAGTGGCATTTCATTCCACCAGAGAAAATAACTTCCATTTTAAGGAAGGAAAAAACTATTCATGACAAGGAAACAATACCACATTTGCAGTGAAGTTACAGATCATTTGAATTGCAAGTAATTTCTTCTGCATAAAATCAGTATGAAAAAGACCAAAGGAAGTATAGTAAAAAATAATAAAATCAAAGGTTGCCAGTTACATATGTTTCTAATGCTGATTCGTCCCTACGGCAAGAATTCAATTTGCAGATGACAGCCCCAAAAGGCAGTTTGCTAGTGCAGTTCCCTTCCCCTTCTTCTGGACCTCACGGGATTCCCAAGGGGTGGTAAGAGTCTGTTGCTCACAGGCTAAAACAATTTACCCATTCTGTTGCTGCAACTCTTCTATCTCCCATCTCAGTGTTGTACTGGGTACAGTAAAAAAAATTTAGGTAGCAATACTACTTACTCTGATTTTTTCAATTAAATGCATTTTAATAGAAAAAGAAAAATTAAGGGAAACTTCCTCGTTTCAATAGCAAAGTTCTCAAGCCCAGAATAACTGAGTTGAAAAAAACCCCAGAAAAACTCCCAAAACCCAAAACATGCCACGGGCCAGGATGAATGCTTACCCAAGCTGCGAGTTCAACCCCCTGCTTCAGATGAGAGACCACAATTCCACATGTCTTGTGGGAGAGTGTTAACCCATGGGTTATGAACTGCTCCAAAGTGGTATCTTTGTTTCAAGGTTAGATTTGATTTCTGGGAGGATAAGCTTTTGGGGTTTTTTTTAAGTGAAGATTCCTGAAAGCTTTCTTTTCATTCCGATTCAGAAAAAGACAAGAACAGAGGGGATTTTTAGAGGTGGTTGAAAAGTACGGCAAGCCAATACTTTCAACTTTCACAAATAAACACAGTGGCATTTAAATCAGTACAACCCCCTTGATTTAATGATTTTTCAGCTTAACCCAACAGAAACAGAAATTATTTAGGCTTACGTTCAATGAAAACTGAGAAGTGAAGCTGACCAGCAAAAGAGAGCAATTAATTTTTCAAAAATTCTTCTGAGATGAGAAAAAGACAAAATCCCCCACATTCAGTTCTTTTAAATATTTGTCCATGTAAAGCTATTGACTCAAGTCCCATGTCCTTAGCTGAATTCTCACAGCCTTATGAGAGATGTCTTTGATAGCTTTTCCTCACCTTCAAGAACATTTCACTGCATTATCACTGCACATGTAGAAAAGGCCAAACTCTGCTTTACTTGCTCATGACAGAATTGCCATTTCTTTACTTGCAGTAGTAAGGAAAGGCTACTTGGCCTCATGTCATCAGCTTGGAAGCAATATATATTATACATTGACATCCTCATCGATATAAACTTCAGAGAGAGAAACTGTCTCTCAAACTGACACATTTAGGAATATATGAAATAAAGCAAAATACACACAGCTAAGAGTATGGGAAAAGACAGACAAAGTAAAACAAATGACTAAACCTTCAAGCCATTGTACACATTTTTTTGTTGATGCTTTGGTAAGTACCATCATAAACTGAAAAAGGAATTTCTGGGACCTTTGAACAGCTATTTAAGTCCAAGGCTTACTTAAAATTCATGTAAAAAGTCAAACAGAAGCATCAAAGTACATGACTACACTTTTAGCCGAGCCTAGGGTACACTGTTCTAACTGCATGAACTGTTTCTTCCCACTTATCATGGCCACCATCAGTATTTAGCTGCTATGCTCTGTGTATCCAGATGAAGATGCATATGATGATATAGATGTAGCTACCATACATGGGTCCATCTGCTCGCTGCCAACATAACATACTTGTTAAATATTGCATTAGTATTTAGCTGTGACATAAACAGGCCCCTATTCAGCAAGTTTATGGTTTTAAACATTTGAGTGAATGCTTATTGAAGTCCTTAAAGTAGCCAGGTGTTTAAATACTCTGCTGAATCAGGGCCAAAGTCAAAGTGTTGACATGGTATGATGTAAAAGCTTAATATCAAAGGAATAATGATACCAGCACAAAGCTCATTCAGCTGAATTTCACTGTCATTAAGCTACACACATACATATAATTTCTGGAGACATCTGATCTAATGGAACCCTAAGGTCAAGCAGATTGTTCCCATCTATTTCCATCTGAAAACAAAATTACTGCTTTGTGACTACTGAAGTTCTCTCAAGAGTAAAGCTGTTTGAGACAGACTTGTCCCCACATACAAGGATTTAAATGTTTATCTAAAAATCTGAATAAAAAAAATTTACTTATGACCCTGACAGATACATGATAGAAAAATGTTCAAGAATTTATAAAATCCTACATGATACTTCATTTAAATCTGCAAATGACTTGATAAAAATCTATCTTTCTCTATCTCCCTTCTCAGATGATTTGATTAGAAAAAGTAAGACAAAATCCCTCATCATTAAGTGTCTCAAAGCAAACTGAAGACCTGACAGAGAAACCTGAGCTCTGACTATTCTGAATATCTGCGGTTTTTGTACAACGTGTTGTAATATTAACATTTTTTAACTACTCACATGTGGCTGAAACATTTAGGTTTGAATCACACGAAGAACAAGTTTTGATGCAATATATATATTCTTACTAGTGCATGCCTTACATTATGATCTGGGGAGTTTGGCATCACACAATGTGTCACTTTCTATAAAATAAAATCTGGGAATAATTGAAGCCATTGTCATTTCATATGACAAAAATATCAATGTTAAATGTGCCTTTAAAACATTTATCAGTCACGTGTGTCAAGAAGCAAGAGATGAGGAATATTTCATGTGAGTAAAATGCAGATAAGTTAACTTGACAAGAACATGTATTCACTTAAGAACGGGTTATGTCCCTCTTGGCATGGACATCATACTGTGCAGAGTCTCCAAGAATTTAATTAAAGCTGTAATATAGTAATTAACTACTGTATATTGAAACCTTTTGTGATTTTTTAAAATCTTTTTTTTTTCAATAGTGGGTGAAGAGAGAGAAATTATCATGATGGAAAAAACCAAACCAGCAGAACAGGAAGATAGAAGCTGCTGTAAATCCACAGGCGTTAAAAGGTGTGTGGTGGGCTTTGTCATCTCTTTGTTCCATCACTGACCTCACCCTGGACCTGAACTACTTATGACACCTCTCTGAACTACAAAAATGATGCAATAAAGTCTAATTTATTTTTGATAGTTCTCCATAAAATTTTTCACTTCTTTAAAGGAAAAAGTCCTGCTTCCCAAAATCAATGGGGTAAATTCTCCCAGATTCTAAATAGGTATATTCTACAACTTCGCAGCCATAAGTCATAAGTATTGCTGGGTTTATACGGAAAATAAAAATAATTCCAAACCTGGGTCCAAACACAAAAACCAGGGATTTGAAAGCACTGAAAACATTTTCTTCTACAAGGTACCTGTCTCTTAGGCCTTTGTTTTGCTTCCACAAATACCAATACAGAGTCTTGTGGAGATTCTCTAAATAATCTAGGCAAAGAGACGCAGCGGGAGTGAGCCTAACCTGAGCCAAACCTGAGATCCCTTTTCTCCTGTTTATGCCAAAAGCATGAGAAACTGTTCAACAACACATTGCATATTCTCCATGAAAGTTTGCATTGACTCCAGGGGGTCTTTATATTCAGCTCTGATCCCCCAAACAACCAGTAAATCTTGGACTTAGTCCTTTCCTCAGAACTCTTCAAAATTTCAACACTGTCAGGATTCAATGTATAGTATAATGGATCCAGAGGAAAAACAGAGATATGTATTATTCCAACTTGATCCTTATTTGGGTGGGTGATCTTAACCACTTCTGTTGTAATTTCTCCACCCACAAAATAGGAATAATAGTAACTTACCTCTTTGATAAAGTATTTTGGTGAGTAAAAAGCACCATGAAAGTGCTGAATTCCATTACTAAGTGCTATTATAGTCTAAGTGGCATTTGGCAAAAATAAAGAGACTGTAAAAGCATCCATGCTTGGATTTATTGTTTGAATTGGGGGTATTCCTTTGGACTGCCTTTGCCTTCTTCACCGAGCAGTATGAAGCACAAACACAGCATTACAGAGAATGAATGTTCATATGTTCAGATAAATGCACCTGTGAAACATTTGGAGATGTGACGGTGACACACACCACAGAGGAATGGGTTACCACGTGTCAGCTGAGCTGTGTGGATGATTCTGTGTGGATGTTCTCAGCCTGCTGAAACTGCCTTTGAAAATCTTTTAAACTGTGATCATTCAATCACTTTGAAAAAGTAGCTCCTCCATGAAGTTTTCAAAGCCAGAATTCTCACTGACTGTGGAGTCTTAATTCATAACTTGTCTGCTGGGATGGATGTGCTCCAGCCCTTACTTGGAATGCCAAACAACAGACTTAGTGTTGGTTGGTGAAGCAGGGGCAGAGTTAGAAACAAAAAAACCTATCTAGTTTCCCCATGGTGATTCCCATTACTCTTTTCATGTTTCCTTGAGATCGGATTTCCCAGGACAAGAAAAGTAAGTGACCATCAACAGAGGGAAGGACATTCACTGCCACCACACAGGGAGTTTGAAGCTTGCTCAAGGGACTCTCCAACCAGCAGGAGCCCCAAGGGGGATGGACAAAACCCCACAGGAACAGACTTCCTGAAGGATGCTGAAGGAGACAGTTTCAGTGTGCAGGGACTCCTGAACTGCCTCTGGGCCCTTATGGGGTAAAGGCTGTTTGGCCTGGGCCCAAACTGTGTCAGCATGCCTTGTTCCAACAAGATGAAGCTACGAACAGCAGCCCAGGATCACAGAAAGGGGGTCACCCCTACGACTCATCCTTCCTGAATCCCCACTGCTCATTCCCTCAGTGCCTCGGTGCCCCTCTCCATCTTCCTCTCCCATTTCTGCCTCCCCCTAATCCAGCTGTTTTCCACTTTGAAAAAAAAATCCAAACAAAAAATCCCACCTCTAATACACAAAACAGGATGTACAGGAAAGTAAAGCATTTCTGATTTCCTTCTCAGGGGATCAGGAGCAGGGCTGTTCCCTTGACTTTACATCAAAAGCTAATCCTCCCACCTCCTCCTCATAGACAGGCAAGTTCTCCAGACTCTTCCTCATTACATAAGGCACATGCATAATCCTTCTCCTCCCACAGAGCATCTCAAGAAACACAATCCTCCGCCTCCCCCTCAATCACACAAAGTCTAATCCCAACACTTCTGACATTCCCAGCTAAATAGCCATCAGTGAGAACAAATGGAATGAGGCACAAACTCTGCACATGGTTTAAACCAGAGCCTCACAACTGATTCTCTGAGTTTTCTACTCAGCTTTCATGTTCTGCTTCATACTTGCAATTTAAAATTATTTTTCTATATAAATTCTGTCTTGTGTTTTACTTTTTCTCTGTAGTTTCTTTTGTGAGGGATGAGAGGGAGACAGGGTGTTTTTTATTAGTGAATAGCAGATTTTGTTTTGTTGGTGGCATTTTATGGCCATGTTTTAGAAACAAGTTCACGATAAGTTCAGAGGAAAGGAATTTTCAAAGAAAATCTTGCACAAAGCATTGTGGAGAATGATATGGAAAGTTGACAAAATTATGATAAACAATGAAAAAAACAATTAAGTGTGGGGAAATACTGCATCAGTGTTTATCACATTGTTAACTTTTCTTACAGAAAATGCTTTATTGTCTGCAGTTTCTGAAAGAGATCTTAACCCAGGCTATGGGAGCAGAATGCTGCATATATAATGTTTTTGAAATATATTTTTCATATATATGGAAAAAAAAGAAAATGGCAAATATGTCTGTATGAGATAAGGCTTTCAGAACAAAATATAATACATGGAAATCCTTTCTTGAAGTGCTTTGTGGTCTTAAGGAGGTAGGAAACTTGAAACAGTTACAGTAAACACAAGTCTTAAACAAGGTGTGAAAAACTGGGGCAGAAGCAGAAACAAAACCTGAAGTAAGCAGCTAAAAGAAGTAAGAGAAGTGATGTCTTACATGGTCATGGCTAATCTATTTACAGTTACCTTAAAATCCATTTAAGAACTCACTTGCAAAAAAAGTAGAGAATGTCTAGACCCAGCGTTTAGCAAAGGTAGTTAGAAAATGAAGAATAAGTGGAGAGACAGGCACTCAGAACTTCTAGCTCTAATTCCAGGCTCCCTGTATCTAACTGGCTAAGCTGTACCACCTCTTAGACCAGTTCCTTCCCTGAAAAATGGGGTGATAACACTCTCCTCTCAAGCGTGCTATCAAGATGTATTAACTAAATTATATTAACTAAGGCTCCCTCGCTGTCCTCCTGCAAATCTTCTGTCAAGGCTCCTTACTTGCCTTGATGTCTGCAAAGGCTATCTTGACTGCTGGGCAGCTGGTGTATTAAGATACCTGCTATACCTATTATAACTGTACCTACATTAGAGAACAATTTGGTGCAAGAGGCAGAGTGCAAGGTCATTGCAGTTGATACCAGGACACCTCCATCTATATTATCTGGGCTCAGGTTTACTATTGACTAGATTCAGCCTTGTGCGCTGTACTGAATCTTGCATGCAGTTCATTTTTGTTTCGAGGGACCAGCCACTGGTTTAGATCCTTGTATTTCTCTCAGTGCTCAGAGTATCTGTGGTGTGTTTCAGCACAGTAAGTTCTGCTTTGTTTTCCTCCAGAGGAATCTAGTTCAACACAAACCAAAACCATTCTTCAAACCAAGCTGACATATGCTAAGTAAAAAAGACCAGGGAGATTTTCTTCAAAACCACAGGATTGCTCCCAACCAAAATGCTAAAACCAAGATGCTAGTAACCAATGCTGACTGCTATAATTTTTCTTTACACATTCCCTCCATCTCCTTATCCATATCCTGGTTGTTTTCTTCTTTTAGTCTTCAAGATACATGAAGGTTTTACACCATGTAGGGTTTTGGTGGTAAAGCCACTCTATGAAAATTGTCCCTGGCTGCAGCTTACAAGGACTCACAAGCAGCTGCAATGGCACAAGGTGAAGTGTAAATAATTCATGTGCAAAGGCAGAAAGAAACATCTGTTTATAAACTAGTTTCCCCACTGGACTGTGAAGTGAGTGGTTTAAGACTGTAAAGTTTTGGGATGCAGTCAGATGCTGTGTTGAAGAATTATTTGGCTTATTATCTGTACTATAAAATTAATTTTCTAAACAATAATGCATTTAAATATTAGTGTTAATAACTCGTCTTCATCCTTTGCTGGTATGTTTTATCTTCCAACTTATTATCTTTCTGAAAGGACATTTTACCTATGGATATAAACCCTGTTCCAGGGTTTTTCCCATCTGTTGAAGGAACAGATAACAAATAAAACTGTTAAGAGTATGGTTAGATATGTCCTATTTCATATTTGAAACAATTACTTTGGAGAGTGACTGTATAAAAGACATTTGATAATTGAATGTTGAGAGTATTTAGTAAGCACAGAAAAAGGACAACTCTTGATACAAGTCAAACAATATTTTAAGTAGCAAGACTCCCATTTTGTTGTTACTGTGCTTTTAATTGCAAGAGGTGTCGACTTCTATTCTTGTGGAGAAATCAGTCAGGAATCGTCAATAATGAGGAGTATATTCAAAAAGGTTACTTCAAGCACCAGGAAGCTAATCTTCTTTGGTTATTCATAACTACTAAAGAGATAAAAGCTTATTCACAGAATAATTCAGAGCACCTAAGCTAAACACTGTCTCTGAACCACCTTCCACCCACATCCTTCCCCACTGAGAGAGGAACAGATGAAAGCCAGCCTTAAGTTAGTCTTTTGGAAAAACCTCTGTTTGTGAACAGCATCTCCACATACTTCATCTCTTTAATCAGAGGGTTTAAAACACATTGTTTTATTTTGAACTCCAAGTGATTCAATTTTTTCAGTCAAATCCCACTGAAATATTCTCAAATTTTAAGACTTCATTTGGCCTTGCCATTAAAAATACTTCAATAAAGTAAAGTAAAAGTATTTCAGCTTTGAGAGGTATTAATTTGTATCCATTTGAAGCATAATATTATTTACTTTACCTATATTCTTGTGGACTCCTGCTACTGATATTCAGCTAAGGTCCTCATATATACTATTTCAGATTAAGGTAAATCAGAATTGACCTGAGGTTATTACAACCAGCTTTTAATTTTGCTATTATTACCTTGTAGTCAGTCCCTGTGGATTGGCATTCATATAATAAATTTATGGTTAAACAGTGTCTTAATACCTTAAAAATGTTCTAATGCCATAGACAAATACTGCTCTAATACATTATAATTTAAAGGTATATACAAGGACAGTAAAATCTTGGACATGTTTGTGGTGGGAGCACTGTGCAAAAGATGAGTGGCTCTGTGTTAACAGGGATCACCCAGCAAACTCAGTGATAAGCAGTCAGCA
>WEIT01034924.1:0-17021 GCA_013389985.1 Dryoscopus gambensis
CGAGAAGCTGAATTATGCAAAGGAATAGCAGTATTGAAGGATAAGGCCTATTTCTCATGGAAACCTGAAAAATCTTCATGATGTGTTTCATCTGCTTATTGTGCAGATGTTTATGTTTATGTTCACTATGAGGGAAAACTCACAGTTAATTAGAATTTCTATATCAGTTTCAAGAAAGAGAATTTATAGTGAAAGAAGCAGCAGTTCACACTGAGATGCTGCAGTGATTGGCATCAGCACAAACCACAAATAGGTATACGATTCTACAAGGTGATTCTACATATTCCTTCTCCTTTCCTGTCCTGCAATAGTCCTCCAAGCTACTTGGTAATCTCATCTCATTCTGCTGCTTCACAAGCATGGCGTGTGAAGCACAAAATGAAAGCAAAAATATAGGTTGTAAAAAGTGTACATAACATCATGGTATTTTTCCTAGCTGGTTCAGCAGCAGCAGAAAAACACCCTTGAACTGTCTAGTCAAAAAGGAATAGGTAGAAAGGAAACATCGTGCCAGAATTCAATAGCCTAAGTTACACTTCACCACATAAAAAATAATTTTTCAATTTTTTTTCTAGACAAATATTTGAGTAAATTTTCACACTTTTGTATGTTATGATGAATACATTCTTTCTAAATTTTAACTGCTTCACTATACACACATTCTGTAAGGTTACTTTCTAATATTACTTTTTTTCTTACCTCATTTGACCCATTTTTCTACAGTTACTTTCTTTTAGATAAGATCTGTTTCAGTGCAGAGGAAAACTACTGCTAAAAATAGTCTAAAAATCATAATTCCAGATATGCTTACTGTATTTTTCAATATTTTAGCAGTAAGGCTGTTTATAGTCTTTAAAATCTGATTTGTTTTGAAAAGTTTACATATTTCAGGAAAGTGGAAATGAACAGAAGTCCTTTTTTTAAAGTCTGATCTCCTCGTTAATTTTTGGGTAAAGTCTAGCTGAAAATATCGTGCCATTTTGACCATGAAACAAAGGACATTTTCATAGCTGTCTGAAGTGCTTAATAATTCTTGCCTGCCCTGTGAAGTTAAGCTGATCTGACTCGGGCTGAGGAAGAGATCGAGTGTTTCGTTAATCTGAGTGACGGTACAGTCGTCCCTCGCAGAGAGCCAGGCAAGAGTGGCCAAAGAAGGAAGCAAACTTAGGAGCTGCTCTGCTCACCACTGTTACAAGCCTGCTCTCAGTGGATGGTTGTTTGTTTTTTTTTTCTCTTTCATACAGTTCACCTTGTTTGCTTTTAGAGTTTTTATGTGTGCAATGTCCAGAGCAAAGCAAAATGTACGCTAAAGTTGAGTTAAATGTATAGGAAGCTTTACCATTTTATTACCATTTTATTGTGAAAAACAAGAAAAACAGTCCAAGCATCCAGTAATACTCGTGATTCCCTTTTCACATATGCTAAAGAAACATTTATTTGTAACAGAAAATCCAGAGACACTGATAACAAGCACTTTTATTCCCAATGGCTGTGGCACAGATGATGTCTGCTATTATTAAGATCTAGCTGTAACTCATCCATCTGTTATCTTCTTGTGTGTGCCCCACCAGGTTAGTCATAAATGAAGGCTGAAATAAAAAAAAAAAAAAAAGGAAAGAAAAAAAAAAAGACTTTTTGCTTATTTACAATAACCTTCCATAACCACAGGACACTCTATTTATTATGGTCTTCCATTTTGTGAAAATGAGAAGCTTTGTACACTTCTGTGCCCTTTCATTTAGAGAAGCAGCCCTGTACTTCCAATGGATTTTTGCACTTACTGAGTCCTAAGAGAATGGAGTCAAAATGAATCAGCTTGCTTAATGTCCATAAGATGCATCCTTTAAAATTCATTTTAGTAACTTTAAATTAAATGTATCTCAGGCCTCTGAGGAAGGGGGGAAAAAACAAACAAAAAAACCCCAAGTCATGAGAAACAAGCCACAATCTTCCAACATATTTTGCATCCCATTCAGGCAGATGTTTGACCTTAAGACATGTAAAACAGATGGATTTTATCTGCTCTTGATCTCCCTGTAATTTTTTCTGGGGAGATGGGAGAAGCTCATGAGGGGTTTAGCTAAGTATGGGAACTAGGTAGCCAAAAGCAAAATGCTGGAGAATATTGTACTATACATATCTAAAACTAAATATACATTTTCACCAATCGTATAAATTCTACTGAAATACAGACATGATAACAGCTTGTGTTTAAATGGATGTGATAAGCCTATCAAGATATAATAAAAATACTTCTAATGATGGATGTGATTTTTTAAAATTTGTTTACAAATCTAAGACTAGAGTCTAGTTTTAGACTAGACTGAAGAAGAACTAAAGTCTTTTCTTCCATTTTGTAGTGCACTGGATATGTTATTTAATTATGCTCTTAACAAAGAGCAACTGCAGTAAACAATCAGTTGAACCTGGCAGCCGGTTTCATGTGCAGGGCAAAATCTGAAGCATCTTAATTAATTCTCCCAAATTAATTGTTGCAGTGTCTTAAAGCTGCACTGCCTACTTTAGGCACCCACTTTGCTACTGCTGGGGGTAAGGACAAAGATTTTGCCCTCCTTCTTCTAACTTTCAGTGATCCAATACAGAAGGTTTTTTTCCATTTGATACTTATATTTGAAAACTAATTGTTATTTTAGACCATGAAAATATTTTTAATGCAACTTTTGGGTTATATTTTATATATGTAATAGCAGCAATAGAGAAACTCAGAAGACAAATTAAAAGCACTATACAAGGTGAGAAGAGAATTGCCTTTTCTTTGGCGCAAGAGACAAGAGTGGCACACAGACCATGAGAGTTGCCAGCAGAGCCCATCTGTTAAGCAACAGAGTAAATCAGATGCTGTAGGGTTCCAGTGATTGCAGGAAAAGCAAACACTGAGAAGGGGTGAATAAAGGCAGGAAGGTCATTTTCACCTCAAAGGTCTAACAGAGCTTCTTTCCTTTATAAACTGCTCTTAAGCTGGCTCTTTCCTGCACAGGAGTGTGATTGATGAGTCAACCTAAAATGGACTCAGCCTGCATTGCTGGCTGTGTCTGGTCACACTCCTGAAACTTCAAGGGCGATATCCTTGTGGGTGCAACCCTTTGTTGGAGTATGGTTCTTGACAGATTTCACTGTTGGATCTTTTCAATACTTGTTCAACTGCACAGATGCTACCTTGGGACTCTGAGGAGCTAGAGACTTCAGGTCTTTGGTTCACTTCTTTGGATAGAAATTGATTTTTAAAAGAGTAGAAGTTCAGTCTTGAGCACAGATACCTTACTTCATACACATGAGACATCTTTGAAACACACAGGTCCTGAGGAAACATTGTTTTTATAGCAAACCCATCTCTCTTGTTACTCCAATCTCTATTATTTTCATATCCTGCATTTACAATAGGCATTAATGTGAGTGTCCTGGTTTTCACTCAGGAGACAGTTAATTTTTTTGCTGTAGCCATGAGAAGGAGGAGCCTGAAGCCCTGTGGATGTGTCTGTGTTGTTTTCCATGCCACCTCAGGTCACCAGGCGGAGAGTGGAAGAGAGGAATTCTTGCTTTGAGAAGAAGGCAGTCATGGCTTGCGGTCAAGGGAAAAGCATGGGTACATTTTAAGACAATTAATGTTCTTTCTAATGTAACAAGCACACTGGAGTCTGGAATCAGGCTCACAATGGCAGGATCTTGAGGAGTTTTAGAGCTTCACTTCTAAGACTGTCAAGTTCTTTTATTCTGACACCTCTTATCCACATCACACACTTCCAATGTCAAAAATGCACGAGATTTGGCATTGTCAAGCCTTTATTATTGGCCTTTGTAAGCTTTTCATGGCATGGAATTCAGGCTGTTAGTTATCATGAAAAATTGTAGTCCAAAATAGGGGTTTTTTATTTAAATTTTCAAAAAATTAAATCATAGACAGAAAAATCAGCTGTTTAATCAAGTCACCGTGAAGAACTAATCAAAAAATTTCAGTGCACAAGACACTGAACTAAAACTACACTAAAACTAAAGTTAAAGTGTACAATTAAATTGCAGTGCATATCTGACACTCAAGAAATCTTATCATAACTTTTAGAATTAGATTCCTTATCTTAAATCCTACCAAATTTTAAAAGACATATTGCTTTTTGTATGAAAAATAGCAGCAAGGAAAAAATATGTGTATGTGGTTTCCCCAATGGAGAAAAAAGTAATAATATAGTACAGCCCTTTTCTATTGAAGTGTCTGAAGCAGTAAATATTTCTAAAACCATGGATATATTTATTTAACTTTTTTATGCCTTTCAAACAGTAAAGAAATTCCTATTGAAGATTGTGAATGGTAATTTTACAAATTCTAGTCTACAGGACGTATCATTCTATGTGTTCATGACCTAATTCTCTTTGCAAATGACTGTAATTCACAAGTGCTTCAACAAAACATAAAAGTAAAAATGTGTGTCTATATATATATATACATATGAATATATATATATGTTATCTCTACAATGAAGCTTGCAACTGTAGTTTTCACTGCAAATGTGTGGAATTTTTTTTCTTCTATTGCATGCTTTTTTCTTTCCATCATATGCTATTCTTACATGTACTTATCCTGGATCAGGCTCTCAGAAATTGGTGACCAGCAAAAGAGTGGTGCAGCTGGAAGTGGAAATGTCTGTAAGTTACTCTGGTTTTATTAAGCCATAGTTGAGGTAATCTATTCTGCAGAGTAATTTAGAATGAAACTAGTCTGACAAGTGGTCATTTTGCTCAGGTCTTGAAAACATGACCAGCCTTTTACAGAAATAACAAAACAGTTGCTTCATTCAGTCAATTAAGTGAGATTCCAGTTCATATGGTTTAATATTCAGCTTATTTTTAGATGTTTGCAAGACAATTAGAAATTGTCTCAACCTAGATGATCTGGAGCAGCTGCTTGCATATGTCTGGCAGTAATAAAAGTTGGAAGCTGTGTAAGTTTATGGGAAAAAGCCTTGAGTAAATGAAAGGTGAAATTAAATGAGTATTGTTTAGATTGTAGCCAGTATATTGAAGTGTGTAAAGATGGATTAGCACTGTTTGTTACTAGTCTCTGCTCATATTATTTGACATTTTGATAGAAAATGTTTTTTCAGAGTCTTAAATCGCTAAGTTAATCATTTAATGATGAGATATTGAAGGATATATTAGAAAAAAGATAAATATTTGAAATATTTTCAATGAGAATTTGGATTTCTAAAATTTTCATAGAGCTGAAAAAGTTTCTGTTAAACAATAATTTTAATTAAAATACACTACAATAAAATGAGAAAGGCCATATATGTATGAATGCTTTTAAAATATAAATGAAAATGTAGATACTTTTAAATGAACCTAAAAAAGACAAATGTTCACTTGTCTAAAATATTGAGAAGAATAAAAATTAATATCTGAAAAGATTTTTTAAGCAGCCTTTCTTTCATAGGTAATTTTTAGGCATTTGCTGAATCAGTAAAGACAGGAGGAAAAACTGAACAGAGCAGCTCCATTGAAAGTGCAACTTTCCTCTCTCTTTTCTAGGTACATTTTTTTCCCCCTCTATAGCAATATCCAGCTATTTTCTGAGGTTCCAGTGGCTTCTATGACAGAGACTTCTCCAGCAGTGAAAGGTATAGCCCTCCTGTCTATCTATGTGGAAAATTCAAATAAATTTCCTGATCGGCTGTCACTCTGCATCTCTCATTCCCAAACAATGAGAATCCTTTGAAAAGATGGAGCACAGCGTGTGCGGTTTTGGGGGTTACACTTTGCAAACCCTGTGACAGCAGATTGGGGTAGTTAAGTACAGCTTTGAATAATGCTGGGTTGTAAATAAATTTAGACTTGTCTGAAGTACCCAAGGCATGCATGGGGGTGGTTGCATGGGACAGACATGACTCAGGGCTGTTACACGTGGTTACCAGTTCTTCCTCATGCTAGGGGGTGTCCAGAGAGAATCCATCTGAACACTGCTAGTTCTGTGCCACTCTTGTTAGTAGTGGTTGGAAACAGGACCTGTGTGCACTCCAGTCTCACACCTCTGAACAGCATCTGTGTCAGCTCTGCTCTGCCCCGTGGGCTCAGACCGAACTGCAGAGCTGAAGAGCCCAGCGTGATGTGCTCCCTGCCTTGCCTTGGGTTCATGCTGCTGAATGCGACACCAATAAAAGCAGTCCCATCACTGTGTCTGCCCTCGCTGGCTTCTGAGAAACCTCCAGTATCTTAGGGATTTGCTCCTTTTCATAGCTGATTTCACGGCAAAAAAATTCCTTTCCCTGGATTAAGATTAATGTAGAGTGATGCCTTCACCACCTAGTAACTTTTGCATGTGTAAGGATCCAGTCTTGAAGACAAGATTGCAATGCACTCATAATGATAACACCATTAAACATAAATATCCAGATAAAAAAGCTAATCACAAATCCTCAAAATACTTTATCACTTTCCAATATACCCAACAGCTATGTGTGCCTGTGCTTGATTGTCTGCCTGTGGGTTTTATTTCCCAATTGAAATTAAAAGCAGGATAGCTTTCAGTAGTAGCTGAGATTTTATAATGCACTAAACTTTACATGAGCACATTTCTGTATTCTGAATCACATCCTCGTGCTCCCTCAGTCCAAGCAGTTCTGTTTGAGGAATAGAGGTGATCAGCTTGTGTCTTCCTAGTGCATAAGATTAAGCAAAGTAAACCATTAATCAAATAGATATGCAAATTAGAAATAATAATAAGAGGTGTTAGATAGCACAATCTGCATGCAATAGCAGCTGGATCTCTCAGGAAATTAATTTAGCAAAAAGTCCATATTTAACAGACTGCATGGTGGCATTAAGAATGAAAATCTAGCCTATTAATCATGCAAGAAATTGCAATTAAATTGTATTTGTTAATTTCATAGTGAAGAGTTTTTAAATTAAAGCATTAACCATTTTCTTGAACCTTTATTTCTAGGCAATTGTAATTCAGAGGCAAGTGAAATACAGTTGTTATGGGTTAAAAACTGTTTTCTATGCAATACATTTAATTCCCTATGAATACTTTCTCTGAAAAAAAAGAGGCACAGACCTCAAAATATGCATCAGTTTGTTTCTCGCAATATTTTTCTCTTGGTTCCTTTGTTTATTTGTATCTCATCTACCCCGAGCAGCCTGGTGCTTTTGTCTTCTATTTCAAATACTGAAAAATTAGGCTTTGCCCAGATTTTTATTCATTTATGAGGAAAGCATTTGATTTGTCTATGTCTATTTTTAACATGTGAATGGAAAACCATGAAGGATACTTTATTTGCAAATATAAGAGGACATCTGGAGCTAGTTTTACCTATTCCTCTGCATTTTTTAAGGTATGAGGATTACTTTTAAACTTTGCCACTGCAACATGATCATTGCAAGTGTAAACTGAAAACCCCCCTATATTAAATTTCAACTTTGAATAAAAGGTGGAAGAAAAATTGGAGAATAAGCATCTATTCTCAGCATTTCTTTTGAAATATTCAACGTTATCACTGCTATCAAGTAAGTTGCCTTCAGTCTTTAGGGAGACCTCAGAAAGTCCATCCCTACTAACTGGAGATAAGATCAACATTTCTAATGAGGGATTAATTTAGTGGATCTTCAAGGAACTTTTTTATATTTTAAACTTTATTGATTAGATAATATGCTCCTTATGAGTCAGTGAATTTAGACTTTACAAACTTTAATTGCCTTGAAATTACGAGTCTAGTCTAAGCAATAGATGATATACTTTATTTAGATAACACCTCAAGAGACAGATTCTTTCCTAGACAGTGCTCTAACCCTGTACACCTGTATTTTAGGGTGGGAGAAATTGTTTCTGTGAGGTGCTCTTTTCCCTAAGAAGAGGAATGAAAAGAAGGTACTTAAGTTTCTAGACAGCAGAAATTAGATGAGCTTTTTACATTAGGAAAATATAAAAAAATATCATTTTCAAGGCCAGAGTCTGACCCAGCTTCTATATTAATTTCAGATTTACTTTGGATTGTCTCCAGTTTTACCTCAACTAATTTCAGTGGTACCTTGGAAACCCATGCATCTTCTACATACAAATGGAATCTGATGGGGGGAGGGAAGAAAACCTCATCAAATTGCAGTAGTGTGATACTTCACTACAAATTGAATTTTAATATAGTGTATGAAGTTCTAGTCTTACATTAATGTAATGCGTGTGACTTTATGTCCATCTGAGGGTTTTCTATACTTGCCTTCCAGCACAGTCGCTAAACCTTTACAATTTTTATCAGTTATAATATTAAGAAGTCCAGTCTTATTTGTGCAATAAAATATATTTGTTCCCTCCTATCCATCATGTTATTTTGAAACATGTTTTTTTTTAATTTGTTTTTTTGTAATGACAAATATTAGTACTGCAGAATTCACAGAACTCTAATTTCATACTTAAAAAGCAGGAATAAGTTACAACATGTATTTTTAAGGCAGACAATTTTGAAAGCTACACCTTACTTTCCTTCTTACAATACTTGTTAATGATATTTAATTCAGAGCAACTGTTTATTAGTTAGTGATTTCTTGTTCTACTAACAGAATGTGAAGATTAGGTTTCATAACATTCTCAGATATCTTCTGGATGCTGTTTAAGGAGTTTTCCCAATTTTCTCAGCACTAACAGAATTTACACATTTTTGTTATGCTAATAGGAATGTAGCATTATGCATCTTGTCCTTTATCGTGGTGTGTTTTGTTCCATGCATTGTGCTTGTCTTTCCAATCTGATAACAGAGTATATTAAAACATCTGTCCTTGTGTTACAAGTATTTGTTATTTGTAAGAGACAGGAAATAGAAATATGAAATTAATTTTCATTATGAATAGTACTTGCCCTTAAAAGAGGTTGCTAGATATTGCATGTTTTTCTGTTTCAGAATAAAAAGTGAGATTATATCATATTACATTGATTAGAAAGTCACTGTTAAAATGAAACTTGTGCTTGAAAAGAGGTACCCAGCACTTGTTTTTCTGCTTTGAAAGAGTTAGGATTTCTCTGTCTCTCCAAAGGCAAGTACAGTCAGGATTTCAATCAATTTTAGCATATGCGACAATTGAAGTGTGTCACGAGTTATATGAAACAGCTCAGATAATGGTTTGCTTTATAGGATTAAATTTATGCATCAATTATATTCGTATATTCGTCTAGAATCTTTTAACGTCAAAGAAGCTGAAACAAGTTTAGGTAAGCCACCATCAATATTGTTTTGGTCAAAATAAAGAGTGTCTTCTTTCTGATGTTTGTTTGTGAAGATTAATATCAGATGAGTTTCTCTTGTTATAATAGTTGAGAAACTTATTCAAGGCAAAAGTAAGCCTAACAATACCTATGCTAAAGGCTTTTATACTAGTCAAAATTTGCAGCTCTCCTCAAAAAACAGGTTCAGAATTTTTCTGAGTTGTGGGGGTTTTTAACTGTATAGAAATTATTTAAGATCAAATAATCAATGGATTGATGATGAGATTTAGAAGATTGTTGCAGTTTTCAAATTTTCCTTCAATTTGGGACTTTGTTTTTGTTTGCTTTATGGGTTTGGTTTTTTTATGCTATGGCTTCTTTTCTTGAGATTCTAATGGTAAACTGGCTCTACTTATCCTCTGGGCTTTTTTCCCCTGGTTTCTTTGTTTTAGTTTGGGGTGTTTTTACCTGGAAGAGGAAATATGTAAGATTGATTAGCTCACATGTGGCATCCTTTAAATCACTACAGCCTTCTTGAAATGAAGTTACGGACTGTGGCAAAAATCCTGAACTCTATCTCTTCTCTAGGAGAATATGAGAACTTTTTTTCTTTTAGCAAAAAGAATTCATTCTCTCTCCCCCTCTTGAGACTTTAATTTCCATTTAGAATTTATATATGGCAGCAGAGCCATGTGAATACTTGCCTAACTGAAGTAGTCATGAAAGCGAAGTTGGTATTTCCCCCAAGAAGTTAATGATCAGATGAATGGATATCCAAGTTTTTTCTAGTTAAGCCTTTTTGTATAAGAGTTAAAATTTTAACTGTTAGCTGACTCCAAGAGATAGTTCAGAGTGTATCAAACCCAAAAATATGGAAGTAGTAACAATGACAGCTATCCTGCCTGATTGACGGTGCAAATTCTAGCACTAAAATGTTTTTAAATCCTCTAAAATCCCAAATTATCTATACCTCTTTATTGCATGATTTAATAGTTTGTTGCTTGGAATTTTGCTATAAATCCTAATCCCTTCATGCACACCATGATACAATAGGAATGAGATCTTAGAAATCCAGCCATACTGATCTTTAATTCATTTCAGTGATGCTAATCATATTGCTGTGCTGTCCTGGGAAATGGCTTTGGCTAGGTATAGCTAAGGTTTCCTAGGTTTCTATACTAACCACTGTTGTGGGTTGACACTGACCAGATTCTGGCATCCACCAAAGCCCCTCTCTCACTCCCCTCTACAGCCAGACAGGAAAGAAAATTTAATGAAGGGTTCATGAGTTGAGGTAAGGACTGGGAGAGATCACTCATCAAATACCATCAAGGGCAAAACAGGCTCTAATTAGAGATGTGAAGTGAATTGACTGCTAACAAAATCAAAGCAGGAAAATGACAAGTAAAATAAATTCTTAAAAACACATTCCCCCTGCCCCTCCCTCCTTGTCAGCTCTACCTCCTCCTCCAGTGGGTCAGGGAGACAGGGAATGGGCATTACAGTCAGTTCATCATCCATGGCTTCTCCTGCTGCTCGGGGAGATGAGTCCTTCCCCTGCCACACTGTGGGGTCCCTTCCATGGGAGACAGCTCTCCATGAACTCTGATGTGAGTCCCTCCCTCAAGCACACAGTCCTCCCAAAACTACTGCGACATGGGTCACTCTTCCACGGGGTCCAGTCCTCCAAGGACAGGCTGCTCCAGTGTGGGAGCAGGGGCCTCCTCTCTCCACTGGGTCTTCCACTGGGACACAGCCCCCTCTAAGCATCCATGCTCTCCAGCATGGGGCTCTTGCAGAGGCTGCAAGTGGATCTCTGCATCCCTGTGGATCTCCATGGGCTGCAGAGGCACAACTGCCTCGCCATGGTCATCACCATGGGCTGCAGGGGAATCCCATCTCTTGCACCTGGAGGACCTCCTGCCCCTCCTTCTCCACTGACCTTGGTGTTTGCAGAGTTGTTTCTCTCACGTGTTTTCACCCTGCTCTTCTCTGGCCACAATTACAACTGCACAATTTTTTTTTTTTCCTTCTTGACTGTATTATCACAGAAGTGTTACCACCATTTCTAATTGGCCCAGCCTTGTTCAGCAGCACATCTGTCTTTGGAGCCACCAGGGACTGGCTCTGCTGGACACTGAGGAAGCTTCTGGCAGCTTCTCACAGAAATCACATTTGTAGCAACCCCTGCTGCCTAAATGAGGCCATGCAAACCACCATCATGCAATACAACCACCATCACCAAAAAAAATTTTGTCTGATGGTATGGAAATAATCATATTCTGTCTAATATCAATCTAGACTGTGATCTTTCTGTGAAATTTAAGGCATGAAGTGGCAAGAGGAGACTAGAAAATACTATCGATTCTTGACTACAATAAGCAATTCTTTTTGTTCTGTTTGAGCAGCTTTTACACTAAAATCTTCTCATTGTACAGGCTTGTCAAACAGGGATTGTTTACTCCCTGTTATGCAGTTGCAAGCCAGAACCTGAACTTACACTAATGCACAATCTAAATGAATATGTCCATTCTATTCTGCATATCAGTGTACTGCTTGTGCACTGCTGTGGGATAGTAAAGGACGCTGGCCAATCTAATTTTCAGTTGAAGTCAGTGATTTATGAAGTCAAACTTCAAATTTGAAGTCCATCTGCAAAGAGCTTCCTCCCAGGTAGTGCTTAGGTCAAGGAGCTCTGCTCTCCTTGGAGCCCATGAATTGAGCCTCAAGGCAGGAGTCAGGAAAGGCAGTAACAAAAGTTACCTGCAATTAATCCCCTTTGGTTTGCAGTACCACCAGTGCCACTGGCTGGTATTCCTGTTCATATGTTAATGTGAGCAGGGACAAAGGAGGAGGAAACACTTCCCACCTCTACAGAGGTACCTGTCGTGGTGTGTCCTGCTCCCAAAATAATATGAAAATTTAGAGTATTTGTTCTCTTCTATCATGTGGAGATATGGATGAGTAGAAAAATCCTTGAGATCCAGCTCCCTCTTAATACATCTGTGAGATACTTTGGCAAAAAATGTGCTTGCAATGTGTTATCATGGGAGTGGCTAGAGAGGAGCAGGGCTGAAATGTAGGTGACTGCTAAAGAGGAAGGGAGTGGTGGAGTTAACTGTGGATGTACAGGCACATTTACTAAAGCTGTGTGTCAGCACTTAGCGAAGCACAGTAAATTGCCTCAAACACTGACTAAGAAGGAAGCTCCTACAAGATAAGCTACCACAATGGGCACAGACGGCAAACAGGAAGGTGTTAATTTCAGGCCTACACGAAGGTGAAAGGTTTGGAATTGGCACTCCAGACAAGATTACAGTGCAGACTGTGGGAAAAGTGCAGGTGCAACACCGGGGAGATGCCAGGCCTGGTGATGCAAATCTGGGTAACATCCAGACAAAAATTCCCATAATGGAAAACTGTGATAAAGGAAGCAGCTGCTTGCACACATGCCCTCCCAGGTTGAGGAAACAGCATGTATGCCTCGTGGATACCTGTGCCTTGGACTGTATAAAAGTGGTACCTCCAGGAGGGCTGGTGGGATGCCACAGGAACCCATGTGTTGATGGCTGCCTTTCTACTTAATCTGTGTCTCTGTCTCTCCCTACTCCTCTGTCTCTCTACCTCACATTTACTGTTAAACAAAGTCTGTACAATTGACTTTGGCATATGGTCTCGTTTGCTCCTTAATTTGGGCAGAGGCATCTTATAAGATTGGACCCTGGTATTATTTCAGAAGTGAGATCCTAATATTATTCCAGTGTATCTTAACACAATGTTACCTGATGTTCTGAATGAAACTGCTGTAACTAAAAGTATTTATGGCTATAAACATTTATTCACAGATTTAATTGGAAAAAAAATCTGGTTTTAAGTAAGAAAAACTGCGTAAATAAATCTAAGTGACATTTCAAATAAAAAAAATTGTTTCCTTACTCTGACATTTCCAGTTTACCTAATACTTTGTAACAATATTTCCATAATATACTGTAGCACAATCTTATTGTCTCAGCTTTAAAGGTCAGATGTTTAACATGACTTGAGTTTTTTGTAGTCTTGATAGCATGGGAAAACATTTAGTATATCATTAACAAAATATCTCGATTTAAGTGCAAATGAATGCAGGGTGAAAGGAAGACAAAGATACTACCAAGACTGCAAATGATGAATCTTTACTCAGCAAATGGTTAGCAGATACAGGTCTCAGACATGCAGCTTTAATGTAATAACAATTTAGTACTATTAGTGATTGAAATATCAGAAAAAAAATGTCACAATGCTTGATCATCATTTAACAATTAACTGATACAAGTTGAAAATATCCAAGGATTATTTTATCCTTCAAATAAAAAGTAATCTGATAAAAATCGTGGGAGGAAAGGGTTAAAAACCAGAAGATGTGGCAAGAAGGGAACAGTTCTTGCTCAAAGTGACCTTGCAGCTCAGAATGCTAAGAATGTAGGTGTGGGAAAGCTCCATTTATTATGCCTAGTGTTGTTCATCCTCTGCCTCTTCCAAGAATTAGAAATCCTGTGTGACATGCTTGAACTTCCTCCTGGGAGAGAGAGATCATAAAAGCACAGCCTTGTTATAAACTGCATGTGCATAAAGCCTGATGGATCCTGTGTCCCCATGTGTCTGCGCCTGCTGGGATGAACTGAGCCTGATGGAGCCTGTGTCCATGTGTGTCTCTGGCCACTGGAATGAACTGATTCTCATGGAGCCTGTGTCCCTGTATGTTTCTGCTGCCTGGGGTTGTTAGTGAGGTAATGAAATAAATCAACTCTGCATTTCAGCTGGGTTTTGCTGGTCACCCTGGTGAACTGCATGTGTCAATTCACACAAAAAATGCAACGTTTATTAATAAATGTAACAATCTATCAGCTTTTAGTTAAGACTACAGAAATTTTCTGGGAAATTACAGATTTGTATGCCTGCAATGTCAGTGCAGCATGTACATTGTGCAGTGTGCTTCACCCCATGACAGAAAGTGGGGGACCAAGAGCCAGCTGCCTCCTGGCTGTGGCTATTTGATTGACCATTAACATTTGGGATGTGAGGTTTCACTCATGGCAGGAAAATGCAGCTGCCAGGAAAACCAAGAACTGCCCTGAGGGTGGGCATAAAGTAGGAGGCTGATAGAAAAATGGCTGAGGATTGAGACTGGCAAGAACAGAAGGATGGAAGAAAATCTGCTTTCCTTTGCTTTGCACCTCTCTGTGAAATGCATCTTGTTTGAGACACAAAAAGGACTTGGTAGCCCTACTGAAACTCTTACTCTTAGGTGTTTGTCTTGTTCCAAAGGCAACTGGCTACAGGATGTGGGCAAAACATGCTCCCAAAGGACAGCATCAGGAATATTAGATGTAAACCCTGATGCTGGATACGTAGTCAACCAAGTCAGACAGACAAACAATACAATGTGGAACTTCTGTCCCATTACAGGAACATTCCTGCAGAGAGTGATGTGATGACAGGGTAACACTGAGCAATCAAACAATGGAACAATCTTGAACTTGACAACAGAGTGTGGCCTGTGCTCAGACAGGCCTGGAAGTTATGTTTTAAGGGATCTATATTAGCCTAGCTGTACTCCTGTGCTTTTTTTTGAGGTTTGCCTGGAAGTTTTCTTCATCACCAGTTCCATCCTTAATTATGGACTATTCATTCAGTTGAAGAAATAAAGACAAAGGTGTAACAAAAAAGGCAGATGTAGTTGATGTTTAACAAATATATATATATATATAGGTTTTCAGATAAAGTTGGAATAAATAGGGAAATGCACAAATACTGTATATTCAAGCTAACAACATAGACAACCTACAATGGGTTTCCTGCTTCCGTGTTTCACAGACTTTTAGACCTCACCTAACGCAGGTGAAGATAAATGTGGTCCTGTTTACAAACAGAAGAACTGTTATCCTAGGCTAGTCTTGAAATTAAGAATTCACAAGTAAATCCATTTTAGACACTAAATAATACCTAGTTTCTTCTATATTGTTTCATTGAATTTCTGTATTGTTTTTTGTTTTCATCTTGCACTATGAATGAAATCTTCAGTAAGTCACTGCCTCAATTCCAGAGTTTGGTTTGTTTCAGTGTTCTTTCCTTCTGAATTCTGCAGGCGGTTCAAAGTAGTGGAGTGAATTTTAAGTTGTTCTGCTTTGAAAAAGTTAAGGTGTAGATCCCCTATGAGAAAGCTACACTGACAACTAATACACCCTTGTTAAAATCTTTTTTTTTGTCAGCTTTGACTACATCACAGGAATGTAATTGGTAATGATCTTTCTGAGGCATAAGAGGCAGGAAGAGTGGACCCTAAGTCTCTCATTTGATGCATTATTTGGTTTTCATGTAAAACTGGGAGAAAAAAAAAGCTGGCTTTTAAAGGAAAATACTTCATATGGATAAACTTTTAATGTTGTCAGAAGAACTGGGGAGATGATCTGAATTAGCTCGGAAACAGGCTCAGGCCAACAAGAAGAGTACAGCTGTCAGTCCAGACTACCCTGTGTCTGAATACCTTGATCCACAATTGAGAAGAATTTGTAGTTATTGTCACCTATAGATATATCTTAAAGCATAAGTTTGAATGAGACAGGAGGAAGGGCAAGTTATTTATTATTTTCTTATGGAGAAATTTGATGTGTCTTTTCTGAATCATCTTGAGGTGGTAAGTCTCAAAAATATGGTCCTTAGAATGAGGATAGCAGATCCCTTA
Source organism: Dryoscopus gambensis (assembly GCA_013389985.1). NCBI lineage: Eukaryota > Metazoa > Chordata > Aves > Passeriformes > Malaconotidae > Dryoscopus > Dryoscopus gambensis. The sequence goes on from WEIT01034924.1 coordinate 15,924, forward strand.
ATGTGCAGGGCATTCTTGCATAAGTGGGATTCATCTCATTAACACTTACTACAATATATTAACCATCACTCAAAACCTGAAATTATCTATTTCGAAACTTTAAGCAAAGAGGATTTCTTGTGAAAGTAAAAAAAGGGGAAAAAATCAGCCTTTCCTTCAGCTATATGTTCATTTCACAGAATGCCAAATGCTAAACAGCAGAGAAACAGCAGTGATTTTAACCAGCAGTGAAACATAGCTTAAGCATAGAGTTCCTGAGAAACAAATTTTTTTTCTAGAATGAGTGACTGTTCATTATTTATATTTCTGTATAATCTTTAACTGCTGTGGAGAGGGTCATGAATGATAAAAGAGCTAAAGTAAAATAATTTATATCAATGTTCCTTAATATCCTAGAGCACAGAAGCTGGTTTCAGAATAACTGTGAGTACACAATAAGCACAAACATACACTTATAAAACATAAATTTTAATGTCAAAGTAGTGACATTATCAGGTTAATACAGTCTGTGTGTGAATGACCAAAAAAGTCAGTATTTAGCAATGGCTGCACATGGCCTTCTCTGACGGAAATTGGATTCCCTTTAATATGGTTTGGTTTATGTAGCTCCAGGGAATGAGCAAATCTGAAGCTGTGGGCTACAATCTTAATAGATCTCCTAAGCCAGAATAAGTTTAGAAGGTACCTCATGTGGAAAACTTAACACTAATGGGATTGTGCACTGTTGGTACAGCCTTCTGAATGGCTATAAGCTGTTCAGTAAAAGCAATGTTTTTGATGTTCCTTCATATATTTTGATATTTTTTAAAGGAAGACCTTAATCAATTCAGTTCTGTGGTGCAGTTTTCCTTCTCAAAAAGTGTAGTATTTGATCAGGTTAAAAGGAGATTTTTGGGTCACTATATCCAGATAAAATAGAAGGGAATGCCCAGTGTAGATGCATCTGGTTGAGAGAGATGACTCAGTTTTTCTAATCTTCCTTGTTCATTCACAACAGTCCCTCACTGGGACCCCTCACACTTTTTCATGTTCCTTTCTGCCCTGAACTTTGGAAAATATTTGAAGGCCGGTGTTCAAATGTATTCCCTATTTTTGCAA
>WEIT01034924.1:18000-29417 GCA_013389985.1 Dryoscopus gambensis
TGTAAAATTAAGTAATCCGGCTGTCAAATAACTCCTCGATGTTTGTCTGAAGGAAATCCAGTATCATTAGTACAACATCACACACCAGAATACTCTGTTATACCCAAAAACCACTAAGTTGCTGGAAAGGCTTTTGAGGTTGAATGTAATAATTCCTATCACAAATTGATGGATTGCTCTATGACATTTGCTAATTAATTGCTATGTCAATTAAAAAATCTCTGGNGAGAAGATATAAGAAGGGATGGTCTCAAGGCAATTTTGCATCCCTTGCATTTCTAAATTCTTCTACAGCAGAATGACTTCCGGAATTAGGATTTCTGGTTGTGACCATTTTTTTCTGTAGGGAGTAGGAGGTTTACAGTTCAATGTACTCTTAAGAAAAGAAAATCAGAGCCAGCAGTGCATAATGGTGATTCTCCACAAGGAGGAAGCTGATGCAGTCATCAGTTTAAGTTCTTTGGATATATTTAATGTATTCATTACTGAAAAGTGATTTTTTTTTTTATTTGCCTAGATCTATTTCACTAGATCTAAGCATGCTTGTATTTTGCACAGATTGGTTTGGTTTCTAAGTGGAGAGAAGTAATGAGGTTTTAGACATACATTTTTAAGTGTGGGCTTAAAAGAATTGATCATTCAGTTGTTTAGTCTTTTACATTGAATGTGTTTTCTCTTTGATTTGTAATTTTTTTCAAATTCTGCCATATTATGTGAGGTTTTTATTATTTTTGTGATTCATTGGCTACCTTTTTGATGTTTAAATGAAAATTCAAAATAAAAAAATAATTTCTCTGTTTTTCATTTTCGTAGCAGTTTCGAGTACAGTTTGGTTTTTTTCAGAATGAGAATGTGTTTTTACTGGAAGATCATGAATCTGAACTTGAGAAAGTTCTTCTGCTTTTGACACCTAATTGATACCCTGTTCTTGATAAATGGTTTTATAATAATTATTGAATGATGAGCAGTGGACTTTTATGCCTATGCGTGTGACCCAACTAACTCATTTCAGGTGGAAAGGTCTTGAGTAACAGAAATTAAAAATTGCAGTTCAGGAGTCTGTGGAAAGATCTTCCATCTGAATCCTCTCTTTTCTTAGATTTCACTATATGAAGTGGTATTCAGGTTTTTAAGCATATATTACAGATGTTGACAAAAGCCTTGGGTTTTGTTATGGATTTAATGTATTGTGCCTTTTTTTTTTAAACCTCACTTTAACATAGTGATAAAACAGTGATTCCAATTAAAGAATAATTGCTTTTTAATGAGATATAACAAAAACATCTTAAACTACTCATCGTCTGTTGACAGAAGAGAGAGATACCAGGTGAAAATTTAATAACTGAAACTTTGTACTTTGCTTGATGCCATTGTAGCCCATGCACATTTTTGAGAAGAATAAAGGCTCAGTTCTCTGCTGCAGCTGGAGAAAGTACGTGTTTTTCTGTCTGTCTTTATTTCTCAAATGTCATAAGGTGCATAATGTCCCTCTGCACAAATTCATTGCATGGGAAGTAAGGGCTGTAACTTGCAGTGCACGCTCCCAATGAGTGTGTTTAAGCACATAGGACTGAAATAGCCACAAAGTCCTCATCAAACATGGATATTCCCATTCTTATTTCAGTAGCTAACATTTCGCTGACAAGTGCTAACATGTTAAGTGTGATAGAAAAGTTGTATTCTTCTGTCTTGTTAAATAAACAGAGCTATTTTTTCTTCAGAAAAATGAAGTGGAAGAGACAAGAAAACACCACATTTATGAAGACATCAAAATCACTGAAATATGTTTCTCTTTAAATGCTGCAGAATGTATAAATCTGTTCATTTTTCACATGTGGAAACTGAGGAGGAGCAAAACAATAGATCTGAATTCTTTAACACACCAAATATATAAATAAGTAAAATTGCTGAGTTAAATGACACTTCTTAACTCTATACCATTTCCATTTCAAATACAGCAGAATCAAAAGCATTTGTCAAGACTGCATTTTGATAAGAAAACCATCTCTGCCTTGGTTTCTCTCTTGATAAATAAAATCCTAATAGTGTTTAAGTATACCAAAATTATTAAGACCTGATCCATGGTCAGTAAAGTAGCTTCGTAAAAATCAGAAAGATTTGTTTCTAATTCCATGTCTGAGTTTTTAGAATTAGTTTCAGCACAGCTTTGTACTATCAAATAACTTGCCTATTTTTATTTTCCAAGGTTGAAGATAGGTAGGATCACAATTAATTTGGGGGCTTTATTTAGTCTGTGGCTAACCAGCAAGGCTAGGCTTTTGTCAATTTCTATACAAAGAGCAGATTTAATAAGTCCAAATACAGATTTCCATTCACCTCTTACTAGGAAAAGCACAAACTACTGCCTCCCTACTATTTTTCTAGGTTAAGATTTTTAAGTCTTTGATAAATCCCCAAGATTAGTAAGTGAAAGAAAGAATATAAAAGCTTTCATTGCACTCTCTGCAATGTGATTTTGCTGCTGTGGTCAATTGCATCATCTGAAAAGGAATGACATTCTAAAAGGTGAGTTGGAGAACGGTTTTATAATTTCCTTTTCATTTCTTTGATTGGCACTTTTATAAACAGCCTAAGTACTGGGGCTAGCTGGATGCTTACAGGAGTTAAGCAAATGTATCACTGCGGGGGTTCAGGTTTTTGTTTTCTTTAGCTATTTTTTTAACTATGAAAATATGATGCAGTAGAAGACATGACTCTTCTCACTTATTTTAAAAACGGGGAAATCTGCTGTGATAAATCATGCTGTGCAATGTTGCACAGTTACAGACAGTCCACCTCAACCTGGTGTCCCTCCATCTATAGCAGATCATACACAGCAGAAAAACCAGGGAACCGGGGCAATGGGAATGTCACTGTGCTGTGTGATATTTCAGTATGTTTCTGTTAGCACAGGAGAGGCAATCTGTTCACAGAGGATAAACAGATATGGCAAAATGAAAAGCCTTAACTTGCTCACTGTTCTTTAATACCAACATGTTGATGTTGGCATTGCTAACTTGAATCAGACAGTTGTCTTGAAGTTGATTTCTTGTTTGTTAACTTCCTTTGTACTTCAAGCATTTTGCTAACTAATTACTAGACAGATTCCTACCTGCAACGTCTTATCAAGAGAGTGAATAGCTGTGCATTGTGTTGTTTATATTTCGTGTTAATAAGTTAAAGATATTAAAACTTTCACTATTGGATAATAAGGCAATCTGTGACAGAGTGGCTGTACTAAATTGAAGAGCTTTTTCTAATTTTGTCTTACCTCATTTTCCTGCTGTCTGATATGGAATCAAATAAGTGAAACTGGTAATGTCCTTGTAATAAGAAGGCATAGGGAAGGCATAATTAAGCACTTTATTGTCTGAAGAGATGTATGTTATGTTATGTCATGTTATGTTTGTTATGTTATGTTATGTTATGTTATGTTACATTATGTTCAACAGCTTGTTTTCCAGCTGCATAGAAAATACATGAAATATTGGCAGGACACTATTTTCACCATTGTTTCTTCCCTGCTACACCACTTTCTATCCAGTTAAAATGGATCATACACCCTGTGAATAAGTATGGATTATGCCTTTATGGTGAAGGCTAAAAGCAAACATGCATTATTTATCTTTTCAGTACTCCACAGGTAGGTGAAGTCAAAAAGACTAATTTTGATCCAATTGCAAAATAATATGATGATTTCTATAGAAAACCTTTCTCTCCTACTACCCTCTGTCTGACAATAAAATATATTTTTACTGTCTAGTTGTCCACCTATACCATAGAGTCCCTGCAAAGAGGTTTTGGGATGTTCTTTTGAAACCTTCACCGAAATAAAGCTACTGCCATCCCCTCACCCACAGACTTTGTCATTTCATTATAGAAGACAGGCTGGTCTAGGCTGATTGATTTTCTCCAAAAGAGTGATGTTGGTATTAAAGCTTAAGGGCAGAATCGTGGTAAAACACTTCAGTTCTCAGAGTTAAAATCTCACAGCCAAGTAAAATTATGAATTATTAAGTAACTTCTAGAAAATTGGAAAAGCTTCAACTCTTTTCCTTCTCTAGTAGTGTAGATTGTTGTTACAACACTCCTACAGAAGAGAAAAAGTAAATTATTGCTGTCTTTATTCTGATGACTGCTAAGTGCAGTGAATGGTAGAGGGGCCTTCCTCTTCTAAGGGCATAACCTTGTGAATAGCAAGAGCAGATATTTCCAGTAGCTTTTCAAGTTTAAAAAAACAAGTGGAATTTAAGTTTTCAAAGTTCCCCCACAGCTTGCCTTTCATGTTTTCCCTGCAGAGTGTTCACACTTTGTGCAGGTGCCTATCAGTTTGCTTGAAAGGTTGTGATTCAGGTATGACCCAGTGTCTGGGATTCTGTTCTCCAGTCTGGATCTGGATGCTTGAAACCTATATATTGCAAGATCCAGTGTTTTATGGCTATGTCAGACTCTGGAAATAGGCCTATATTCCTAATATACGTAATAGCTGAAATTATTTTTTTAAACTTTTCCTTTCTGTATAGCTCAGATAAAAACCTGAAGTCATTTAAAAGAGAATAATCAGTTCTAAGATTTTTTTATGACAATCCTGTGAAACTACTAGTGCAAGGATTTGTTAAACTTTGATCTTAAAAACATAACTTGGAGAATACAACCCAGGACCAGCGTTAGATAAACGATATTTTATAATGAATACAATAAACTGTAGGTCTTCAGTGAATTTATTGTATAGGCTTTAGAATTGCTAATACTCACTCAGAGCTTCAGAGTTGTGAAGCTTGAGGTGGCATAAAAGGTCAGAACCTCTCGACAATGCAAAAGAGAACAGGATGTGTGACAGACACCTCCCAGATGGAACAGCGAAGGAAATGTGATTGTATTTATTATTAGAGATAATGTTCAATATATTTATCTATTAAACACGGATCTTTTTAGTTAGTGCTTTGGAAATCACTGACAAAATTTTTCAGGCATCTATTTTATTCTTAAAGAATTTTTACTGTTTTTCTCAAGTAGGTTCTCAGCCTTCTGAGTAAAAGACAAAGGAGAAAACATGAGAATGTGATATATGTGGAAGGAAGCACTATTTAGCTTAAATTTTTTATATGTATTAAATTGCTTTATTATTCTTAGAGAAGGACACAAATACTTGAGAATGTAAAAAAAAAAAAAGGAAATAGCATGAAGAAAACAATTCTTTTGTACTCCTGGGATTTCAAACGTGCAGATAACTAATACTGACCAATTTTTAGAGGAGGAATTATAAGTGGACTTTTCTTCCTGAAAAAACTTAGATAGATGAGTAATAAGCTTCTGAAAATGAGATTTCTAGTGGAAACACCAAATCAACTTTTACTAACTGGAGTGTCAGGAAAATGAAATTATAATAAAGCACACTGATGCATCTGTATTTGTCTTTTGCAAACATAATGAAACTGGCTTCAGTGGAGAAGGTGCCAGGGTGTTCCATCCACATCTGGTTTTTTACAGGATAATATAACAATATTGAAACATGTAATCCTGGGCGTTATGTATTTGCACTAGAATGGATGACGACCAACATAATTTCTTTAATCATAACTAGAATAATTCTGTTAGTTGCTGTATGGATTATGGCATCTACCCTCATCCCTGTGGGGACAAGTTTGAAGTAATCAATACTTTTTATTGCAAGTATTGATGACAACACCGGTAGTGCAGACTGGGACGCGGTTTGGCTCATCTCCTGTCTGACCCAGCAAAGGCTCAGTGTGAACCCATTCACCCCGTGCTGCTTTATAGCTGACATTTAGTTTTGAATGTCTGTCACTGTACTTGGCAGAACTTGGGCTTTTTTGTTGTCCCATGCTTCCAACTAAGGAACACAGTCCAGGAACCTGAGTACAGGTTGTGGCTGAAGGAACACAAACAGCAGTGCTGGCTCCTTCTAATCCAGAACATGGACAGAAGACAGGAACTGAAGACAAGTAGTCTCTTTTCATCCTCCACTGACCTCTGCCTCAAGAATTTCCAGTTACACCTTTTGTTTAATAGCTTTGGATAATTTTTTTTCTACTGTCACATTGTATTTTATTTGATGACAGGAGAACTTGGAGCTGTGCCCATGAAGCACAGTGAGGGTCAGTGACCGGTGAGGAGGGAGGACTGGAGAGGCTGAATGGCTCCAGACTGGCAGCTTGGAGAGGTAAGGGCTCTTTGCCACCACCTGCAGAAAAGCAGCCACCCTCCCACTGCCCTGAACAGCAAACTGGTCAGATCCCAAACAAAGTTAATGCACTGTAGGTCAAACAAGCTGGGGGAAACTTGAAGGAGGGAATAATTTTTATCTAGAATATTAAATACAGTACAAAAAATTTGATAACAAAGATGTTGGGATATTGGTCACATTTATTTTATTTATGAGACTCTTCCATTAACAGAATTCAATTGCTGATTATTAGACTCAGTAATTTTTTCCTGCTGCTATCTTCATACTTATTTGGCTATTTCTTCTTTTGAAACTTAAAATATTAATTAATTTTCTTTTTTTTTTTCATTTTCTGTAATGTATTTTGAGTTTGCTTTACAGAGAAATTGGAGATTTCTATTACATGTTTGAAAAGGTACATTAGTACCTAAAAATCAATAAAAATCATGGAGTATGTACCTAAGAACATTTGTAGTTATTGATATCTGAGAAATTTAGAAATTACTATTCTAATCCATCTTGTAACATGATAAATAAGTGAAAATTGCTGTAATCATTTAGCAGAGAGAGGAACCCACTTCAGTTACTACAATGACAGTAAGTTTAGGTCAGGTCATGTTTGCAGCAGCATATGCTGGTCCCTTACAGTGCCAGCAAGAAGGCATTCACTCTGTAAAGTGTCATTTAAAATGCTATCTGTTAGAGCTACTGCTACAAAGGAAGGGAGAGCATTTAGAAAATCCCACCACCTTTTAGGTACTGTGCACTGCAGCACCCAACCTGTGCCCAAATCAGGATGCAGAGTGTTGTGGGGCTCCCTTCCTCATTTTGGTCATTACAGCTCTGGCATGATTTTTTTTATGAGAAAGTGACCCTTTATGGTTTCTGCTGTCAGGTAGCTACCATGCTTGCATGGGAACTTGTGCCAGCTTTGTCGCTTGGATAATTTTAAAGGGTTTTCTTGAGATACCTTGTTCAGTGTATATTAAACTAAGATGCAAAAATCTTACAGAGTAATTGCACTCATTACAGTTTTTATTCATGAAGAGGACAAAATAGTAGGTTTTCCAGAATTAATCCTGTCTATGAAAGGTACACAGACTATGTTGACATCTATGGAACTACTGCAAATAGCTGTTAAGTGACAGAAGAATCACCCAGTCCTTTATTTTTCCTATTTTTCCTAGTTTCCCCTCTTAGCTAGTAATCAAGATGAATGACTATAAGACTAAGGGCAAGTTAGGTTGGAACCCAAAATGTATAGACTTTCTTTGAAAGCAATCCCAATCTTCACAATGTTGGGGGGTTTTTTTTGTTTTGTTTTTGTTTGTTTGTTTGTTTGCTGGTTGTTTTTTTTTTAATTTCTGAAATCCTTGGAATCAGTTAGGCACCTAGATATTTTAAGTTTTTCAAATGGCCTCTGGCATCCCAGACATCTACCAGGAGCTGGCAGATAAAAGACAGACCTGACAGAGCATGTTTATCCTCCTGGGTCAGCATTTGGTGAAATGGCAGAAGACACCCACATTTGAGCGCCTGAGCTGCCCCACACACACCACGTGCTCATCAGCTTTTCCATTGTAACTGAGTGGCACCTTTTAATCAATGTATACAGCTGAGTTTTTGAAATCAAGCAGCTAAAACCATAATATAGTCTGCACCTTTGAAAATTGTAGTAGGGAGTGCAAGTCTGGGAAAAGCCTGGTTTCCATTCATAACCTCATCTGTGTAATGGTTATAAGGGTTTCTGCCCTTATGCTGTAATGCTTGCTTCATCATGTCTCATACTACTTGGGCTTTATTTAATGATTTTTGAGATTAGCTTCCTTTTGCACAGCGATGATCCAAGTACAAAATTTTCATTGGATAAAAGAAAGGCATCTTTTAAAAAGGTCAAAGAACCTTAGCTGGCATATTTTGTCTTATAAACAGAAAATTAAAAGAGCTGCATTGTTGCCCTCTTTTCTGTAATGTATGTACTGAAAGAGTTTGTATTTCGAAGACTATTTGTATGTGCAAAAGCATAAAAATACTACCACAGAACAAAATGTCAAATGAAATATTTTTCCCATTCACACAAACATGCAGAGCCATTTCTTGAATTCAGATCCACTTGAAAGCAAATAAAAGATATCTGGAAGGCAGTGAATGCAATTACTTCTTAACACCCCTTCCTCTGGCTCCAAATGTCAAAGATACAAAGACACAAATGTTTAAATTAACCGAGAAATATTTTCACTCCTTCTGAAATATTAGCATTTAGACCTTTACTCATTCTCTTACTATGTTATTATGTTATTTGTTTGGAAGCCCTGGAAAAGATGTTTTTATGATCAAAACCTTCAGATCTTAAGTAGTATATTCTAGGCAGGAGCTGTCACAATGTATTAGTCTGAGAATGACAATGTTATTCTACTAGTAATCTGAAACATTATGTTATTCAGCTGCTTTCCTAATTGTGAATTTAATTGAGCCCAAAATTATGAGGCAGTTGGTTAATTCAACCACTTTGAAAATGTTGTAGAATTATTTTATTCTATTTTTATAGCCTCACCTTGGCCACACTTTTCCTTTATAGCTGATCAAAGCATAAGATTTTTAATTTTAGGAACTTTTTCAAGAACAAAAAAATCCATTTAAAAATACAAGAGTAACATTTGTTTTTAATTGCTTGAAGAAACAAAGATTAAGAATTTTGTATAATTTAACAGAAATGTACATGTTCTGCTCATCCATACTAAGGTAGATGCCTTGGGATTACAACCCAGCATAATTACTACAGTCTTGGAAAATGCTATGCCAGATCTCACCAAGAAGTCTAATCTGCTTAGTTAATGTTTTATGGCTATCTTTGCCTGTCTTCACCCTCTGCTTCTACGAGACTGTGCAGAAGCTCAGAGGGATCCTGATGAGAAGATCCTACTCAGAGCCCCATTTTTATTTCCCATATGCAGTACACGTGCATCAGTTCTGTTTCTCTGCAGGTCCATGCCTCAGTGGCAGGTATCACTTTCCACACACCTGCCACAGGGGAGCAAGAATGCTCCGATGCAGAGGCAGCCTGGTAACTTACTTTTAAATAAATCCTAAGCTGTGCCCCAGCACAGCTGGAACAGTGGTGGTGGTAAAAGTGAGTGAATTAGCAATGGTCACTCAGCTATTTGAACAGCCAGGCATTAAGCTTTTGGTTAGCCTCTGGGTATGGTTTGGTACCATGAAAGCTTTGTTTAAAAAGTAGGTAATTCTCTCTATGGCATTATCTCCTGGTTCAAGGAGTCATTTTAGGGTTCTCTGTGATGCTCCTGCACGTGCTTCTCCCCAGTTTTCTCTTGAATAAGTATTTGGGTGGAGGCCTCAACATGGGTGGAGAGGCTGTAACACTGCACATGGCTTTTATACATTCTCACATGCCTGGAGCTTCTTAGGAGGCTAAATGACAAACAGAGGCTTTTCTCATGGGTAAATCAAGCCAAAGGAATCATGCCTGGGTAATTCTGCTGCCTCCAGATTGCTGTCTTTTAAAACTTTTGAAGGTAATTGCTCACAATTTAGACTTAACAAGAGTCACAATAGCTGCACTTTTCCTTTGATTGCTGTACCACACATTAATGAGGTTTATAATAACTTCTGCACCCTATGAATATGTTACAAACTTAGATTCCTTACCTCTATTTCATCCTCAGTCCTATCATGTGTTGATAAATTTGACATGCCTGCTCTTGCTAAAATAATGGAATTTCCACTTTTGCTAGTACAATGAACTTTAGAAAGTGTTTAATCATAGGTGTTGTGCTCTGGAGGACCTTCAAAACTCAACTAATCTGTAAAGTTGATTTTCTGAAGACAAAACAGCGTCTTAGTTATTAAAGGAAATTATCTGTACAGGAAGAAAAAAAGCTTGAAGTCTTTTCCTTCCAAATCTCAAGTGGTTAATGCATGACTCTGCATGAATCGGAAGGATTCATTTGATTCCTGTGCTGACCTCTTTCAGAAAATTTAATTTCTCCATCTCAAATATATTATTTTTTGTCTAATACAAAAGGGCATTAACCTGAACCTTATTGCACCCTTTTACAATTAGTTACCCTTTTTTTTTGCATTAATCTTTTATAGTTTATGGAAGGATTAATGTTTGAACACAACACAGAGCAAAGTCTGAATAAAAAATCATTGTGGATGCTCCCTGTATTTTATTTTGTATTATAGTGAGCTGATGAAAATTTTTTGACTCCATTTAATCTCTGATTTGGTTTTGATCCCAAGGGTCAAGTATTAAATAGTATTCTGTTTGTAGACTTAGTAAAGATCAGCAGTATGTTGTAATTACATCTGAGGATAGGAGAGAAGCTTTTATCCTTATTAAGGCTGATTATTAAAAGGATGCATATGTAATTCATTAATGATAATTCAGAAATCTAAGTGTCTACTGAAAGTGAAGATTTGGATACCTTCTACTCCAGTTCCTTCCAGAAAGGTCCAGAGTGACAGTTTGCTTCCATAAATCACCTCAAACAGGTATCGTTGACACCCGAATATTCTCTATTCTGCATTTTAAAAAAGATTTTTAAAAAAATCAATCTAAAGTGAAAAGCTAGGAAATAAGATAGAAATATTTCTGATCCTGTAAATGATGGGTCATGTCTCAGTACACCTTTGTGAAATGAATTCCAAATGACAACCTTCTTTAGTTAATGAGGAGAAAGAAGGAATTTTAAAACATGGGTGATGGCACTAGATCTTTGGGGGTTTTATCTGCTTTTAGGCAATTGGAATACTGTGTGGTAGGCAACTACAGATTTTTAAGAACTTTTATATGTTCTGATTTTGGCTTTGACTGTAAATGAGTTTTTTTCCTTATTTCTGGTACAACAAACCTTTGAAAATCTTTAATGTTTGATTTCAAAGCATGCTTCCATTTCACACACTGGAAAAGGGATGCCTTTTTTCCCCCATTCCATTTCCACAATGATTTTAATAGATATTTCCTGATGAAATTTTAGACAAAATACAGTGACTTTATTTAAATTTTGAAATTCTGTTGTTACACATGACAAGTTATTTACAAGCTTGTTTTCCATATTATGGTACAATGACTATTCTTGTAAATAAGAAACCATAAATTTAAATTAGAAATTGAGTGAAATTTGATTGAACTTCTCATGAAAATGGTGAGCAGATTGTTTAACGATTTTAGCACATCTTCAGTTGATTGGAGAGATATCACAAAAAT
>WEIT01034925.1:801-12098 GCA_013389985.1 Dryoscopus gambensis
CAACAAAGTTTAACAAATTTTGCTTTTTGTCAGATTTTCCCCAGCATACTACAGCTATACAGTTTGTTTAAATCAGCTGGTGAATGATGTGACTCATTCCCTGGAGTCCTGACATTTTATGCCAGTTAGGTAAAACAATCTAAAAGTAAAGAGTATCTGTAATCATCTCTGGCATTTAGCTGTCCTGAAATATATGAAGTAAGCCCACAGGAAAACTATGAAATTTGGGCCTGACCCAAAGGTTCCCTTAAAAAGGGAAATTGTCCCATATTCCCCAGCAGAAGAGGAAAAACAAAATCTTACTTGGGCAAATCCAGTAGAGATTTCCTTAATTTTCTTCCTTAGACTTTAGTCTTAGAAATGTTTTCTCAAATTCTTTTGCAAATTAAGAGCTAAATACAGAGGCAGAGTTATAGTCAGTTCACTTGTAGAATGATAGAGTACATCTGAGTTAAGCCAAGATTAATTTAATTTTTGTTGACAATACTCAATTTAAAATCTCTAAAAGGAAAAAGAAAAGGAAAATATAACTAAAAATATTTACAAACTATTTGGCCAAAATTATACCAAACATATTTCTCTTTAATTGCCTGCTAACTTGGGCTTCCGATTTACTTTAGAATGGAAAATTACTTTATTCAAAGCCAATATGAATAATTCTATTTCACATAATTGATTAAACTTGTACTAACTTGTGCTTAAACTTTTCGTCTGCCATCAAACTTCTATCCAAGGTTCTCTAAAAAAGATGAATTGCTATAGAAGTTCACTGACTTTTTCCTCTGATTTTAGGATGAATCTGAATGCCATTCAGGAGAGTTTGGTGCTTTGCAAATTTACGATCATACAGAATTTTATTATATAAAACCAGAGATGTCTAAGGTAGTTTAGACTAAGATATGCTCTAAAAATAGAATTTCAAGCAAATACACCTTTTTAATGTATATTGCATATAGAAAGTTATGCAAGGGAATTCTGACCTATGTTGAGATTTAAACCAAAGAATGTTTATTGCACATTTATGGATCCCTTATTATCTAGGTCAGTCTCAGTGAAACACTTCAACACTGGAACATTTAAATCCTTGTGGCATCACATATAGTCACTGAGAAACTATTTTGGACCTGATATCTGAATTTTCTGGGCTTGGGTTGCTCGGTTGAGGGTAGTTAGAACACCTTTCTCTGTGGGACTCACAGTGTCTCAAGCCTGTTCCCTTTGTCACAGAATATATGTGTTATATATATATATATGTTATACGTCATTCACATTCTTGTAACTGTCTATATTAATGTCCTGTGTGTGGCAATCTATATTTTAAGTATATTTTAAAAGAACATCGCTATCAAAGTATTGCTATTGTTTCATATTTTTTTAAAATGCATTACTACTACTACTATTTTAGTCTCCAGGATTAATTAAATTTTCACTGCACAGTGGTTGTCCTCCAACAGTAAAATCATATCCCCCTTTTGCTAGATATATGCTAGCTCTTACTAGTTGTTATGTCATGCCAGCATTTCTTCCTCCTTTAATTTCCTAATTTTTTTGCCTGAAGCACTGATTTTCATAGGTATGGTTTGGCTTTTTGGTTTCATTTGATTTATTCTGATTCATTTCCAGCTGTTTCCATATTTCCTGTGTCATTGGTATCTTTGATAGCTGCCTTCAGAGCTTACATTTTTTACACTTTTCCTTACTGATGTGTCTCTCCTAAATACGGGTATGGGCTTTTTTTCCTTCCTTTTGCAAAAATTCATACTATTTAATCCCAGATTTAGGAAACATTCAAAATAGAAGTATCTTTAAAATTAGCTTTAAAACTTAGTTTAAACATTAAAAAATATAAGAATTTTAATTAGTTTCTCCCAAATCTCAATAACAATTTTAGTTTTTTGAGAATATCCAGCTAAGTTTATCGATAAAGAATTTTTATTTAATAGCTTTAAAATATCATAAAGAGGGTTTTTCATATACCTTTCATGTAAATTCTATAGTTCTGGGTTTTACATCATTTCCCCTAAATTCACATTGTGTAAATGTGGAAGTTAATGCTACAAGGAAATGCCCTGTGGTATTTTTCTAAGAAAGATAATTTAAAATTTGAATTACTGTTTAATATTTTATATCAGCACATTACTCTATGAAAATCAAAATTAATCCACTGCTATCAAAGAAATTTTCCTGATATTTTCCAAGAGTTTAGCTCTAAATTTCTATCCTTCCTTAGCTGTTTTGTTTTAGGAACTGGGCTGCAACCTTCAACCGTTATAAGTCCAAATATACTCTATTTCCATAAAAACTAACCAAAAAACATCACCACATCAGTAACAAAAACTAGCATTAGTTTTAAAATCATATTGCTTATATGTGCTCTGAAACAGTCAGATTTCACTGCTTGAAATCTTAATACCTGCTGGAATTATAACATGCCATATATGTTACTTCTCTATGTGCTTACCCTTTTCAGTGAGCAGAAAAACCACAAAATTTGCTTTATCTGCTATACATTCTGGTCTAATGATAAACACTTCTATGGAGGGATGCGAAAGAGAAAGTGATCTGAAAAATTGAAGGCAGAGACACAAGCTATCAAACTGTGAACAAAACAGAGGGGAAATAAGAGTCATAAGAGTGGTTTCATAGTCTGAACAAAACACAAGCTTCAAAACCCCACCTGTAATTACGTATAGAGAGAGGAAAAAAATATTAACAACATCACCACTGTCAGAAAATCTCTACAAACACATGACCCCTTAAACATTTCAATTGTTTTTCAACTGCCTTCTTATTTCAAATAAAATTGCAATAGCCTAAAATGCCCCCACACACCAACTGAACCAAATATTTAGGTAGACTTTTCGCAAAATTTCCAAGCAGGAACAATTTCTTGCTTTCACTGGGAGGTAGAGTTCTACGTCTTCTACCTGCATGGATTGCACCAGCTATGATGATCAGATGATCCCATTTCCAGTTTCTTTAGGCCATAAACTACCAGTAAGCAAGTTTAATTCTTTCAGGAAGAGTAATTGTTTCATTTTGTAATTATTTAGCTGGATCATTTTTCACTGCAGGGTCAGATAAGCAAAACCATCTGATTGGGAAAGTGAATAGAACAAGAGAGAAAAGGGGGTTTGAGGTAGGTTTTGAGCCATTGTGTCAGCTTGGACATCTCAAAGATTCTTATATTTCCCCTATTTCACTGCTCCATGAAAGTAACAACAGTTTTAAATCAAGCGAGGATGCAAAAGTGTGTGTATGTTGACCACGGGGTTACGACAAGCAGTGCTTTCCAATCTGCAGCCTCCCCAGTTACCAGGTCACTGTGTCAAACATAAAGTGGCACTGCCTCTAACCCCGCTGTCACCTGCACTGGGTCTTTGAGTGAAGGCTGTCAGGGGGGTCGTACCTGCCACTTGAACAGTGATAATCATGCTGGTTAGAGCACTTAACTGAATGCTTGTGTCTGATAGGCAATGAAGAGGACCCTCTAAGAAGAATGTGCTAGAAGTGTATTGGTAGAAAAATACAAGTGTAATAAGCCTAAAGAGAGAGAAGGTAAAAGGTAAATTTTATGTAGGTTAAATCTAAGGTTTTGATTGTGTCTCTCCATTCTGAAATTGTGAAGAGGGAGAAAAGTCCCTCCAAAACACAGAAGTGGGAGAATGTTAAGGCAATTCAGCAATATTCTGGAACTTCTCAGTCTTGGAATACAGGCTGAAAAAAGCAATCAGTGGGAGTTTGGAATGAATATACATCTTTGCAGAATATCTGAATGAGCAAGAGTCATCAGATTCTGGAAATACGATCAGTTGAACAAGGCTTGTGGAACTGTGATTATACAGGTTTTTCTAGAAGACAACAGAGCTTAAGTGTTGTTCACACCAGATTTTCAGTCTGACCTATATATCCCCTCTGTTCCTGCAACATCACAGCTATTCAAGAAACTGTTAAGTAAACAGAATCAAAAAATTCATACGGCTGGAAAAATATATCCCTCAATTTCTGGTTCCGAGACACTTTTCAACTAATTTTTTTGTGCCAGTACAACAAAAAAGGTATTATATAATAGAGGAAAAGGATGAATTTTTAAATATATTACCCTCAATCTCATCTCAAGAAGACTTCACTGGACTGCACTCTTGGTTTGGGTCTTCCAGCATTATCCCAAGTCCTGAAAAATACACTAGCACTAACAAGATTCTTTTTTTTCCCCCGTAGAATTGGCTTGCATTTTTAGGGGATTTTCTCAGCAATAGTGAAATATTTTATTTATCTTTAACTCTCTGAACTTCATATATGTATATTCTAAGAGCAGCAACTATCCGTCATCCAAATAAAAATTTAAGGTGCTTTTGAATTCTTAAACTCTTTATCTTAAAATTCTCCCAGCCTCAAATACACTAATTCTCTACTTGCACAGACATTTTTTCTGCCAATGTTCCAGCAACTAAATGACCCTTCATTATGTTTTATTGTTTTTCTCTAGTTAACTTGTGTCAGAATTGATGTCACACAAAAGTAAACTAACCTGACAAGTTATGTATCTCTGTTAAAACATCTGAAGTTCTTAGTTTACTCAGATTAAGTCTTAGGTTAGTTTATGTAATAAAGGGTCATTATAGCTAGGAAATATCTCTTAGATGGCATATTTGGTTCAGTTTTACAGTAGTTCTTAAATCCATCCCAAATTTAATGGTATGCACACAAGATAATTTTTTTTTAAATAATAAGAAAATGGAGATACTCTGTGGCTTAAATATTTGGTAAAACAATGGTTTTAATTTTGGCAAGTTAAAATCTAGTCTCAGTTTAGCTTCTAATACCTGAAATGAATGGCTGACAAGGCTCAAAGCATATGAAGTGGTACTCAAGGAACCTAACCTCAAAACACTTTTATAATTGATTAATGTTGTGAGTTTAAGAGCTTTGTTTTTATACTTAGAAGCTTACAAGTGAACCTTTACCTAGATAAAATCTGAGAGGAGAATAAATGTTGTTTCAATTCCATTTAAGTAACAGGGAAGAGAGGATCAGAAAAGAAGTCAGTTGAAAAAGTTCATATTAGAAATTTCTGAGAAATAAGGGGATGAGTGTAAGTCTGCTCAGTTTTACTCTTGCACCCTGGACAGTGGATCCTGTGCCCTGGACCTCTTAGTATTTTTTATCTTTAAATTACATTCAAAGGACCCCTCATGTCACAGGAGGTCTCCAGTCCAACCACCTGCCCACAGCAGGGTCACTTCTGAGGTCAGACATCCAGTTGCTGAGGACTTTGTCCAGCTGGGTCTTAAAAACCTTCAAGGATGGAGATTGCACAGCATCTCTGGGCAGACAGCTAGGCTATTCTCAGAGATAAACTTTTCCTTAGATCCAGCCTGAACACCTTTTTTCTCAATTTATGCTCATTGTCTCTTTAGCTTACCTAGGTCCCTCTGCATAGCAGCCCTGCCTTTAAGTGTACTGACATACCCTCTGAGCCCCTCAATAATTATCTGTATTATAGGTATACATCATCTCAGGCAGAAGTTGCATTTAGGTTTTCTGCATGCATATATTTTAGTTGCTTCACACAATACAATACTCTGTAAAATATTCAAACCTCTATTAGTATCATCACCACTGTTCCCTTGAATGACACTTTCTTCCAAATGTCTTACAATTCCTTCAAGAGGCTGAAAATCAGGATTTCGGAAGACCTATACAGGAGCCCAATATTAAAAGAACTTTTTGCCTGTCTGAAGTAACCAACTCGCTTCCAGATCTTTTGGGCCAATTTTTAAGGTTTGCAAAGCTCTAATTAGGACATGACTTCAAATTTCACCTCAATTATTGCTTGCCAACACTTCTTTCTGTATCTTATATTTGCACAAATTATAAAGCCTTAGTTCAACAAAAGTCTTTTGTTCCCCCCCAAATAAGGAAGGGTTATGGTTGCAATTTTTCATCCATGCTTTAAACTCAAAGGTTAAAATACAATGTTTAAATGGTGACAGAAAAGTCTCAATGAAGAAATTGGGGTCCTTGACCTCAATCTCTGTGGCTTGGTGTGGGAGGTGGAATAATCACTCTGTGTTTGCTAGCTGAACTACAGTAACCTGCACCTGACAATTTAACCTTTTAGGTTTTGAGCATTTTCCAGATCAGATCAAAAGCATCAAAGTCTGGGTAAATAATACATTGCAGAAAATTTTCTCTCACTTAGAACTAAAACCAGAAAACCCCCAAATATTTAAGTACAAAATGAAATACATAAACTGTGCAAAATCACACATTATGTACATATTTAATAATTTATTCTCCTACCTCCTAGATGAGTCTCACTGTATTTCCATCTTAGGTTTGCATTCAACTCGTATGTCATGGAAGATCAGGCAAAGCAGACTTTGTTATCAGAGGAGCAGACAAGTTTAGGACAAGATGAGAGGATGAAGTGGTCACAAGTAAAAATCAGTGGTCATAAATAAAAATCATTGACTTGAGAAACACTTCAAATCCTATTAAAACTGTGGAAAGGGTTTGGCTTTTTTAACACTGTTGTTCAGTGTTTGTTGTCTGGAGTGTAGATGGTGAATACACAGAAGTAAATAGATAACCTTAAGACAGGCTTGCTTTACTGATATACTAAATTACCATGCCTGGTTTTGCAGCACAACTTGATAAATTATGAATCAGAAAAAGAGGAGGAAGAACAGGTATGTATTAATAGGTTGCTTTTCTTCCAGATGTACTGAAATGCATCAAAATACATACTCAGGTGCTAGTGATGTATTTTTTTTTTTTTTCAGAAAGAAAATGTTAACTAAAAAAATATTATTTCAGCAAATAGGTTAAAAGTTTTCTGAATCCTAAGTTTAGTTATATTTCCTTTAAAAGCCTTCATGGTACTTCTAAATTAAAATTTGTCTGTTGACTTAGACAAATGGTAGTCAGTCCCCATAACAAATAAATAACTTGTTGAAATTCTGCTTTGCATCAACAAGAATTAAAGGCAAATCTGAAGAAAGGACAATTACCTAATTTACTCTGTTTTCTGCAGTGTTTCTTGGTAAGGTCAAACTCAAATACATATTGTGATACAATAAGTAATATTTTATCACTACTAAATCCTGCTTCAAGGCTTTCTACAAATCCAGGTAAGAGTTTGCACATATAAGGGAGGAAAGTATTTTGTTATTATAGCATCTCTTCAAAATTATAACTGAAGTATTCTGTCACAAGTCTCTTTGTGGGGAATTCAAACTGCTCCACTGTTGTTTCCAGAAGTTCATTCATGCTTCCTGCACAGCCCAGAGGTCAGTAGGTGGGAACACAATATCAGGCAAGAAAGAATAGTTGGAACTTGTAGGAGGAGGCCTCTTTAAGAAATTTCTGTTACTGAAGTAACTGGAAAATCAATACCACAAGCAAAAAGTCATTGGTGGTTTTTTTTTTTTTCCTGTTGTACATTGGTTGCATAAGTTACTTTTTCATTATGGTTTCAAATTAAAACTTGTTTGAATTATCAATACATTAGAAATAATGTTCCTTGCTGTTCTGCCTTAAAGAAATTCTTCCACTCTCCTGCTTATCTCCTTTTCTTATATAAAAGAGTTATTTTGCACTTTCAATGTCTTTCCGCTGTCCTGCAAATAGATCTCTTGAACTCACCATCTTAAAAAAAATATAAAACCAACACCTGACATTTTTCAATTTTTTTCTAGCTTCCAGCATAATTAGCAAGTAATGCATGAGCACCTACTTCCATTGCTCTAAAATTCTTTGATAATGCAATCACATATTCATCAAGGTTATACATGGGACTTTCAAAACGTGTATAATGGGTTTTATTTAACAAATGAAAACAGGGAGGGGTCACAGTTCAAATAAAGTTAGACAAATATTAATATAATCAGCATTTGTTTCAATGTACTCTTTTTCAAGGAAGGGAGAAGCAGAAAGGGCAGCAAAAAGAGGAGTAGAATAGAGTTGAAGAAGACCAAAACATGCAAAGCAAGCAAATTTTTTACACAGTGTACAGGTTTTGAGAGGGAAGGAAAATGGAGAAAATTAGTGGGAAGAATATGAAAGGAGAAGTTATTCAACATATGGGAAAAACATGAGAAGGAGAAGAAAATGGGAAAGGCAGAAAGAAAGGGAAGAAAGGAGAAACTCTTTCAATTAAGTCTAGGATGGTGGAAGAGGTATGTAAAAGAACTATTAAAAAAACAACTGAAAAACAGATCTTTACTTCTAAACTTTACACTATATGGGACTGTAACATTTTTTCACTCACAATTCCCTATAATTATAAAATTCCTGGGGTTTTTTCCAACTGACTTTATTATTCCATCTCACAGGAGTCACTTATGAGCACTGATGTGGTTCATCTAACTAATCATTTTAATCACTGAGGATAGCAAAATGTCTTTGAGGTATGACAAGATTCCTTTTCCTTGACAAAAAGGGAAAAAGAAAACAATCTGTCCTGTTTTACAGGCAACAACAGTGTTCCACACATGAGTCATTCAAGATACGGAATTAAAATTCATAAGTCCACATCCCAGGGCATATCCATGGTGTGACTTTACTGTTCTATTAGAGTAGAGATATAACGGTACAATTTGAAGGTCAGCATCCTAGAGCATTTAGGAGAGATGGATTTGTTTGAATTATTTTTTAATGTTAGACAAGTCTGCCTTTGAAGAGAAAGAATTTGTTCAAATTTCAAAATGAAAAAAAAAATAAATAAAAACACAGAATTTGAATCCAAGGGACAAATCTGAAAGTAGTAGTAGACTAATACTCTACTGTTGTACTAAACAGTCTATGGTTCGCTATCTCAGTTTTAAGTACTGAGAAATTTTGCTTATAACAGGACTGGTCAATGTTTTCTAATTAATAAATACCTATTTATATTTTAATACCTTCTACCTGTCACCAATGTAGATTTTATTTCATGGCTTCTTTTCTTGTGCTCTTATGTGATAAATGATAATTTACATATATTGGTGAACATAGGAAGAATAAAATAGCTAGACTAAAGCACTGAGATTATGAATCACACATATTAACAAAAGAATTGATTAACCCAGTCAAGAGTTCTCTGTAGACATCTTTTATTTCACCAGGTGCAATATACTGTCTAAGCAAGTGGTGAAGACTGACAGCTCTATAGAGAGTAGCCAGGGCATTGCCTGTTTTGCATAGCAAATTTCCCCCAAAGGTTGGCAGAGAGAATTATTTGATCCAGCTAGGTAAGTTCATCAGAATGCTTTGCATGCATTCCAGATGGCATAAACCATCACACTGATATGTAATTTGTTGTTCCCATGTTCCTCTTTGACAAAACAAGCTCAAAAAAAGAGACATTTTTTTGGCACCACGAGATTTCCCCAATGTGCAAAGATCTATGGATTGCATTCATGTACTAATTGAAGATGCTTAGTTAACAATGAGAATCTGGAAATAAGAAGCAGCCGAAGAGAACTTAGATAAATGCCAATGGGTTGTTAAATAAATGAAGGTTTTTAAACTATGTGTGCAGGAAATGAAATTTGGGGATTAAAATAAGGACTTCACTGACTTGAAAGGAAGATTAATGCAGAGAGGGAAGAAATAACAGTGAAGCTGGCAGGACATTTTGAAGGCCAGGCAATAAGCAAAAATTTGACAATCTCAGGAACTTAGTGAACTACTACTAGATCATGAAGTATTCAATTGTAGAGGAGATTGGGTAATGCTGGGATTCAAAGTTTTATGTATCTCTACTTAAAAGAAGATAAAAATATTATATGAAAAGGCTTAGAATGAATAATTGTTCCAGGAAAGAGTAATTCAATCACTGTCAGAGAAAAAACCCTTAAAAAGACACAGCAAAATAAGAAAAACTGAGTAACAAAGTGTAGAGTTGCGTTTTCTGCACCCCTCTGGAGACAACTTGGCCTGTAGAAGAAATCAGGAAAGATTCTTTTGTAGATATTTCAGCAGACCTTTATTTCCAGCTGCATCACTGAAGCCAGCACACAAAAACTACCCAAGCTACAGGACAAACCAGAATTCCCCTCCCAGGGGGACACAAAATCACCAACCAGAATGCCAAACTGGGCTACATGTGACCAGGGGCAGATACAGGGGCAGGGACACCCGTGCCCCAGACCATGCATCCACCCCAGGGTCCCCTCCCCCCAGGGGAACGGTGGGGGGAGAAACTCAACATTTCACCCTTTTGTTTATTAAGAAGGTTTTTTTCTCAAGGGTTATAAGGTCCAATTATTTAAACACAAGGTAATAAGAATAATTTCCAAAGAACGCAAGTTACCTCCTTCCCTGAGTTCCAATGTCCAAACAGTTTATTTCTGGTATACTTGGAGGGGAAACTGAGGCAGGAGAGTGTTTCTTCCATAGGGATTCGTTTTCTGCTGGATGTTAGCACTGTGATGCAGGTATACTGTGCCTGTTAGAACTCCAAATAGAGATAGTTAATTCTTTCCATTCCCTCCCCTTTTATCCCCCCCTTGGTATAGGAGAGGAATTGCGGGGAAATAGGTTGTTAACTGCATAATAAGGGAATGGGAAAGCATGGTTTTGAGAGGGATACCATGGAGGGAGAAACGGATTAGGAGTAAATAGGGGGTAATACGGTATAGGGTGGTGGGGATGGAAGTAGGGAGGTTGTTTTCCTTGGACTGGGATACTATTAGGACCTGTAACGTCGGCTGCTTGTGGTCTTCTCCTTCCCTGGACGATATTAAATTCTACAATCTCCCCATCTCTTAAGCTAGGGAGAAAATTTTGGGTATTGTTCTCCTCAATTCCAGTCCTATGGATGAATACAGCTTCTTTTGTATCATATCTGGTGATAAATCCATAGTTCTGTTTCCAGTTGTACCACTTAACTGTTCCCGAAACTTTTGTTTCAAGAACTGCCCCTTTCGTGGGTCTGTGCCTGCGTTGTTTGAGCTGATCTTGGGTTGTTGCCGCCTCGCTGTGTTCAGTTTCTCTGTCGCTCGCCGTCCCAGGGTAGCCTGCGTTACCACAGTAACTTTTGCTCTGAGTCGCCGGGACTGCTGGTGCCGCTCTGCGCGGCACTCTGCGTGCTGGCGCACGTGCCCGCAGGGTCCAACTTGCTGCCGCACGTAGTTTACGGAGCCCGCGGTGCTGCGCAGGGTGCAGGGCGGGCATCCACGGGGTTTGCGGCTCCGCGCAGGGCGTGGAGCTGGGCAGGTGCTGCTGGGGTGCAGACCGGGTGCATTTTGCGCTGGCACTTCCGCTGTAGCTGCTGCCGAAACCGCAGTTCGCTCCAGCCCGCCCGCCCG
>WEIT01034926.1:0-86556 GCA_013389985.1 Dryoscopus gambensis
CAGGCTTTATGAAATGGAGAGAATTACAACCAAAATGCTTTTCCTGCAGCGTTTCTGAAGACCATCAGGATTTGGTAAAAATTAGGAATGTGAATGATCATTTGTATCACTAAAATGGCTGGGATACATGTGGATATGAAGGGAACAGAAATTAACTGGAAGCTGTGTTGACAAATTCGAGACCTGAAATAAAAGGAGGAATGCATTCAGACTGAATTCCCATTAAAAGAAATTTAACAACTACGGAGGGTATAAGTCACTGACATTTTTCCTGAGGAAAAGTATGATATGCACATCTTGAACATGGATAATAGTATCCAACAATCTGCATCAAACTATCCAGAGCAATGACACAGCAGATGAAAGCTGATGGCTCTTCAACTTCCTATAAACTGGTTCCCCTTGGGTTTTATCTTGGAACTCCGTTATCCACAAGTCTGACAGCACCCAAAGGAAACCACAGTATTTCATGTCTTTGGACACGAAAGAGGTTTGGAGGTGTCCAGATCACATAAATCAAATCCCAGGTTTATTCATGCTTTTGGCTGATATTAACAATTCACTGAATTTTGCCAAGTCTGAATTTTATAGTAAGTCACCAAGCCAAGCCTGGCTGCCACAGCTTGGTGTTGAGTGCCACATCTTCTCAGTATTGCCTTAGGACTGTTTTCTTTGGGCTGATGATTAACAGTTTGGGGTTTCCCATGCTTTTGCTGTGATGGAATTCCCATTAGCAGTATCATGAGTGCAAGGGACTCTGTACAAGTCTGGGTATGTGTGTAACACCCTGGCAGAGGAACTGGCCAGTAGCCTGGATGCAGAGACGTGTCAGTCTGGGGATCATTTTATATACACTCCTTAAAATAGATGCTGATATGGAAGGGTTTTTTTGACTGACTCTCCTTCTAAAAGTGTTAGAGTATTTCTCAGATATTAAAAATTCTTAAAAGTATCACTGTTTCCATTCTGAAGCATCCCCCTTTTAACCCTTGGTGATGGATCCCTGTATCTCCTCTGCCTGTTTTGCCCTGTACTGTTCCTTCAAGTTACTTGGACACCCTGTTGTTTCAGTTATTACAGCAATTTGATTGCAATCAGCTGTGTGATGCCTTCAGCAGTGGTCTGGGGACATGGTCCCTAATCTTATGAAGAAGTCACTGAATGGGTCTTTCAAACATCCCTAGATTTCCTTATTAGAGGGAGTTCACTCAAAGGCAGAAGCTCATGTGTGTCTTGCAGGTCATAGAAATAACTCAGGACATTCCTTCTCCTAGAAATGAATCTCTTGAGAGCTCAGTTTACTGCGATCAGATTCAGATTTACAAAGCAAAATGAATAAAGCCCAATTTTGATACTACTAATATATAAACACACACGCATCTATATATTTTAAATACACTTAAATTTCATTAGCAATGATTGTTTAGAGAAACATCATTACATTCCTGGGCTTGGGAGCCTTCTCCAGGGTTGTGAACAATCAAAGATTTATTTGAGCTTTCTGCACACTGGGAAATGAAGACACAGAATCTCATTATCATGTCTATTAAAAGGCAGAATCTGGGGTACATCTAAGAAAAGATGTATTACTTTTTAAACTGCACTGCAAACTGTGAAGTACTACAGGGACTTGAACTATTTAAAAATACTCTGGGCTTATGAGTAAGAAAAAATAGGGTCTCTTTCCCAAACAGTATAAAAATATCATACCATTAAATTCTGCTGTTATTACAGTCTTGGAAATATGATTGTATCTACTTTTGCTTGAAGCTGGTTGATCCCTGAGCTTGATGTTGGGGTCGAGGGACCATGGAGGGCTACCAGAGTGAGTTACTTAGGGGACAGTACAGGGGGGGTATGAACAATGACCAGTTAAATTCTAGTTAACCCCAATTATAAACCTTCACCTTTGTTAATTAGATTAATTCATCAGCAGGCACTATGCTTACAGTGTCTTGGAGGTGTGTGATCCAACATTTTCACCATTTATTAAAAGTTAAAATCTTTCATGTCACCAGTCTGTTGCACACAAATGGCCATGCAATATATTACTGTAAAGGTAAAACTGGGTTAAGTTTACCTATAAATTAGAAGGTAACATTTATTCTAAGGATCCTTCTTAGAACTGAAAAATTTGCCTTGCAAGCACTTTCTGTAGTTATTAAAGATCTCCAAGCTATGAATCTGAGAGCTTAATTAAAAGCAACAGAGACATGTCCAAGGAAGGAAAGAAAAGGGCTGAACAGCAGTATAGGCAATTCTCTGAGATTTTCAATGTCTCAGCCTTTCCTTGATCAGTGTCCAAAATTCTGCAAGCATTGAATGCAGTGTCTTAACACACTGACCTCTGGAGACCCGAGTCCAGCCAAGGCCCCTCTTAAGGCCCCAGGTGATGGTAAATGGGTGGCCTTCCAGAGCTGAAAGGTTGGTTATATCTTTTGGTGCCCCGGTGGTCAAACTTCCATGTGGACTTCCCATCAGAGAAGCAAAGTTTATTTTACTGCAGGTGTGGAAAGCAAAGGGCAGCCTTGAACAGCACCTGTTTGGTCTGTGTTGGCTTGATAAATCTTTTTCACAAATGTGAGAATGACTGACCATTTTTCACGCTAGCAAACACCACACAATTAGTTTGCATAAACAGAGACGAGTTTCGCTCTCAGTCCCACATGTGCAATAAATTTACACTGATCCTAGTAAATTCAGTGGGGGTAATTCCTAATTTATATTTGTGAGAGGGCTGCATTTTGTCCATGAAATACTTTCAACAGAATGACTCGATGTCATTTGCAGATCTTTGTAAACTCTGTAACATCTCTATGAGGCAGATATATATCGAATATATGTAGAATGCTGCATATACAAAATATATTTATATATTTCCAATATGTAGTGTGTAAACTGAGGCAGGAGATCTCAGCTCCTCACAATGCCATTGTTTAATTTCTCATTTGAGTGAAAAATCTGTAGTGATAATATTCAAAGGAGTCTGCAAGGAAACTGTTTACCAAATGAGGATATTTTTTAATGTTGAGAAATGTTTAAGAACGGGATATAAAACAATACAAAAAGCACTATGAATCATAAAAGGGCTTTTCCCTCTCCAGCAATGTCGACACT
This sequence comes from Dryoscopus gambensis, assembly GCA_013389985.1. Classification (NCBI taxonomy): domain Eukaryota; kingdom Metazoa; phylum Chordata; class Aves; order Passeriformes; family Malaconotidae; genus Dryoscopus; species Dryoscopus gambensis. The sequence goes on from WEIT01034926.1 coordinate 3,118, forward strand.
TCCCCGTGTCTGCAAAGCAGGAGCTTCTCTTAACCCCGGTTCTTCTCTAATTGTCAGTGTTGGATGGAGGTTTGCGTTTTGGGGGAAGATCTTTTCTTGGCTCACCACCTGGGTAAAAGAATGCAGAAATTGCTGAGATTTGTTCAAGAAGCCACATTTTGTCTTTGAAAGAGGGTTGGAAATGTAAAATGTTTTGGTATATGTCTATGAAAATGTGTATTTGCTTAAGAGATTGCTGCAGCACATTTCTGGCACTTTATTTCTCTACATTTCAACAACTACTTGGTTTGGGATGTCTGGAGTAAATTGAAATTAAAGGAAAGAATATCATCCTCACTGCACCTAAGAGGCAGGGAGCAGCTGAACTGGAATAAATGCAGGAAGAACATATTCTTAAAATTGTTACTCAAGGTAAACAGGAAATGGGTTCAGTCTTAATTAAGAACTATGTGTTGTAGCTGTTGCAATCACGCTGTATCAAATATCCAGAACACTGCCCCCTTTTTCATACGCTAACTAGTGATATTGTTCTGCTACCCTCTCCTTGAAAACCAAAAGATCTTATGAGGCAAGCAAACAGAAATTCCAGATTATGGAAATTAATTAAAGCACACAATGCTGCCTTTCTCAATGTTCAGGCTCAACTAATTAGGGATTAGATTATTCAAGAGCAGCAGATCAATTAGGATTGCTCTCTGTAAAAAAAACCCCCAAAAACTCAGTGAAATATAGTTACCTGTTGAAAAGTGAAAGAAATTGTGCCCAAGCACAATGGAGGGATCAAGGCACAATACTGCACATTGACAAAATAAATTATGAAAACAATAATCATGTTTATCCAATCTCTTTGTGCAAAACTGTTATTTTGATTCTAGTGCCAGCTGTCTGAAACTTTAATTTAAGTGCTTGCTTGAGGCAAGACATTTGGGATACTAGTTTAGAATGTTTTATAGCCTAAGCAATATGTTTTACTAACATCAAATCCTATGATGATGATTTTAATGGTAACTATAATATGTTCAAGGGGGTTCCAGAGTGATCTTTGATTTTACCGGAATGTTTGCATGCCTAATGAACCCCGATATTTTTTGGCTTCATTAGCTGCCAGCTCCCCAGGAGGCATCTCTACAGGAGGTGAGTGCTTTGTATTTTAAAGGGAGATATACCAAGTAACACACTGCACTTTACATTAGTGTCAAGTGTATGTGTGTGTAATCCAGGGAAATGGTTAATGAAAGAATTCTCTCTACATTTCAGTAATACAAAAAGACTGATAAAAAGAAATACTTTTTTATACTCTAAACCATCCATTTCAGTGGTTGGTGCCTGTTTATACACTTAGGAAGAACACATTATCCCTTGACTTGTGGTCTGAGAGTTTTCTCCAAAAATCTGGGCTTTTTTCTACTTGCTCCAGAGGCAGCAGGATTGCATTGCAAGGGAGAATCCTGCTGAACTCGATGGATAACCAGGATCCAGCTATTTTTGCTGGAAGTGCTCTGTGTGAGACATCGCAGCTCTTGAAACTCTGGCTCTCGTATTGCCCCCACACACCACACAACCCTTGTGCCTCAGTTTGCAGCAACACAGCAGGGCTAATGACACTTGCAGGGGGCCTGGGACCCCTGTAATCGCTGGGTGAGTGCTCACCAAAAGATTTGGTGCAAATAAAGGTTTACCAGTGTTGCCCAGAGAAGATGTGGCTGCCCCAGTCCTGGAAGTGTTCAAGGTCAGGTTGGAAGGGGCTTGGAGCAACCTGGTCTAGTGAAAGGTGTTCCTGCCCATGGCAGGAGGTGGAATGAGATGATCTTTAAGGTCCCTTCCAAACCAAACCATTCTGTGATTCCGTGATTTCATAATTCTTCATATATTCAGAGAGTTTTATGCACCCACTGAAGTAGATGATGGAAATATTCTCAGTGGGTTTGTCTTCTCTCTACTGAAAATCAACATGGTGGATAAAAACCATTAATGTATAATTTTTAACTAAAGGGTTTCCAGTCTAAAGGGATTTCCAAATCCAAAGATTTTTTCAGGCTAAAGGTAGGGTTCTGTACTTGCTTTATTTTTCTCTCCTTTTTTTTTTTCTTCTAAGTTTACTTGTTTTGAATGAAACATATCCTTTTCAATGAGTTTTTTTGGCACTTTAACACATAGCCTAACCCAGAAGTTAATGGCTTATAGAAATAATCGCTTTGAAAGGGATTTTTTCAGGAAATGAGAAGGATTTAATTTGCTACATGTTAACACTGATTCATTCATGTTTTATCACAGCAAAAAACTATTTGCACTAATGTATTTATTATATATAATTATACTACATAGTATTTTCTTCCCTCAACAGATCACATAATTTCACTGATTCAAATATAAAACTATTTAATTGAAAATAATCAGTCCTGTCTTTTTCTTTCTTTCTTTTTTTTAAATGAATATCCAGTTTGAAAAACTGTACTCTTATATCATTTTAAATGCAAAGCAATTCTGGGTAAGTCTTAATAAAAGGAAAGTTTGGGCCTAGATCTCCTGGGTCTAATGCATTACCTGCACGTGTAGCCTTCATGAAGCCATTAAGTTTTAAACTAATACTGCATTTCACAACCTACAGCCTCTGGGCCATTTGCAATCTGGGATGATTTTTCTGGCCTGTGACTTTCCTCTTCCTCTGTTTTTCCTGATGGCTCCTCACAGATCAGCTCAGAGCTATGTGCATTGTTTGATAGAATTAGCAATCAGATCTCTGTTCCCAGCTAGCAGCCTTTTCTCTGTTTAACTGTTCCATTTTCTGATCCAATTTTTTAGCAGTTTCTTTCTAGTATTGCTTTTGAAGGCAATTTTTCACTCTAAAAATTATTTCTCTTCCTCATCTTTTACATGTACAATATTTGGTGGGTTATTTACTCATTGCATATTCCTTTTACTGGTGGACATCCTCCAGGAGAAAAGTTAAAACACAGACTTTACAATGCAGGTTATGTGGTTGCAACAGAATAATCCTAATTTGGAGTTAGTTCATGTAATTTATTTTTTTTTTAATTGATTTATTTTCCTCTTTCTGAGTTTGAGTAATGGACCTGAATCATGATAGCACAGTTGGATGATTTCATTTAGAAAAAGTTAGGAAAGTGGTTTTGTACTGTTTTATTTATTTATTTTTACTGCTGGTGACAAAAATATAGAACTGAATGAGAGGTTATTTCATTCAGCCAATTTTTTTTTTCTCTGATGGAAACTGAATGGTTCTAAGTCATCCTGGACTCCACTAGGTTTGACATCCACTGAACAGCACGGGTCATTTTTGTTCCATTAGTGTTTTTTTCCATTGCAAAGAATCCTTTTCCTTCTCAAATTTATGTCAGAGATAATAATCTATGTCTTGTCACTTTTCACTATTAAGGGGCTGAACCTGTTCTGATATTAGTAAACATTTGATTTTCTTATGGTTATAACAAAGAAAGAGTTTATTGTATTTGCATTTAAGACTAGCAGATGCCATGTGATTTTGAATATTTACTTTAAAGGGATTGACATGGCTTTTACAGCTGTAACTCCAAACTCATGATCTGTGATAAGGAGTAAATCTACGAGGTCACCAGAAAATCAACACAATCTAGATTTTTTCTACATCTAAGGCAAGGATGCTACATACCAAGAAAAGACAATGGAGATGTGTTCACAGGGGATGTGGTTTAGTGGTGGGCTTGGCGGTGTCAGAATAATGGTGTAACTCAATGCTCTTAAAGGTCTGATCCAACCTAAATGATTATATGATTCTCTGTATTTTGGGACAGAATAAAGAAATTTGACATGGCATAGAAAAGCTGTGCATGACAAGACTAGACTAAATGAGACAAAAAGCTCTGGTTGGATGTGATGCACAGGAGGTTAGACCCAAATGTACCAGCTCAGACCAGAAACACCTCTAGTTCTTTTGTGCAAGTATGAAATTTTCCATCCTTCCAGGAAAAAAAAAAAAAAAATCAAAGAAGTCCCATCGTACTAGAAATCAGGGTATGTGGAGAAAAGAAGCTGGAACTTTCTAGACTCAATGGTGCAAGTCAGCAGCATTGACTGGACAGTCATATTTGGCCTTAAAATGATGACTCCCATTGGAAGCACCAAAAGCAGCAAAAAAACTCCTGGAACACCATATTCACTAGTTACAAAAACTCTGTGAACCTCTTGGTGAACACAAAAGGAAGTGCTGTATTTTTAGAAGATACCTCTTACTGAAATTTGATTCAATACATATTAAATCTGTGGGAGTCAATGACACAGCAAGAGCTAATTGAGATCCTGCAATATACAAGAAGAGAAATTCCATTGCATTTTTATCCAGTTTTCACTGTATACTGAGCAGGGTTTTGAACACTGAATGCTGGTTGGGGATGCCTTGCAGCACAGACATTATTAATAATGCTGAAATCCACGTACGGTATTTCCTATTGCATCTCAATTACTGGATTTAATAAGCTTCCAGCATCCAGGAAAAGAAGAGCAATAACTTTACAGGAAGTAAGGTGCAGATGTACCTGAAAATCCATACAGTCCAATGATGATATGAGTTACAAGAGCAACAAAGAGCACTTGAATATATGTCCATCAGTATAGTAGAGTTTCCTCCTTAACCAATAAGATTTTTTCTTTTCATTCCACTCCTATAGATTCAATAACTTTGCCTTTACAGTTTGCTTCACTAAACGATGACAATAAATGTGTTGATTGTTGCAAAAATATAGATCTTAATATGCATTTTATTCTTTTGCCTATATATTTCTGCTGAAAATCCATAACAGATCATAAAGAACACTTCTTAAATAAAAACGCATCTTAAAGGCACCCTGTGAGTGCAATTAGAAACATTTCCCATCATACAGCAAAGATAATGTATCCTAAATGCTCTTAATTTCATACATCTGTTATGCTCTGTCAGGAAATTTTTTTCCCCTCCCAAGACAATTTTTGAAGGTTTCTGCCAATTTAATTCAATTTAAAGCTTTTAATGTCAGCTCAGTGGGTCATGCCACTTTCTCCACATTTGTACTAAGCTTAGGGAAGTCAGAAATACGACAAACACTTTTCATCAGTACCCTGTTCTCATGACAAATAGCCATTGCATTTTCCCTCATTATTTGTTGAATGTATTTTGCAATTGTTGTTAATTTTTTGTCTCTTGAATGTATACACAACACACGTGCGTATGCACACAAATGCAGTATCATTTTACCTGGTATTTTCTTAGGCCCCAAGTCCTTTCCATTGTTTTCAGCACTGCAAAGCGTCTTCCTAATTCACTTGTTTTCAAAATAGTTCTGCAACTATTTTTTGAATGATTATTGAACAGTAACTGTACATTAGTTTTTGACATTGTCTTGTAACTAGTCTCAAAGGATTTGACTTGACATTATTATTCATTTTTTAAGAGTTATCAATTCTGCTTGCTGAACAATTTTCAAGTTCTGGAGCAAGTTAGATGGCTTAGAGTTATATGTGTCAGAAAACCATAATAACCTAGATATTACTACATTTTGTTCTGCTTCTATTACAGTGCTACTGTGAAATTTAAACTCATTCATTGTATCTGCACCTGAGTAGCTGCACTGTTACTGAATACCAGGAAAATACCCAAAATCTTTCTTTTTTTACCTTTGTGTGGGAAGAATGGAAGGATGCAGGGGGCATGCATATATGAGAAAAAATGAACTATTTGTAAATATGTGTATATATTACTATCACTCTACAGCTTGAGAGAGATGGTGTGAAGCTCAAGATCTTGCTTGAAAAGGAAATTACCTGTCCTGCGGGGTGATGTATTTAAAGAGACACTGCTCGCTGATAGACTAGCTCCTGATACATGAACTTGAAAAGTCCTTGGATATTCCAGGCCTGGAAGAAAAATTTTATCGTAATGGAGGTGGTGGTTCAGGATTCCCTGATGCTGAGAAGCCAGGTTTCCTCAGAGTGGTCACCGTTGTCTACTGAGACAAGGGAACTCCAGGACTGCTCCACTGGGAGCTCTTAGCAGCCTTTGCTGACTGAAATTCCACAAACACAAGGAGCTTTCCTTTCTAAGCCCCTGGCTGGGGATCACCACCTACCTACAGTGAACCTTCCCCATTACCCTCACTCACACCGCCAGAGCCAAACTGGTGTTAGCCACAATAATGTGTTCTCCAATATCACATTTCTCTCTTGACCATGGTGATAAATATTCAGAGCCTAAATTAATTATTAATAATTCCTGTGGCCATCCTGTAAGATAGTGTCTCAGCTTTGCTTGAGTGCTGCATTCCAAAGAGCTTCCCAAAATAAGTGTCAAAGTTTCCTGCAAAGGCCAAGACTCTACTTGTCTTCCATTAGATCAGCTTTTTTGGAGGTAGGATCATCATACACTCCTGAACAAAGGTTTATGCTCACAAGTAGGTTCACAGACCTCATCTAGCAGCCTCTCAGTTGTGTTTTTGTGTCCTTTATTCTCAAAATGAATTTTCGGTTGCGATTCTGAGGTACTGCGCCAGTGGAGAACTGAGTTAACACAGGAACTGGTTTATGGAACAACAATCAGCATCTCAACATTTGCCTTCATCCCCGGGTGGGATGTGGAGTCCTTGTTTCCTCCAAGGCAGTTTGAAAAGTTGTGGAAATATTTTGTTTATGCATTTTCAATTGAAACAAAATTTTTTGACTTTGTTGAAACAGAATTTCCTCGTTTGGCTCTTCTCAGAGGGCACAAATAATTTCATTTTGTGACAATAAAATCCTGCAATTCAGTTTTCCTAGTGGTAAATTACCACTAGGATTTGTAAGTGAGAAGTTTGAGGCTACATTTCTCCCAAAGGACCAAGAAAAAAGGCAGAAATAAATCTCCTGCAGTGTCCCTGAGTTGTGTGACATGCCTCCATGGGAAGTTTATGCAGCATTATTTCTCTAGCTTAATTCAAATGGCTAAATATCCTCATTGGGACAAGCCAGTTTTCAATGAAATACATTGAGGTTTAGGGCTAAAAATTTTCTGTGCCTCCCCTCCCCATCAGCATAGCCTTTCACCCACATATTTTGATTTTATCAAGATAAGAAAGTGATTTTCCAAAAGGGAATTCCAACACAGGTTTTGCTATAAATTGCTTCCCTGTCACCCTTCATGGTACAAAGAAGCTGAAACACATCAAGATCTGCTCGCAAAACAGTGAATCTCTTTTCCCGAGGGAATTAGTGGCCAGGGAAATAAAATCAAGGGGAGATTTTACATGCTCAAATACTGGGAAAAAATGTCTCAGAAACAGTTAATTCCATTACAAGAGCCTAGGCTTGCAGTCTGGGGAGATGGTCCTGTGCCTCATGACTGCACACCGGCTCTAACACTGCTACAATTGATCAGGAAAGCAGATTTAAAATATCGGTCTAAAGCTTTTCTAATTATCTTAAAATAATCGTTTCACTGCTTGAAATGAATACAGCCACAAAGCGAACCTTGCAGGCTGCTCACCACAAACTAACAGACACAGACTAATGACCCTAGAGAGCAGGCCAGCCCTTCTGATGCAGCATCATCTGCTCTCAAAGACTAAAGTGACGTGTCCTCTGCTCTCCACGTGTTCCGCGGACCGGGAATGAAGCCACATCACTTCTAACACAATCCCGAAAATGAGACCTGTTCTGCACAGACACCACCGAGGGATTTTCAGAGCCAGTCCCTTGCAGCTATGCAATCAAAGATCAGTTTTCAATGAAATATTACTTACTTGAATCAATGTTGTCTTGATTCTTCGTGAAGGGTGCAGCAGGCATAAAATGTGATATTGATTTCTGAGATGTAGCCTTGTCCTCTCTTCATGGCCATTTAAAAAAATGCAAAGTATTTCTTTTCTTTCACACCACAGATCACGTCATCTTTACAAACTGGAGATCAAGGCCCTTTTATGTTGCCTCATATTTATCTCCTGCCCTTTTTTTCCTGTCCTCCTCTCTTCATCTTGCAGTTTTTCTTTCTCCTCCTTGAGTTTTTATTGCCTCTTCAGCTCTCCTCTTAGCTCCTGTTCTAATTTCTGCCTTTTTCCCTGCTCTCCTGAGTGCTTTTAGATTCTGATCTAATTTCTCATGTCTTCTCCCAGTGCTGCTCTCTCTCCTTTCTATCTTTCTGACCCTCACCTGTTCTCCTTTTTGCATCTCTGACTCCAACTCCGCTGCTCCCCTTACGATGCTCCGGCTCTGGATTTTCCTCCTCGTCGCTCCCCACATCGCTCTTGGGCTGTTTTTAGCACTCATTTCAATATAGTTTTCCCTGCTGTATGCACAAATACAATGTCCCAGCCTCTCATAATAATACATCTTTTTTCTAGGTTGCCTCCCATTTCCACGATTAGCATGCGTATCTTTTTAATGAAAGCTGCAGAAACGACCAGGAACAAGGCTCCCTAAATATGTAATCTGTTGCTGCCAGTCTCCCATAATAGACAAGGGTTACTTTTTTTTTTCTTTCCAGAAGCCAATATAAATTTAAGACTATCCCACTGGTTTGGTTTAATTAATTTTGGAGCTAGAGAAGGGTCCAGACCAGAAATCATAAAGCCAAAACTTTCTCTCAGTAGTCTAGGGCATGAAATAGGGAAGAATTAATATATTTTCCAGTTATATTTTGGAGCAGTAATTTTAGATAGAAAAATTACAATTTTCTGAATACAGTACTGGCTAGGTGACCAAAATCAATATTTTACATGTGAAAAGTGCCACAGAGGCTTGACCAGCAGTTAAGACAGACTGTGCCTGAAACAGCCTCCTCTGCCAACACTTCCCTGGTGCTCTGCAAGGTCTCAGAGGAAGGCTCATTACATCCTCCATACCCAAACCGTGTTACTAAGCAGCTCGCCTGTTTTGCCAAGATTTGCAAACAATTCTTGCTTAGTTTTCGAGACCTGAAAAGATAGCAGTGCATAATGACTTGCCTACAAATATTCTGGCTGATGTGCTGACTGTCATCCCACACGCTTGGGGCTGATCGTATACATGGCAACGATTTGATACCATAATTGGATGAACCCAAAGCTTAGACTTAGGTCTACACTACAAATAGTTGTGGTTGCAAGCCTGAAATTCTCTTTCAATTACTTCATGTGTTATTTACTTAAGACATACTTGGAAAATAGTTACCAGTAAATTAATTCACTAAGGTCAACTTAAATTTGGCTTGTATGCCCCGTTAACATGGGTTTCTTTCAGATTAAAAAATAAGCAAACATGAAAGTACAGCATCTGATAGACTATTTTGAATATAGTTTAATACATTTATTTATATACAGGCCCCCTAAAACTAATATTAACCAATCTTTCTTGCTTTCATGTTAAAGTTCAATGATTCTATTTACTTCCCATTGTATGACACTGGTTCCACCCATCATGGTCCAAGGAGTTCTGATATCTTCATTTCATATTCTGATTCCTTCTTGGTTCAAAGAGCAGAAGCCTGTATTTTCTGTCAGGGTAGAGAAAAATACCATTTTTACCTTAGAGTTACTCCAGACATGGTTAAGACTGTGGATATGAATGTTCTGTGCAGAGAAGTCCTCTGGCAGGCAGAAATCCAGGGGATCCCATTGGAGAATCGGAACCAAAGCCAGTAAGTGCCATCTAGGGCCTAATTGCTTTCAGTGTGGCTTTGACCTAGGAACATGCCCTTCTTCTGAACAGGAAATCAAGTTTTGGAAACAGATTTAAAATGACTCTAGACTCTACTAATTTACATTTCATGCAAGTTCTGTGGAAATCATTAGAGCTGCTCCTAACCTCAGTAGCAAAACTTCAAATCTCACACAGTTCTCCTGAAGTTATCTGTGTTTAGAGCAATGTGGCCTGATAATTTGGTGTAAGTTTTGTTTGACTAAGTCACAGAAGTATTTAGCTCAAATTAGTACATCCTTCAAGGTGAAATGTGAAACCACGGTGCTACACGGACACATTTCTCTTTCAAAGCCGTGTTTGGAAGAACTTAAGAACTTTGAACACTTTAAAGCTATTAAGTGGTCAGCTTTTGAGTTAGATTTGCCTTAGTACTGACCCTGATCTCACAGGAATGCAACAGTCTTTACCACAAATCCTGTGCTAAGACTTTTCCTATTGTTCCATGATGTCCATGTCCAGTACCTGACTTCATGTGACTGACTAGGTGACAATTCACCCAGCCCTGTGCCACTAAACTGGAAGTTGTCTTCAGGAAGTTTTTGCTGAAAGAAATCTCACTTTTCAAAGAGTCTTCATTGGAAAATATTTTATTTCGCTATAAATACCTCGAAGGAAGAATTCAAGTTAATTAGAATTTAATATAACATGTCATTTTATATTCCAGCATTCCAGCAGGTAGAGGTAACACAGTTCAGTGAAAGCACACGTTCCTTCCAACACGCCGTTTAGATGAAATCGTGTGTATGTACATTTTACATATTTTCTCTTTGGCTTGGTCTTTAAAAGATTTTTTTTCAATTTATAAGCTTTAATTTTTTGTAAAAGTAACCACTGTTGCTTGACAAATAGAAGGCTGAATGAAATTTACTGTGAGAATATTCCTAGCTGTGTTAGGATCAATTGAATGCTCAGGAAAATATAGTTGAAGCTTTTGGGGTTTGGGCTAATTGGTGGCATTAGTCATTAATATCAGCTTGATAATAATGAGTATCTCAGACATCTGGAATTATTTCTTCACCTTGGTAGGTAAACTGGGAGATTGGAACCTGGTATGAACCTGCAGACACCTTGAATTTAAGATAATTTTGAAAATTAGTTCAGGTGTCAGATACAAGGATACCTGAATCAGATGGTTCCTGTGTGTTTAGTCAAAAGAAATCCTGGATCTGTACTAACTCAAACTAAGAGAAATCTGGAGATAGGACATACATAAATGCTTTATAGAGTATTGTGTACACTAATTAATAAACACAATTTTCTAAGAGCTTTCTGAACCTTGAATAAACATTGCTTAAACAAATGGATGCAAATTATTAATAGAAACTGTAATCTCCCCCTCTAACTATTGTTCTTTCTGGGCTACTACTACTTTGATACCAGAAGATTAGAGGAACAAAACCAAGTTAGCTCTGCCAAATAAGAAAATGAAATATTTCAAAGCACAAAATAAATAACCTTAAATCTGAGGCCCTCTACAAACCAAAGAATAACAAACCTTGTACTGCCCAAACGTTGTTGTTGCACTTCTAATGGTAAAATCTGTGCCCTCGACTAACTGTTAGATATTCTTGCATGACTGCAGTGTTGTTTTATGTATGTGAGCCAACCTCACAATATAAGGTGACAAACAAAAAAGATGGAAAAATATATAAAATGGTAAAAAAAAAAGTCTACTTGCCACCTCAGGCTTTAAAACTCTTCTTACACACTTCAGCACGAAGTCTATTAAAGCGGAATATAGTGGAAATACAATATACAGCAATGAATGTCTCCAAACCAGCAATTTAGCGCTAAAGCTGAGGGCAGTTCTTATGCACCGACTTTTAATACCGAGACGATTTGTGGTCTCACAAAGTTCCTGCCTTGGGCAAGGACTGTGCTGTGCTCTAATAGGTCTAGTTTGTTGACTGTCAGAATAATGGAGAAATTGGTAGCAGAGGGCCTGAATGCTGTAAACAGCTGAGATAATTAGAAGGTCTGTCAGGAGGAGAGGGAGGCTAAAGCAGTTTACGTTCTGTCACAGGGAGGAAAGTATTCATTCAGAAAGCTGCTGGATAATGCGGGATATGTTGCCTTGTGTCCCAGCATGCTTGTCTGGAGAGGGGGAGAAAGTGCTCCTCGTCGACTTAGTTGGCTTTCTCTACCCTCTTTCCTACTGCAGGGTTGCAAGAGTTTATATTTCTTATTAATAAAATAATACATCTTGCAAGCAAAATGCTGACTTGCTGTTTTTTAAGCCAAGCTACTGGGTTAATAGGATGCTCAGAGTCAGGCAGGGCAGTGCAGGGGGGCTGTGGAAGCTGTGGGGGTTGAAGGAAAGCATTTGTGAGGAGCAGACGTGAAAAGAGCCCCCTCCACCCCTTCACCCTCCCCCCAAAAAAACCAGCTGAGTGTATGGTTATGTCACCACCTTAAAGAGGATGCTCCCATATAGACAGAGAAGTGCTCCATAAGTTGTTAACACGAGAATTCTGGTGCCTTAGCCAAGAAACTAGACAGTGGGAAGTTTAGCAATCTAGAAATTGCTGTGACTAAGCCTTTTCTAGGCAACGACATGCCTAGGGATGGAATAAGCCAAAGATTTCAGGGCTGGTTTGTGGTTTTGGTTCTTAGTTTAGGGACTGACTTCTGGAAAGATGAAAGTTGGCTGTCTTCCACATAAAAAGTCTTAGAGTTCAGAAACTGGTTAGTTAAAAAGGCAATCACTTGAAAATGATGATATTTCAAAAAATGCAGAATTAGTACAGGAATATAACATAGTACAGAGCATTCAGAAGTGAGTAGGGAATGAGGCTACTAAGGTTAAGACGTTAATGCTTAATAACAAGCAAATATTATTACGTTTTGAGTTACACAGAAACAGGGGGGGAAGAGTGGGACAGGCACACAGCCAAGAGAACTTTGTCCTTCTCCTTGCTCTGCCATTAACAAGTCACACATTAACTTTGCTCTCACATGAGGCTCAGTACCTCACCAAAGAGCCTTGGGGATCCATAGGTGTCAGATGATTTTCAAGTTGCTGTTTATGGATGCTGCCATTGCTTCCATCTCATGGGGTAGAACTGGGAAAACAGATTCTTGCACGCTGTTTTAATTTAATGTGGATATCTCTAAGGATTACCACATTTTCCTGATTCTGTGGGAAAGACAGAGGCTAAACAAAGGCTAGGAGTGGATATTTTTAAAACTTGGACAGTCCAAAGCCACCATAGCAAGGAATATAAGGAACCTGAATCCACTCAAATATTTTAGTGACACCATCCGGAGAGCAGTATTTGGCCTTGTTCTCCTGCATCACCCACATCTCTCCTACTCCACTGCATTTTAGCTTAAGGGGAAGATCATTCTTTGCCATCAGTTTCTGCCCCTGGTTCCCACAGTCCTTCTGAACACCTGAAGAGCTGCTGCTTTAATAATTCGGTTGTCTTTTTGACAGGACCAGAGGAATCTTTTTTAAGCTCCTGCAGCACTGTGGAGCAGCAGGCAGCAGACAGTGCATGATTGCACTGGGACTTCAGAGCAAACTCCAGCTCACTGTCAATGGCTGTGTGCCAGACAGCTCCGCCTGCAGAGAGCGAAGCCTTCCAGAAGGCTGAGCATCCAAAAAGGAGACTGTCAACATCCCCCTGAACAGTGAGTGGGGGAATCACCACAGAAAAAGGGAGCAAGCTTGAAAATTGAAGTGTATGGGGAGAAGTGGTGTAAAAGGGCTAATTATCTTCCTATTCCCCTTGCGCGCCTATTAAAGACCACCAAAAATAGCATCCACTTAAGAATGAGGATTTTTTTTTCCCGCCAGTTAAGTTATGTGGACATCCCACCTGTTGTTTGGTGAAGTGAGATCACTCATGGAAGATAGAGCTGGCCAGAAGCCACCTCCTGACAGCAAGAGGCAGGTCTGAACAACAAAGTTTGGATCAAGATCTGAACTTCTCTCCCATCCAAATGTGCTTGGATCTGGAGGCTGGCTGACACCCATCTCTGCTACATCTACTCTGTGATTATGTGTGAATGGCCCTATTGCTTCTCACTACACCCCATGTAATCACTTGCATTTGGGCATCATTCTGCAAGAAAATCTGCTGTCATGATGGCAAAATGTGTGATGCTGTGCTGGATAGAGATTCATCCCTAACCCTCACAAGACATCAGTTTTCACCTGGAAACATGCTAACTGAGCTTTACTGATGACAACTTCCATATTTACAGGTCTCATTATTAAGTCAGCTTGAACTCCAGGTTTAAACTGAGGATCCTTTCCCAAACTGATATCAAAACACTGCCTGCTTGGCAGCCTGTGTGCGTGTGCAGTGGGCCTGATTCTGACTCTTCCTTCCTTCACATCTGGCTCGTGCCTGTGCAGTCCCATGGACTTCAGTGGGATTGTTCCTGATCAGGATTTGATGAATACCATATTTTCCTGCGTATCACCCACAGATTATCTATAAAAACTGCGACTCATCAGCGGTGTGGTTTACAGGAATGTGTAAGTTATGTGAGGGGAAGTTTACTCTGGGGCCCCCTCTTTCCCAGTAGTCCCATTGCCTCTAATTCCTCCCCCATTTGCTTCCTTTACCCCCAAGTCCCACTGCTTCAGATTCCTCCCTACTTTGGGTTCTGCCCTGCTCTCTTCACCTCTGATTCTGTGTGGTTTGTGAGAAGCCATCTGGGGATGCATTTTCAAATGTCAATGCTTTTTAGGGAATACTCAATATATGCAAAAGAGCAAGCTAACTGATTTTTTTTCTTTTTTTTTTCTATTTTTTTTTTCTTTTTCTGTTTGCTCTTTGAAAAATAGAAGGAAAAGAAATTGAAGTGAAATTTCAGTTTTCTGACTGAAATTGAATCTGGAAAAAACCCCATGCATTACATGAAATGTTTCATTTACTTGAAAGTTATTATTATTTTAAACTTTTAAAATGTAAGTTTGACTTTGCTCTAAAAATATCTTTCTGAAACAAAAAAATTAAATTATTTGTTTCAAGAACATTAAACCAAAAGATTCTAACTTTTTCTTTCCATGCTCCCAATAACTTATTCAGAGTTTAATACATATTCTGGGAATATGTTTCTCAGAAAAAATATGCCTTTAAAATCTACTCTTGATTAACATGAGGGAAGAGGTGAATCAGAGCCTCTGCATTTGAGAAATCATTTACTCACCCTTAAGGTGGGAAAAATGAACAGAGGTGAAATCCATAATAATTTTTGGCATGGAAGCTCTTTTTTCGGAAGTCACGTACGCAGCTGTGATGAACTGCAGATAATGTCACGTGTCTCACCCAAAGGCATACAGCAAATCTCTGGCAGACCCAGGATTACAAGTGCACTACGTGTGGTTCCCTGCTATCTGTAGTAACCACTTGTAAATGGTTATTTTATACAATTACATGCAGATAGACTATAACCAAAAGAATAATTTTCATTTTGTATTGTGTTCTTTCCAAATTTTCTAAAAAGTGAGGACTCTATGTAGCAATCATGGTTGATGTCCTCTGTTGATCTTTAACCAAAAATGTGGTCTTGTTTCTTCGGAAAAGTATCCAATAACTTCTGACCTCACATACACTTCAGCTACTGTCAGAAGAAAAAGGCAATAAATAGTGCTATGCAAAGAAAACAAAATGATTATCCTACAACCTAATAAGCAATTACAAAGGGCAAATTACTTTTACCCTCAGTAATTTTCCGCCATTAGATAATTAACATCAGAAGTATTAATGATCATTTTAACAAATTACCATATAATTATAATGTGTTTCTTCATTTAGTCCTACATATTGTACAAATTCTTCTAAGATTTGTCTATTAATTGAAAATACATTATTTATTGGTTTAGCTGAGCAACAACCCACACTGGTAACTAAGCCCATTAAAGAAATGCTGTACTGGTTGTAACTAGCTGTCACTCTGTGGTCACCAGAGCAATTCTTAGTGGATGCAAGTGTCACTGACCAGGCTCAAATTAAGGATCAAATGGAAAACTGTAATAGGTCACAATATTCACTGGGGTCACAGACCTAGAAATGTCACGTCTCTGACTCGTGTTAACTTCAGCTGGAATGAAGGCTGAGAGTGGAACAAATGCACTCAGGAGTTTACAGGGCCAGCACATGCTGGTGGCAATGCTGCTTCTTAGATTAATTAATTTCATAACATTTCCATAATACAGTTTTACTTAGTGTACTTTTCATAATCTAATTTTAGTTGAATTGCTTTGCACAATCTGCTCAAAATGTGTTTACGATTCAGAATTGTTAGAGTCCCTTTTCATTTTGTGCTTAGCTGCCTTTGTAAAATCTGCCTAAACTGGTGAAATAAATTAGGGGAATTCTGCCAAAACTCGGTTTTGTACTATCCTAACATTCAAACCAATTCACTTGGGCCAGGTTTTTCAGCACTTCCCATGAATCCTGTCCTAGATGTACATGAACAAGAGCATGGCTGGAAGAGTGAGCTTCAGAAGCATGATAGACATTTTTCTGTGGGAAGATGATTTTGGATGTGGAGGCAGGCTTGGGAAGCTGATTCCAAATCACCCATTTCCAATTTGGGAACAGATACGGCCCATGTGACCTAAGCATCTTGTCAAGACAGCTTGAATTCGAAATTGTGAATATGCATGTGGATGAACTGCAGACCCAAAAGGATTCACACGATGATATGGCACATCTATGTGAGTATATTGGAATTCACCCTTGGGCAAAAGGCTGGGAAAAAGCTTGGAAAACTTGACTCACATGAGATACAAATCCCACTGCTTTTCTATGACTCCCTTGGACTGTGTCAGTGGTATGCACAACATACACATGTAAAAAAATTCATGATCCCCTTCTGACAATTCCTAAAGAGGGAAATGATTAGGAATAAATTATTCATTACAGAACCACTCAGCTCTGGCGACAAATCTGCAGGTTAAGGGAGAAGGGGAGCTATTCTATCTGCAATGGTGTGTTACAGGCATTCTCAAATTTGGAAGCTTTAACTTTGTGAACAGTTGATGATATACTGTCTTTTTTTTCATTTCTGTGCCTTTTGGGAGCTCCTCTAAGATCCTCCTCTTGAGAACCCTGTCCTTCACAGGACTCAGGATCCAGAGGGACAAACCAGGGTTATTGCTGTTTAAAAAAGTCTGTGTTTCCTAGGTAAGACAGGTTCCATCTTAGGTTTCCTCACACCTTGATAATCCTTGTAGTAATACAGTTTTCTGCCCCAGGTCCCTCATTCCTGCAATGTGCTCTTCTGTGTGTAGGTAAAAGCAGAGAGAAATGAGCATCCAAAGACTTTTCAACAGCACCTCTGAAACAATAATAATAAGATATAAATTTCAGGAGTGTTTTTCTTGCTTCTTGGGTAAAAGACTCGAGTTTCTCCAATGCTTACATTTAATAATGTAGGGTTATAAAGGATGAAGCTCAAGGCTGAGCACATCAGCATGAAGGTTGTAGAGTGTAATCCTTGTCCCATTAGGATCTGTAGCCCAACTTCCACTCTGTAGGCAGGGTAGGACAACATTCCAGATATCACTGGCCATTCATTTTCGTGGATATCGAACTTTTCTTTTTTTAATTAAAAAGAATGATTTTTTCCTCCTTCTGCCATTTCCAGCTGCCTGAACAGCTATGATGACACCTCACAAAGTTGCCATTACATTAGTGATATTAGTATTAATCACACGTTGCTTGATACTGTAATTGAATAGTTTTTACGCAGATGATATTAACTGATAAAATATGGCATCCTCATGAGAAAACATTACCTTGAAATATTAGTGTTATAATATGTTAATTTCTATGGAGGATAGGAGTACAGATATATGAGGAGATGTAAATTTCCAGCACTTCTGCTGACAATTTCCATGTCAACATAATTCTTAGGAATTCATACTCACTATTTTGTGATGACTTATATGATGATGTATAACAACTTAAGGGGCTTTAAAATGCAGTATTTTGACTAATGCAGGTTGGTAAATAGCACACAGGACTGTTTCTTCCCCTCAATTCTGGGAAGGCTGACGCAAGCCCTTGGTATCGCCAGGAAGTCACCAACGTGAACATTGAATCCCAAAGTGGGTGCTCAGATGGCTCTGGGCACTCTGCAGCTGCGTGTTAGCAGCGAGAATAAAGATTTTTATATTACAAATTGAGGATGATACAGAATAATAATAAAGAAAAAAACTAAGGAGAAAAGGGTGGGTGTTTAGTCCTGCATGTCTGGCAACGCTGTCAGAAACTGGAACTTGGCTTGAAATCTGACCAGTAAAACATAGTCCAGACAGTTTATCCCAGCTGTAGACTCCTAATTCTGATCAATCTTATGTTTTTTTCATGCTTATCCCCAAGTCAAAGAGTCTGACTATGTATTTATTTACTGGGATACACTAAAGTGAACTGTGCCAGGGCCCTGAACTCCTGGACAGAAAACACACGGCCCACAGCGCGCTGCCTTGTTAGTAACTCGTATTGCTCGGGGATAGTTTACACCAAGACAGCTCCTCTTGCCTTGCTGGCTTCTGACTCAACGCCGATGCTCCCCATGAGTTCCTCATGAAACAATTTGGAATAACAAGACAAGAACCTGAGAGTGGAGAGGGGCACCCAGAAGACAGGAGAGATGACAGCAATAGGGGTTCTCGCATCCATAAAGAGGCAGCTAACCTGGCTGCTTGCTCTCTCTTGGGCTAATCTGAATTAATTGGTGCTATTTGTGCCTTTGATACTCAAATGCAGAGCCTGGGGGTGGGAGTTCTCATGAAACAAGTGGCCACTTGGGAGAGCGTCCCAGGTCCAATCATGTCATGGGCTCATTTGTCTCCCACAGTAATTCACTACTCACTTCAGTCACTTTAAATGTAAAACAGCTGCTGCTGCTTAGCCCTCTTTTAAGGTACCTAACCAGCAGCTTTAAACCAATCCTGAATGGATCCCATCCCATAATAGTCTCCTACACAGTGGTCATTTGGAAACAATTAACCCTTGATTCAAGATCCTCTTAAAGAATCCTTTTCCAGGCTCTCTTCATCTCTGCTCCAGCCCATTGCATCCTTGTCTTATTCCTTGCATGGGAACAGCTTTATCCTTTGGGATTGCTGTGGTTTGTGCAGCAGTAACCACCTCTGTGTACCTGCCAGGCTTGCTGTATGGATTTTGGGCAAACCCCCTCTGCACTGAAGAAAATTGAAGGTATCACATAAAACAGACTAGTGCTTTATTAAAAAAAAAAAAAGATCGGTTTCCTCTCTTCACTTCTCATCCCGCAGTACCTGGGGGTCTTGCTCACTTCACACGTGTTTGGCATGGCTGCTACCCCTCGCCTTGCTCGGTCTCTGGTGATAAGATGAACTGGAGATTAATCTGTTTTAAGGGGAAGCATCTGGCTTTGAGCTAATAAAATATCAATTTGTAACAGGGAGGAAAAGGCTCAGCAAGAGGTCTGCATGCTTAGGGCTTTGAGACTCAATTTGATTCGGGAGTTTAATGCCACTTGTGAATTTTAGGCTGTGCTCTGAGCACTTCAAAACCTTTCTCCATGCAGTGGTCTCAACTTTCTCCAGAAGTCCTGTGTTTTCAGACCCATGGCCTTTACTGTTGTTGGGGGTATCTCCCAGCTCTGAATCCTGCAGGGCTGTACCCCCCCACCCTTCCCTTTTCCTAATGGCTCTGCAGCCAGATGTGGTGGCCCCTTGCTGGGATGTCAAACTGGCAACACCCTTGATCCAGGCAGACAGACACTCAATAGCCAACTTCTGGAAAACCTCCCCCCGCACTGGCCGGCTCTGACACAAACCAGCTGAAGACATTGCAATGCCAGAAAGTGTTACAGCTGGGCTGCCTGACAGATTGGCAGCGCACACGCTGATTTGGGGACTGCATTTGGGGGCCCGCAAAGAACTCACTGTCCAGGCACCGAGCCACTAATCACAGTTTACATTAGGCAATCAGATACTTTTCAACTACTGAATGATCTGCTCTTTCCCCCTTTTTTTCACCTTACAGGACCCTGTGTGTATATACAGTACCTCAGTGCTCCACATCTGCATCATGTTTTGAGCCGTATCTAATGCACAGCTACCAACCTCAGCTCAGGCAGCCACAAGGAGCCCAAATCACTGCTGCTCTCTTTTGTCCTCCAGCTCCCCTAGCCTGACTTTTGCCTATTTCAGTGCTGAACCACTTGATTAATTTAACCTGGGAGTTACATAGTTATGGAAAAATCCTACAAGACTTCATATAAAGAAAAAGGCTTCATGTCATTCTATAGGAATCCGTCAACATATAGAATCCTACCAGTGGCTTTAGATACAACTCCAGAGATCAGATCTTCCCCAAAAACAATAGATTTTAGCGTCATTTTTCTGGTACGCTGCTGGCTTAATCATTTTTATGCAGAAATGTTTCATTAGGAATGAATCTGTGTCAGCCCCATGTGCCAGCTCTGAACCCTGCCTTGGCCCAGGCACGATGCTGGAGATATATGTTCATGTAAGATAAGTGTGCCATGGCTGGATGTCTAATGAATATGGCCTCATTTACAATAAGAAGGACTTAGACCTGGCTCCAACCCAGAGGTTCTATTCCAAAGAAATGCTGACATTTCGAAAAACCTGGGTCCCTGTCAGAACGAATAGCTGAAATTTTTATCTTTTCCAAGCCAAAAAAAAAAGGTGCTCTGAAAAATGTGTATGGTATTAAAACATTAAAAACCAGTTAGGTGCCAATTCAAGGAAAATATATAAACACAGAACATGAAAATTCATATTTTCATATAAACATTTAAGTGAAATTAACAGAAATGTTTTGATGTTAGTGAAATGAAATATCATAACTTCTTCTCACCAAGTTTTTTTGCCACAGCTGATCTATTCCTATGAAAATGTTTCGATTTTGATGAAACTTTATAGTTCCCACTGATAATTATTTTGTAAAAAGAAAGAAAACAAATTGCACCATGTGAGAGAGCCCCAGACTTTTCCTACTGAAGAGGCATTTATCACCAATATCTAAATAAACTCCCAATGCCCCCAAGTTTGCTTGTGGAGAGTCAGCTCTTGGGGCAGAGCAAGAAGGTGCTTTAATGGTGTAACAAACGCTAAACTGTGCTTTGTTGGGTTAATATTGCCCTCTGCACTCTTCCTTCACACACACTGCAACCAGTCTTTGCCAATTGTGGCTCAATTTCCCTACGTAAAATGTGCAAATACTGCTGCTTACTCACCTTTCTTAAGATCTCCTCTTACATAAAGCACTGGTGAGCACCAATTAACCTTATTACCCAATTCCTATGTGTAAACACACCGCCGATGTGAAGTGGGCACCCACACTGTAGTGCAGATACACAAAAAATAAAAGAACAGGGTTTATTTTGGGCTCAGACTGTAGTTTTATGGTTCCAGGGCAGAGCTGAAGACTGTTAACTTCCTTCCCTGGTGAATTCGGGATGCGACAACCAACAAACATCCCTGATGACAAAACGTGAGAGGAAAAGGCGGTGGATGAGGTAAATACAGTGTATAACTGGGGAGGCACTGTGTGCATGCACACACGCTCAGAGCCCGAGTGAGAGCAGGGCGGACTTGAGAGATGTATTACGCATTCAGGCAACTTCAGTGTGCCACTAATAAAATTAAGTGTTGGAACATAAATGTTTTAATTTTAGTGCAAATGCTCCAAGCAATACCCCTTCCTGCACCCTTCTTTCCCACCCCCAGCCTAGACTAATCCATTTAGAGACAAATTTACATTTTATTTCTCCAAACCCTATTAGCATTAATATAAAGGTCAGCACTGAAAAGGCAGCTTCAGAAGCTAATGTGCCAGTGTGCTGTGCTCTGTGACCAGATGAGGGCATGTGGGTCTCTCACCCACTGAGTCTGACAAGAATTTGTAATTTAAGAGGGCGGTCCTCCTCTCCCAGCATCCCCATACCTCATGGAGATGATCAGGTCACCCTCTGGAAACCAAATGGGACTGCTTTTCCTGATATCAGAAGGGGCAAAATGGACGAAATCACTCTGTGAAAAGCCTTTGATGCCATGGAAAAAGCTGGATATTACATATATTGACAACATTTAAAGGCTTTTGGGGAAAGCAGCATTAATTTTGGAAGAATTTCAGCTTCAATAGCAACGCGCTTTGGGTGTTCCTTATTGGGGATTTTATTAAGGGTTTATGTCGGGTTGCAAACAGACTAGTGCTGGTTGGAATATTTGGCACCTCTCAGCCCATCTTTGCTTCTGAAGGAGTCCAAAATGTCCATCAGGAGTATCCCTGCTGCTGAGTGGTGATGTCAGAGCCTTGAAGAGAAAATTATTCTCGTTTCAGAAGTGCAAAATATCTGTACGAGAACTCTATGAGATTGATGTGGTTTGAGGTTTGGTTCCAAATGAGAACCCCGCCCTGGGAAAAAGCTGAATAACCCAGAGTAATCCCATTGAATGTACTGGGCTGCCTTCTGTGTACAAAATTACTTACGTGCTAATTTTTCAGAGGATCTGAGCCAAGGATATTGACCACGCATGCTGGACATCTAATTGACTCCTGGCTTTGTGTCTAAATCATGTGAATTTCATCTCAAGTTTCAAACAGATGTTTGGTCTGAAATCCTCAGACTTAAACAGGAATGAAGTCAGCTTCATGTCCTGGATCAAGATGCTGTGAAATTCCTATTTTTGTATAATCACAAAGCAGATGCCAGGGTAAAGCCGAGTGGTCCAAATTAACGTCATTCCTCCAGGCAAACTACATCATCCATTACATTTGTTTTTCCCCCCTTAAACTTTGTGGGGTCTTCTTCCTCTTACTGCTACTACTATTACTACTAATCCGACATTAAAAGCTAAAGATTTCTTTTAAAAATCCCCCCAAAATAATAAATCTTGAGCCCCAAATTAGCTTTCAAGCCACTCTAGGCCGAGCTGTCTAATTCAAGGATAAACTGATACAGCAGGTGGAGATGCCAAATGTCATTAAGTTTGCCAGAGCCCAATGCTGAGGAACACAAAGGTGAGAAGTATATTCCACAACAAATGACCCCTGACCGAGAGCTCCCTGCTACCAGTCCCTCTCGCTTTTAAATTAAACCAGTAAGCCTACTTGAGTGTCTAGCTTGTTTCATTTGATTCCACTCCAGGGGAAATGCAGCCTCTCAATTAAAGCTTTTAAAGTTTCACGTGTGAAACCAAGGCAGGGAGGCTCCTGGAGCTCATGTGGAGGACTGAGGCAAGAGATTTGAGTTCAATTTCTGCCCCTGCTACAAGGCATGGTCATATTGTTTTACCTTATGCCTCAGTTTCCTTTTCTTATAAATGTGCATGCCCAAAAAGCACTTTTAAAAAATCCAGGTGGAAATATGTGCAGTGTGTCTTGTGTTTGTACATTCTGACAGTGTTTCAGCATCTTCTTGAATTCTCAGGGTTGTATTAGTGATCTTCATTTAACTCACTTTTCAAACAGAAACCCATAAATAAAGAACCAATAGAAAAGCCCAGATGTGTCTCCCTAGGTGAGGGCCGCAGGAATGCCATAGTGTTCATACCATCACACAGGCAGACATTTGGAAGATTAGGGGCTGCTGAATGCATCGCTGGGGATCAGCACAAAGTTATTTGCAGTTGTTTCTGTAATCGTGCTGCTCAGGGAGAAAATTCACAGTATGCCTTGCTGCCTGCCCAACTCCCAGCCATGCACCCTGGCACCCTGCTGAGGGGGTGCTAATGCCCTGTGCCATGCTAGAAGACATTTAAATTAATTAGGTGGCTAAACACTTGCTCTGTGCTTGTTTTTTTCCTGTTATTTGGTGGTTTGGTGGTATTTTTTTTTTTAAATAATTTTAATCTATTCAGGACTTTTTGATAGGGCCCCAAATAGTTTTTGTGCATAGCAAATATAAAGCTGGACATTTATGGGCTCACTTAACATAAGTTAATTAGGGTCTCTAACCCGTACATTCATATTAATTAAGACAAAGATCCTGTTTTCAGGGGACAGAAGTGAACCTTTAGTAGTAAGCATTTAATCCCATAGGTTCCAAGATGGAATGGTTCTGCCCTTCCTTATCTAACTTCCATGGAGAGGTGTATGATTTCTTCTCATTTTTGGAGGAGAAAAAAAGGGACAGTATAACTTTTATTCTTAGCCTGGTTTCCTACAGGAGTGGCTTTTACCTGATCTCCCTTTGCCTACATGATTGGATGGGCATTTCTGCTCATCCGCCTGTCCATTCTTGACAATTCTGACTCTGTCAGGAAATTTCAGACAGACTTAAAAGAGAAAATTTTAAATCCTTCAAGTTTGATAAAAACAGGTAGTCAGAGATGTGAGACTCTCATCATGCACCCATTGAGGGAAAGACCCCAACTTGTGGTCAGTACTGATCTACCAGAGAATTCACGTCCGCGGAGAACCACTGCCAATGCTCTGCTCACAGGCAAAGCTTCAGCTGATATTTCCAGCTTCTTGGATGTCAGAGACTCCAAGGACAGCCTTTGATATCACGGGAAACCAAGTGGTTGCACTTCTGCGAGCTACTGGCCTATTTGTTGCTTGGATGGACAGTTTCACCAAGCAAGAAAAAACTCAGGAAGCTGATTCCAACTAAAAAGTTGTATTGTTTTATTTTGTCAACAGATCCCAGGGAAACAGCTCCATGAACCTCAGTGGTTACTGATTCACATTGTCATTAATAGCACAATCAGGTCTCCCCATACATCATCATGTAGTGAAGGTTGAAGGATTTTACTACTTTAAGCCTTGTGTTTTAAAACTTCATTGACATTCCTGTCAGAGCTGAAAGAGAAGTTTGAATTTGTGATGGATAAATCCCATAAAGAATCAGGTAGGAGCGCTTGGTTTGATTAGAGAGACAGAACTTCCAATGCTGTGCCCACATGATCAGAACTTCCTTGGTAAAATGTTTAAAATTTTGGACAGCAAACTCAAGAAATATGGATCTTCCTTGGAGATGCCATTTAGTCATTGCTTTCCTTTGGACAGGCCATGGGAAAGTACTTATCTTATGGATGTTTTTGTTTCTTTGTTTTTTCTAAAGTTAATTGAGCCCAAGTCCCCAGTAGCGAGGTACCTGACTGTTGGTTTTACGGACCACATCTGCACAGTGTGGGCCGAGCCTTCCAATCCTGCAGACCTGCTCAGCTGTACAGAAGTCAGTGGAGCCACAATAAACGTGTAAACTCTGCTGCGAATGTGTCCCCTAACGCTCACTACAGCTCTCAAAGTCTGGCCCAGCTTTACTGCGTGTGAAACTAGGAATGAGCACTTTTTTAGGCACCAGTTTATTAGCTGGTTGTTAGAAACTTGGTTGGGAATTTGGAGAGGGGAATCTGTGGGTTCTTAGAAGGAGAATGTTCAGAGGTGTCCTGAGGACTTCTTTTGACAGAGGTTTGAATTGCTGTTCACTGTAATTGAAACACCTAGAAGTGACTTTACATCTAATGTAGATCAGATGGGGAGGGTGCAAGGAGTAGCCCTCAGCAGTCCCAGACAAGGTGATTTTTGATTCAGTAAACCCAAACATGCATATTTTAGTTTCATAGTGACCTACATTTTATAAACATGTGGGTCCCCATTATGATATCTGAACAGGGATAATGTGGCCACTGGAGAATTATGAAAACCAGAGACCCTGCAGTGAGGAAGACATCAAATTAAAACTCTTTAAAGAAATGTCTCACTTCCTATTTGCTAAATCACGCATTTTGTAAATGTCTTTGCTGTTGGTGCTACCACATTTAATATGATCAATAGTCTTATTCTCTAGTGTTCCCCCAATTGACTGGTTGAAGATGCCAGGCAGGAGAAAAAGGGGGTGGGATATGGAGTGAGGGGGCTGGGAGGAGGAAACTGTACTTGATCCTTATGGAAGTCAGTTAAAATTAATTGGAAAAAGCTTTTAAAGACCTAAGATGAAGACCAAATGTATCTCAGACCTGCGGCCTCATCCCCGACACTGAATGCGAAGGTCATTGCAAAGCTGTAGATTTATGCGGAAGGCTTGGGTGATGGAAAATGAGACAAAAGCATTTGGATTTTATTATTCCATTTACTCTGACCCTGGGCCATAAAGGGTTTGGAGAGCCTGTTTTATGTATTCAGCTGGTTGCCACACTGACAAGCATTTGGAGCCACTTAAATAAACCACCCCAACCCACAGCTGCAACAACACCATATCAAATACAGGTTAGAGTTGAAATGTAGAGCCAGCAGCACAGCGTCTCCAGCAGGTGCATGTGGAGTGTTTTTTAACCCCCTTGGTTTTGGAATAGTTCCCTTATTTATCTATCAGCTTTGATTTAAAGACCATTTAATCACCAGTATTACTCCAGGTTAGAGCATGCACACACACACACACAGACACTGCCACATACAAGATGCTTTCTGCTGCTCTTCCTAGTTCCTGGTTTTTCATGGGACTAATGCAGAGTTTGAAAACCTCATGTTTTGGGCCCAAAACAGGCAATTCTGTCTTAAGTGCCCCTTTCCCAGGTCGCTCAATACACACATTGAATCTCTCTGATTCCTGGCAGGCATCACGGCTTTGGAGAAACAAGAGACAGGAAAGAGTAATGTATGGAGAGGAGGAGAGGGAAAGAGGATTTTGCTTAGAAAGAGGGAAAATAGAGCATGTGTTTGGACTGATGACAGCAAAACTAGGTATCCAGGCGTGCTGGGAAAAGGCAGACAGTCCACTGCACATCCAGTCACTCAGAAATCAGTGGGAAACCTAATATTGAGTTTCTTAATGTATCTTGCATGCTGAATGTGTAACGTGTTGAGACTCTCCTGTGGGCTACAGGATGTCTTGTGCCTATGTGAAGATGTAGAGTTAAGCTTAAGTAATCCACAGACATTCAGATTTTCTAAAGAATTCGTTTTCACCCTGCCTGCCCCTCTTTTGTTCCAATTTTCCATTAATTTTGTGTGATTGCACATGCTCTGGCTCTCAAATGGCAATATCACCAGTGTGGATGAAAGTTCTTCTGAAAACTGCAACATTTGCTCACACAAGCCAAGTTGCTCATTTATTAGATTTAAGGAAAGCAATTCACCTTTAAATAGGGATCACAACTACTCAGGGCAAAACATTGAGTAGCCAAGAGAGTTTAAAAAAAATGGCAAAAGAGTATGTCAAATACATTTGAGTAACAAAGCAATTCCAATCTCCTCTCAATAACCCACTAGCTGGAGAAAGAGGCTAATTTATGTGCTGTGAATTTTGCACTCAGCCTCTTCCTAGAGGCTATTCGTTCAGGAGAGAGTTGAAACACATGATGGCTGAGATGAAATGTTGGAAAAGATTGCACTGCACTAGTGGGTGTTTTCTATTCCTGGCTAGATAAGCATAAGACAATGATTTGTAGGACTTTTAATTCCTAAATTCACATTTTCTATAGTTTATTTTCCTTTGTAGCACGTTTCCATAGGGATCAAACTGAATTCTCCTAACCAACACCTCTAGCCATGTAATACTAGGAATATTATGACAAAAGCTAGGCTAGCCAGGACATCTTGCAGTCTTTTAATTTATTCTTATTTTGTGTTATTCATATTTAATTCTGAGTGTCAGGCATTGCCTAATCTGCATATCAATCTAGAATAAAATAGGAACTGATAATGTTTAACAAAATTCAAGGCCTCTTTTCAAATTAAGTGTCTCTCATGAGAGTGAAAGGACAATAATACCAATTCTTGCTTTCATAAAGCAAGAGAATGCAGTCAGCCCCATCTTAACCTTGAAGATAATGCTGCATGACAGACAGCTCTCCTTTGTAATAGATGCAAACCCAAACTAGAAATCCCAACCTTTATTGCTCTCCTGCATCAGGAGGGAATGATAATCTGAAACTTGGCTTGGTTAAACCAACACGGATCCTTAATGGCCTGAGAGCTGCTCTGTTTTGTAGGGCTTGTGGTGTGGCCATGAAAGGTGAGGGTGTCCTTGTGTGGCTCTCAGGTGCCTGGATCACAGCTGTCCGCACCTGAGGCGGTCACTCTTCCGTGGAAAGGGGGCACTGAGTCTCATCCTGACACAGGCAGAGCAGATGAATTGAGCGCTAGAAATGCCCTTTTCTCTGACTGCAGCGGGGTGTGAGCATGATGAGATCAGATGTAGACATCTACCTTATAGACATGTAAAGCTCCAGGAGACAAATCCCAGGCGCACTCACCTTTATCAGCTCCTTGCCACGGCAAGGGCCGGGTTCGCCTCTCCCTCCCGCTCTCTGCCTAGAGCAGGCAATGATTCTGTCTCTTGATTTCTGAAATTCCCATTTAGTTAATGTCACTGGGCTCAGCGTAGAAATATGTGAGTGAAATATAATTGTATGGGCTAGAAAGAGAGTTGAAGGAGATGAACTGAAGGTCTATCCTGGCCTTAGACTCAGAGCAACTGAACCTGAGCCAAATGTTGTGCAGAGCTGTTATCTGTAACATAATGTGAGGGAACTCTTGATCCAAACTGTTCAGGGGAGCCCAAACCCCAGGGCTCAGCTTTTTATTCAGTAATTATTGATGCAGTCTCAATGTTCAGTGTTGGAACAAACTAATTTGCAGGCCTAATCCTCCTACATCTGGAAATGGGAAATGAATTAAAAACAATTCCTATTTACTTATACATGATAATTAATCTTACTGGATTAGGAAGACCTGATACTTTAAGTGCTTCACTGAGGAGATTCCTCTGTGTTTTATGGACATTTAATGTCAGAACTGAGTCGAAACTAGAGGTTTTTTCCATGCTAAAATTTTCCAAATATTTGTTGCAAAATGATCTGACACAAAAATTTGAAATCTTGAGCAAAAGCCATACCAAGTGGAATCATTTTTGGATATGAGGCTTTCTCACTGAAATACTGAAAATTTCCTATTTAAAGCTAATAGCTGCAGCATAAAAATGTGCAAATCCAGTCTTCAATCAGATAATGTCTATGTTTCCATGATGCTAGCAAGAGTTGGGACAAGTTGCTGAGGCTGATAACCTTCAGAGTCAGACCTGTGATACTGAAGAAAGAGAGCTGGAAATGCTTCCCTTTTTTTTTGGCTGCTAAAACTTGAAATCTTCCATAAGACACTTACACAGACCAAAGTCAAGAATGAAATGAGAACCAAATTTGGATGGTTTCCAGCACCCAGAATTGGTTCCTTTCTGTCTAGCCTAATCCCATTTAGGCTACACTGATAGGGAAAGTGCTGGTATATAACAAAACTGGCAGTCCCATCCGTGTGCCTTCAGCCAAGTATTGCAGCGTTTCTCTGTGGTATCTCTAATGGTCACAGAAGCAGGTGAGAAAGATGGGAGGAATGAGCCGAGTCCAGCAATTCCCATATTGTTGTGTGGAAAACTGGGGGCATTTGGCTCACAGTCACTGCTGCTTTTCCAGGGTTACATGAGTCAGAAAGCAAGCCAGCATAAGAGCATAATATCACAGAATATATTGGCCTGCTTAATTCAAAAGAAAAAAAATAATAACCACATGTATAGAGATTCCTGCTGATCAGTAACTTTCACTGAAATTGGGACAGTTGCATTTTAATTGACTTTTTCCCTTTCAGCATTGCATTGGGAAATCAGCTCTGATATACTCGTAGCAAGGTGGAAAACAGTTGAACTCTTGTCAGATTTCTGTAGAGATCAGATGGTATTTATTTGCTGTGGTGCTCTCTTGGGCTAGATTCAAACTCAGGTTGTGCAGATTACAAGGAAAATCTTTGGAGTCTCAGATGGATTTTATGCTGACTAAATTTAGAAATATTAGCAATTAAACCTGAAGCTGGGTTCTTTTTTCTTGGCATTCCTATGAAATGTTGCATTAAGGAGAGTACAGGGTGAAAATAAGAGCTGGTGGACTAAGGAGGAGGATAAAAGATTCATGAATATTTCTGCTAATAAAAAGTGCTGAGCTTGGCCTATTTGATTCATGGGGTCACATTATGCATTATTTTTGAGTATTCAGATGACCTCCAGGAATTTGTAAAGCTTTCATAAAAGTAGAGAATTTCTTGATATTTTAGCCCCAAGTATGCTTTTAAAGAGCACCAATCTCATACAGACACAGCTTAATTCCAATTCCAGAGAAAATATTGTTGCTTCTAGTATTAAAATCATAGGCTATATTCACAGAGAAGACATAATTTTTTTTCTCTTTTCTAGGAGAAAGTGCAAGCACTTAATTTGTTTTGAGGATGTTCACTGTTTATTATCATAATTAATTAAAAAATTGGTTGTAGACATCTAAGGAGGAGGTGGAAGTGATCCACAGGAACTGGATAAGCAGTCACATCACTGACTCGATCAATAGCCACAGCCAAAATGGTTTGGAATGCCCCATCACCTGCATATAATTTCTGCCAAGTTTCCATGAATATTTCTGAATAACAAAAACATTAGTAGAAAATCAGAAGCTGCTTTCAAGCTGATTTTCAGTGAAAATAAAAAAGGAAAAAATAGTCACAAATATTACTATTGAAAAGAAAGGCAGTGATGAGGAAATCCCAGCCTGGTTGTCTGTCACATAACTTTGTGAAATACTTTTGCTGGTTTTCGGTCCTCCAGCCAAATGCAGGCCCTGAACAAAACCCAGCCCTGTTGAGCAAACTGCTTCCTAGCTGCAAGCATGGTGACCATTCCTGCAAACAAAGAGAGAGGAAAATATGTAAATTTAAACAAATTCACAATTCTTTTTCCTCAGAAAAAAGCTTTCATGTCATTTGAAATAGCCAGACTGCTAGAGTAATGTTCTTACATATAAATGGAAATCCTTTTTGATATTTACACTACTGATTTCTGCACTTTCTTTAATCTCTGCTTTCAAATTAATAGACAATAACATCAGATTCCTTCCTTGGCTCACTCAGCACTTGTGCATATTTACCCAAGTGTCTAGAGTGGAGATTGTACACATATCTCTAATCCACCTGCCTATGTTAGTTAAAAGCCCAGATAAAATCAGCAGCACTTAAATCTTAACCTTTTAAGTCTGAAATGTTTTTAAAGTCTGGGCTCATGGCAACTCCACTGAAGAGGGGGGGAGAGGTGGAAGTTGAATGTAAAACATTTCACAGCTAAAACTACTTTTTCTTTCCAGTGAAAACTAAGCTCAGGAGTCCCACAAGAGTGTTACTCTGAGAACATTAGTAATACTGACCAGCTCATAAAGTTTGCAGCCGTGTTGAGTGCTCCAAGCCTCCTACAGTCAGCTTCATTTTCTGTCTCGTCAATACACAGCTCCCAAAAACCTCAGCAAGCAAAAGAGAAACTCAAGGAGTGTGAGCTGTGATATCTGGCACTCTCCTTCCCCATCTTTGCCTTTTGTTTCAGTGTTTGGCTCTGGACCCTTCAGAGGCCACTGAGTGATTTAACACCTGGATGGCCCCGGGACACCAAAGATACTCTAACAGTGTGTTGTGCTCCCTTCTTCCTTAAATAGTTTCAAGCCTCTTGTTGGCTTCCCTCAGGAGCTGGGCCTGAGCGAACAGATGCACCTATTCCTTGGGGAATGAATAGTTTGTTTATGTAGAAGAGATGAATGGGGCAGTAAGGGCGTCTAGGTCAGTTATTTAGCATGAAAAAAGCCATCAGGATCACCCTGTGGTATTGCCCAAGGAAGTTTGGAGCAGCTGAGTACAAAGGTGTACACACATCCTCCTCCTCCAGCGCCCCTCGGGGAGCACTTTAATTAGGAAGGAGGGCAAATTACTTGGGATGCTGTGTGTGGAGGTATGGAGACAGGCTGTCCCAGCCCTGTCTCCTGGGGGGACAGAGCAGGGGATGGCACGGCAAGCTGAGGGCGTTCGCTGGGCATCCCTTCAATCCGTTCCACTTCTCCCTGTGTCACACATCTCTTACATCTGGGCCCAAGCGTTAAGGACTTTTTTTTTTGTTTACCCCCGAGCTAACACTGGGGGAAAGGCTAGCTGGGAACATGGATGGGGAAAGTATGTGTGCATCTTTCTTTTTGCCCATCTCTTTTTCTCTCAATCTACCCTCAACAAGGGTGCCTATAGAATATAGCATAATGCTGCATTGTTGGGTTAGGGATTTAATTTCACTCCATCACAAGCTACCATCGGAGCCCCTGTCATTGCAATTTGTCACACTTTTTTGTGTGCTATATCTCACTGAAGTCACATCTCCTCCTCAGCCCGTTGCATAATCTCCTAGTCTGGAACAAAGCTCTCCAACATAATGAAAGAGGTGAAATCAGGAAAGGGAAAGTCAATGGTTACCGTTATCACTATAGAACTCGCTCCCACTGGCTCGGCAGGTTCGGTCACACCACGCGAAGCAGAGTAAGAAGGACATGCTGTGTGTGTGTGTGTCTTTTTTTTTTAAAGCCTGTTTATTGAACCTACAGGCAGCACCATTGGCTGCTGAGCGATGTAATCCTATTCCCTCCTGCAGACCACCAGCCATAAAGAGGCGGCGGGATGTCCCACTGGCCCACCAGGGAGTTGAGAGCCTCCAAAATAGATATCACAGGGAAAGAAGTGAAGAAATCAGTTTGCTTTAAAGGAAGGGATTGACTCACATCTCAGGCTAAACCCACAATAACGTTGTACTTAGGGAAAAGACCCTAAACAGCCAGAAAGAAGACAGAATGGCATGCTTGAAAGGAAAAATGAACATCTGCCAAAATAAGTAGGATTTTGTTTTCTATAGGAGGGTGGTCAAGGACTCTGTTATGCGTTGAAGACTGAATTTCAAAATGTAAGCTGACTGCTTTAAGCCTATGGGGAATGACACGGTGGTTCCTAAGGCTGGCCATGTGCTCAGGGCTGCACACCTTGCTGCACTGCTTCAGCAAGGACCTCAGTGTCCTCCCTGCGTGTCTCCTGGAGATCTACAGTGATGTCCTCATGTTCTCACTCAATTAAAATATTAGAAACTTGAATGAATTTAAGATTCACTTACTGTGACCTTACCATAAATGGCACGTTGATTGTGAAAAGGCAACTTGTGTACTTGGGGAAAGGGGCTTCATGAAGTCCTGTGTGCTGTTCCTGTTGCTGTCTTGTGGAAGGGAAGGGAGCAGCCTGAGACAGATAACTGGTTCACAGAACAATAATCTTTTTTTCTTCCTCTCTGGTGTTGCCACT
Organism: Dryoscopus gambensis; assembly: GCA_013389985.1. Taxonomy (NCBI): domain Eukaryota; kingdom Metazoa; phylum Chordata; class Aves; order Passeriformes; family Malaconotidae; genus Dryoscopus; species Dryoscopus gambensis. The sequence continues at coordinate 35,904 of WEIT01034926.1, forward strand.
CTGCCTGCTCAGAACTTGTAAAAAATCTGGTCACTCTGGACTCCCAAATTTGAAATATCTGGGAAAATACTTTACCAGGCTGGAATTCACTGGCAAAACCCAATGATTTGCAGTTGCAGCTTTCAAGACCTGGCAACAGTTATTTTGAAAATGTGTTTTGAGGACTCCTTAAGAAGTGTAAATAATGTCCTCTATGAGGAATTTAAATTTTTTCAAGAGAGCTGAAAGAAAAGAAAAATCTGAAAAGTGAAATATTTATGGCCTTGGTTGAGCTCTTGTATACTGTTTTCTGCTGAATGTTATTTTTTAATGGAAAATTTGCATTTTGGCTGAAACTTTGGCCCCAGTTTTTGATCAGTACCGACCACTGTCCTTTCACATTAAATAAAGAGAAAATATAAAGTATTCACAAGACATGTATCAATTTGACATCAGTGTAACATTTCTTAAGTGGCTCATTCAGGAGTGAAGCCCATGACTAACAGGCAAATGGCAGTGAGATACAAGGAGAGATGGTTTTACAAAGGAGAGCAATAAGAAAGGAAAATGTTACACTGTTTGCACCGTGTGTTTTATAAGGAAGATCAGGGTAACAATGAGTCACTATGGAAAGGATTTATTGGGCTATGGAGCTAAAAGTCTGTAAAGATTAAAATTCTGATGGGGTTTGGATGGGGAATTGTTTCTGAGGTTAGTTTTATCCTGTACACTGTCCAAGTTATTAATCCCCTTGTGTTCCCTAAGCTGGGTAACTGGTGTCGATATGCTCCCCGGGCCAATTTCAGGCACGCCAGCCCACAGGCTGGTGTAATATTTCTCCAGGAGAATCTCTGGGTGGTCTTGTCTTGTCTTGTGAAGAGTGAGAAGCAGATAGCAGGAGACTTTCAAGATTGCTGTTGCAGGCATCAGTCTTTGAGTGGAAAATAATCCACCTGGAAGGACATTGCCTTTGCAAGGAGGGGCGGCCAGCCCTCTGATTGGGAGATAAGTTACACGCTGAAATGTTTGCGGGGAAGGTGCAATTTGTCAGGGAGAGGCGAGGCTGGCGACCCAGGCTCTCTGGTGTCTGTTAGCATCTGCCACTCGCATCCACTTGTGGCTTCCAGGGAACTGCTGAGCCCTGGCAAGCAGCACACTTCACTGCCTCGAAAGCAGGTGACTGGCGTCAGCCTGCAGCTAACCCCTGTGACAAACCCCAGGGATGTGATGACTAGCTGCAGAAGGTGTCTAGTGTCCAGCTTTCCTCAGGGATGGCTGTAGGATCTCTTGCAGCATAAAACACAAAGGGAGCCAAACTGGGACAATCTCAAGCGAAAATCAGTGGGCAGGGACAGCATGATGTGATAGTCCCATCTCCAGGGCTGCTATCAACCACTTTTTCCTCCTGTTGTGGATGCTGAGATGCTCTTGGAGCATTGAAAGAGAAGCAAATAGTTTAGTTTAGGCAATGTGTTCCTACAGGCAGCAGAGAGGAGCCCTGGCTCAGTGTTTTGCACGTGGCTGTGAAGAAGCCAGTGGAGCCCCTTCGTGCTAATCCCAAGGTGTCTCTGAACTCCCAAGGAGACTGATCTTAGCTATGGCCCCTAAAGACAGATGCTTCAAGTCAGATTCACCATGACTGGAAGTTTTTCCAAGGATGTTCCCCCCTGGTGGGGGAGATAATATCGTGTTTCATGGAGAAGAGCATGATATTATCACTGGATATCAGTTTTAACGAAGAGGAATTTGGTGAATTTGTCACTCCCCTGCATAGTTCTTCTGTTTTTGCTTTTGTTATAGCAGTTTATATAGGGTAAGGAGATAGGATGGAACTGAAATCCCCTTTTTATTTTTGTTGTTGAAAACCTTCTTTACAACGGAAGGGCTCAAGATGTTCATAGCTCAAGCTTGATTTGGATAAAGCAGCCCACTGTCTGAAGTTATCCAAATTACCTCTGCTTCTGTTAGGACAATGAGTCAGGAGATTTATAACACTTCTATATCTCATCCCAGCTGGAACTGCCGCTGGAAGATTTTTGTGTGTGGGTCTGGCATAGTCAGCTCTGATCCCATCTGGAGTCAGTGAGTAAAATGCACCTGAGTGGGGAACATTTTCAGTGAGCTTTTCAGAACACTGAACCACAACACCAGAGACTGAGACCTATGGGTTTTCAAGAACAATCTTGTTGTTTCTCCAAAAAGGCAGTCCTGGACTTCCAGGATACAGGCACAGAGGAGACATATTGACAACCCTAGAATCCAGAAGACAGAGAAAACTTCTTTAAACTTTGCATAAGGATGTCTGTAACGTGCCTGAATACCTTTATTGCCTATCCTTAGGCAAGTGTAGCTTGCACAAAAAATTCATGGATTTTCCACAGAAAAGTTGTTTTTCTTACTTCTTGTTATACATGTGCATTAACCTCAATTTACAGACCTAAATTAGACAGTCTAACAAATGTAGTGTCATTAGCTACAGCCCTTCAAAGACTACTTGTAAACTGGAATATCATATGTTATTCTACCAAGATCATCTCCAATAATCCCAACCTCTGTTAAAATCCCTCCCTGGCAAGGATTCTCCAGGAGCTTCTTAGAGCCAAACACCATCTTTTTATACTGCCTGGGTAGTATTGACTAACAAGAAGTAATGGCAAAAAAATCTGGGCCTTTACTAGGCAATGATCTCCAACAATTTGAAAACTTTTGAAAAAGAAAGTTTGATGCCTAATTTATCAGCATCTTGTAATGGATGTTGCCTAGCTTTAAAAACCAGTTGCTGCCTCTGTGTAACAGCATCATTCTGGCTTGTTGTGGAAGGGCAAATGAAAATAGTTTGAGTTGAGCTTTGTGTAAGGGATACACTTCAGAAAACCAGAAGAATAAAGGGTGGCAGAAAACTTCATCATTGATCAGCAGATCTTCACAAGGCCATAATCTGTTCCTGTTTCTAGATGTTTTATGTAGTGACAATGATGAGGATTTGTTTGATGTTTTGCTCGGGAGCTCGGTCAGGTCCTAATGGCACTAAATTCCTGTCAGGATTTTAGGACACGGATTCCTCTTCTGCAAAAACCAGCTGATATAACCTAGGCAAATCACTTCTGATCAGGTTTTCAGTAGTTCTTCAGCAAGTTCTTATAAGTGCTTAAGCAGGTTAAGTGCCCAAATCCTATTAATTTAGTTTTGAAAAGCTGGCCTTTAGTCTCTCTAGCACATATTTTCATAGGTATTTATGATCCCAACTACCTCTGAGGATTTGCCCCTCTGTGCCTTCAGGAAAAGATGGATAATACCACAATCCTATCTACCAGAGGTGTTGGGAGGACGTGTACATTAAAGATGACACAGAAATAATTTAGGCTGGTTGATCTCACAGCTGTATTTACATGGCCTAATTCTTTTCCCATGAACTCATTTGAAATAAATGGAAATACAGTGGTCATAAAACTGGTGTCACCAGAGAATGAATCTTATGATGTGATATGCTGATCAGAGGAGAAATAGGTGCAGAACCTGAGGGACCTCTTATTCAGAGAGAGCTTTTTTTCTGTTTGACAAGTGTTGAGGTACATGAGGACGGAACCCCTTCTTCCTTCTCTTTAGCTATGACTGTGGAGACAAATGAAGACTGAATTTTGCAGAACACTTCTAAAGCCACTATGTAAACCAGTTTAAATACCAAAATTAATCTGGCATTCCTCTTACCTACCCCTCCATTTTTGAGGCTAAATGAGCATAAACACCTTGATTGTGAAAGGTGGGAATTTGCACTCCAGGAAATAGCTGAACATTAATGACATTCAGCCTCTATGGAAGCATATATTTTATAGGAAGCCACATTGGTTATGCTTGAGAAATCTTTCTAGGACAGCCATTGCCCTGAGACTTATGCATCTGCATAAAGTCTGCTACATTAGAAACTGAACAGAATGGCCCGTCTCTCCCACGGTCTTAAGTTAACACTTTTCCTTTTGTCTGGGTCACCCCTTTCTAAACTTGAAATCCAATTGGCCAACAATTAAAGCCAATTAGCACGTGAGGAAAATAAACCGCAGAGCCCACTTCTATGTGTTTCCCGGGCTGTTAGAAAGCCCAGTTAGCTCAAGGCATTAGCATAGTTCAGGATCGGGTGAGGCACACAGCACAGAGTAGTTGGCTTAAAGTATTAGACGCCTGCGATAGCGCCCTGGCTGAGCGGCACTGTTATTCTGGGCTCACAGCTGCCAAACATTCTTGACAGGAGATGAGGCAGATGTCCAAGGACAATCAAAGAGAGAAGAAAGTTTAAGCCAACGTTTGCCTATCTCATATTCTCTACTTGATCCTCTTCTCAAAGACAAGGCACAGCTGTTGCACTTCAAGGTCTATCTGGCGAACCCAGCAACTCCTTCCTTTCTCCCTCCTGGCCCGCCTGAGCTTTCTGTGTGCTGGACTTTGGCAACCTACCAGACCTCATTAACTCCTAACAGGACAATTCATGACATTAAATGGGTTTTATTTAATCTTTTTGTATGTCTGTGACTATCCGAGAACAATTCTGCCGCATACTAATTGCGTGAAAATGCGTCGGATTATACTTATGTGCACATTGCCCACCAGTCTACACAGGATCACCCTGGGCCACAAGAACAAGCACTGTAACATTAACAAGGTGATTTGTTATAGCTGCGATGGCAAAGGTGATACAAAAACAGCAGACAAAGGTGTTTCGCAGACAAAGGCATCAAGAGGCTTGGTCATTTTGCTCTCACTGATGAATAAAAATACGAGAACCGTTGTGATAATGAGCACAGTGAATGATGGCAGGTGTATTAGTAAAAACAGAAGTGTCATATCTATTGCTTCCAGCCCATCACAACAATTTATCCCACTCAGAGCCTGCTCTCTGCAGCCCTCTTTTCTGCCTGATATTTTGATTTGGGCAGGGAGAGAGTTGTTGGCCAGGTTTTGTGGTGATCAGGTCAATTCGTGCATTTGTTTCCTTTTTTTTTTTTTCCGAGTCCCACACCAGTTACCACCTCACATGATGTGGGACACACATCTGTCATATAGCCCTTTTGGATGGGGATGCTTCCAGTTCTATTCTGTAGCATCCATGTGACAATTAAGTGTGAATAGCTTTAAAATGCCCCCTTAAGGGAATAGATGGCATTTTAGGACCCCAAAACTGGATCCCATTGGCCTACAGGAATAGACTAGGACACGGAAAACTAAGGCTCTGCCACTAGTTTACTCTGTAGCCTTCAGCAAATCATTTATTTCATGGTTTGTTCTGAGCCAATACATGGGAATAATAACATCTAGATCCATTTCAAAAGCACTGTGAGACTGTTAGAGGAAAGGAATTGGCTAACTTCAAAGTACTACTATTATTAACTGAATACAGAGCTGTGGAAAAGATGTAGCTGGCCAGTTTAATTCAAGTAGCCAGCTGAAGTTCCTGGTCCAAAAATTTGGAGAGTTTGCTTTATATTTTCCAAATGTTAAACAATGCAAGTTTCTCAAAGAGTAAAACTTCACGTTTTCAGTTTTTTAAAATGTTTTACATGTGGAAATTTTGTTTTGTACAGGCAGAGCTGCAACCATGAGCAAATAGAGGAAAAGATTTTGCTCCCCAAAACAAAACTGGAATGAGTTTGAAGGAGCAGTCCTATAATATATTTGTATGTCCATAGTGGAGTGGTTCTTCCTCTTCCTCAAATTTAGTAAAGAATCACAGTTCTGGGCAGCCAGCAGTTGTAAAAAATGGGTTATTTACCTATTATTCCTTTACCCAGTACTATTACTGCCTTCTGCCCTTCACCCACTGGTTTGTTGATTTGCCCTGCACCTCTTGCTCTCAGCATCATGAGCTGTACATGCAGGAGCCACAGCAGACTCTGAGGCCACCACAGGCTTGAGGCTTAGCAGTGCTGTCTGATGGGAGAAATGTGTCCTTTCCATGAGACAGGCACATGGCTGAGATGGTTGAAAATGACTCTGCTCCACCAGCAACCTCCCACAGACTGAGCCACAGCAACCCCTGCATGTTCTTGAAGCACCACAACTTGGGAGCTGATGTGTTTAGACCATGACAGTGGTTCCCATGCCTCATCTGGCAGGCAGCAACTGGTGAAATTGTGGCAAAGGGATCACTTTCAATTCTGTGACTGTATCCATAACATAAGCTGAGATTTCAAAGGAGCCTTGGGCAATCAGCATCTCCCACTGTTTTACTGTGGGCTTTGCATGTCTCCACCTCTTGGGGTCTCAGTTATAATTCCTAGAATAAAATAATGTCAAAAACTATTTTGGATGTCTCCTAAATGCAATAAAAATCTGTCCCTGAAGAGTCATCAGTGACTGGTCTCTGTGTGCCAAATTTAATTTTCAGTGTAGGGAGGAGAAGAATGAAAACAAACAACCCCTTAAACAATGACATTGGGATCTGAATGTGCTGTGCCTCCCAAACCATCCAAAATCAAACACAAAAGGATGCAAAGCATTCCCAAATGCCTTCCCTTCACTTCTCACGGCAACTCCACTGGACTAAAGCCTTTGACTGCGAACAAACTTACGACCACAGCAGCGATTTGGCTGCTCTTTCCAGCAGCCTTTCTCCATCTCTCTCCAATGTTTGTTTGCAGCAGCTCAGATTCTTTTTGGCTATTTCAGGTCTATCAGGAGCTTAAGGGATGAATGTGAGGAGGCCTGTGTGAAGAAGGACCTTGTTTGGCAGGGTTTTACGGGCCTGTGGTTTGCTGTGCGCTGCTGTGCTATTGGAAGAGAGCATGTCTGACATCAGTGTGACCTTCCTCAGAGGCAGCTGTGGTTGTTGCATGCTCAGGATCCCAGGAAAAAAATGAAAAAAGCATCAGGAAACCTCATGAATTAAGAGCAGCAAGAGCAGCACTGCAATAAAACTGATGCATGTGCTACCAGCAGGCTGGGAGAATTAGGGTGCAACATTTTTGCCCGACTTTCAGCTGGCTGAGGGAGGGCCAGTTTCACAGCTACTGCCACTCTTTGCTCAAGGCTAAGAGGAATTTGGCAGCTGAAGTCCCATCCTCTCACATTCATTAAAAACCCCATTTATTCTGTGTGATTTAGTGCTATGCGACACATTAGGAAGCAGAAGCTAACTAGTACTTGAAAAGTTGCTTAGGTCTATGCTGCTAAAGATATTTAGGCACCTAAGCTGCTTCAGAAAGATTTTTCAGAAATGCCAAGATGATTCATTTCTATTAATTTCAATAAGAGGCAGTTAAATGGTGCATTTATTTGTCACTGCCTAACTGCTTAAAAATTGGATGGTGCTGACTAAAGATTTAGGAGTCCTGGCTCTTCACCAGAGCCAAAATCCCATGAAGCAACCATCATTTTCCCTGTCCAAAACTCCCTATATTTTGGGGCTGTTTGCTGTGTCTTTCCAGGTCTACAGTCTTTTACTGCTGTTTCCACCTTAAGGTGGCTGTATTTTAGTGCCTGGGGACGGATTTGCTGTATACACATGGCCAGACCATGCTTAAGGCTTTTTAAATATTAAAGAAATGGAGAAGCTGAAGTTGCCCTGCAGCTTCATGTCCAGTGTCCCTCAGCCCAGCTGTGAGTTCCCATGAGTCCCCACAGTAAGGGTGGCCTGATGAAGTGCTGATTTTGATGACATATATTTGAAGAAGTAAAAACTAAATACTGATGCTTTTTACTCTCAGAGTGCTTGGGTTGCCTGACATATTTTCTTGTGGTTTTTTGGGCTGTGCTTTCAAGGCATGGGCAAGTGCCTAGAATGCAGAGATGGCTCTGGAAAGGGAAGAGCTCTCTACACACAGTGGTAAACTGGAACGGATCAGGAGAAATCTCAGCTGCTGGCTTGGCTGGGAAACACCAGCTGAGGGTTGCAATTCTGTCTCTAGATAGTGTCCCAGGGCTGGGAGCCAGCAGCCTGGGGTGGGGAGCTGCTAAGTTGTGTCACTCTTGTCTTGTGAGGGCACGACATGAAATTGATGCTTTCTGCACTCGAGAGGAGGAAAACACAGTGGCAGTCACTGTGGGAGGGCACACATCCCAGTCCGCCGGCAGAGAGGCTGTCTCAGGTGTCTCTCTTCTCTGCAGAGACAGCAGGGAAGGCAGCCAGGGTGGCTCGGATCTGCCTTCGGTTGCACAGAGTCGGTCAAGCAGAGCAAAACACAAGGAAAATCTTTCTCCAGGTCCCCAGCTGAGTTTGCCCTGACACTACCCCACCTTGTTTCAGGAAGGCAAGAGTCTGGTTACTACGAGCACTTTTTGTTCATTAAAGCTGAGCTGCAAGAACTAATTTGCCTTTTGGGCAAGGCTGCTGAATACAAAGCTGTGCCTTGTCCCACTCGCACGACGTGTCTGTGCGGGCACTCGCCCAGCGCATCAGGCACTGCAGCACTTCCAGCATCTCAGAGGGGCAAAGGCCTTGCCTTGACTGGTGTGCAAAGCAAGATCCTGATTTTCCTGGCCTGCTAAGAGAGCTTTTGTTTGGAACACAGCAGCGATTCACATTTGCTCCCTCACCTGGGAGGTGAGGCTGGTGCCGAGGCAGGTACCGACAAAGCACACAGTGTTCTATCACGATAGCCCTGCTGCTCCTTTCAGTGGGGAAACCTTGGGATGACCCTTCCCAAGGAAGCAAAGCAGCCCGCATTGCTGCCTCCATAAGGTCTTGCACCTACCAAGGGGGTCAGACCCTGGCACTTAAAGCCACTTTCACTGGGGAGGTCACTCTCAGGCAGACCCAGGCTTTCAAACCCAGATGGCAACAGCTTTGAGACTGAAATCTCTTGCTGCCCCACAGAGAAAGAGCAAAGGGAAGTTTACAAAAGACCCATATGTGTCTGAGTCATTTTAAGCAGCTCAGGTACCGACACACCTCTTCCTTATCCAGAAACCTCCTCAGGGAAAGAAGGAGAGACATATGTTTGGCCTCTGCAGCAAGCTCTTATCTTGGCAGGAGAAAGCTATTGATGTTCATGTTTCACATTTCTGGCGCCCAAAACAGGTTCTGATGTTTAAAATGAGGCAGCGGTGGGACCTGTTTTAAATATGTAACAGTCTCGGAAAGGAGCAGTCTAATCACTTCATTATCCAACACAGCAGAAAATGGTTTCAAACCCAAACTTGGGAGAGGGGGGCTTAGAGAAACCTTCCCCAACAAGACATTGCCAGCATTAACCCTGGTATTTATTGCTCATTTTAACTATGGTGCACAGCAAGCATTTTCTCAGCCTCGCATTGCAAGAATATATAATTCATATGCTTAATATTTAGTCTCGGCTCTCCTTGCATATGTTACAGAGCTGGAGACTGTTTGTGTGTTTGCTATATATCAGTTGACACCTCTGTAAAATCTTTATATTGAATGCCTTTGGCAACTATATGCCAAATAATAGCATTACCATTTGTAATTTTCTTAGCTGCAGCTTTCCTGTAAGCTTTGCTCTATGCATTACAAGTAGGAAGGATTTAAAGAGCTTTATTGGTTCTCAAGTCTTCCTAATGACCTTTCCACGCTTTTGTAAGTCAAAATAACTTTTTTTTTTCCTTGTCTCCTTGTGCATTTTCAAGTAAAACTGCAAGAGCTCTTAAGTAAATAAGTAAGAAAGGCAGGTAACCAGTGTCTCTGCCCCAGCTTCAACTCTCTGTTCCTCCTCTCTTAGTTCACAATCAGAATCCCCTGGTGTCACTCACAGATTCTGTTGACTCTCGTCTTGCAGATGCTTTTCTTCCCTCACTCTCATCTTCAGATCTGCTCATTATATTAGCTATGCTGGAAAAAGAAATAGAAAAGACCCCGTGAAAGATCGGGGCCCAGCGGTGCTAAGCACTGTACAAATAACACAAAGGCTGTCCTTGCCTCGGGACTCGCTGTGCTGGATTTAGACAATATGCCACTGGAGAATAAATCAATAAATGGAAAGGAGAGGAGATATGTTTATACCTGTTAATGATTATGTGGTGTTTCAAGAGCCATATTATTTTCTTCTATTATTAATTCCGCTTGTTTTCACCGAAAATATCTCAGTGCTTCCCTGCATTGTCGGCTTTTGTTGTGTCTTCTCCATTATGGGCTGTGAACTTTTCAGACCTGGGACTGTGTGCTGCTCTTGTTTAGTTAGCACCAGGTACATTTACAGGGTTGTATATTTGCTTAATAAAAATAAATAACCAGCAGAAGTTCCAAGCTCAGAATTACTCCAGACACAGCATTTTCCTTACTGCTTTGTCTTGTGGAAAACAAAGTACATTTTATCGTACGTTTATCATGTAGCTTATGTGATACTTTTCATTTTGATGTATGGCACACTTTCTAATATGTCTCCCCTCATGTCTCTTTATTACTAAAGTGTTTCAGTGGAAAAGTATATTACAAACAAATAAATAACTTTCAACTACTGTCACTAGTCTAGCGAGAGAGCCACAGGCACAGGCTAGTTGGGTCCATTCATTACAAAGCCTTATTCATGACTTTATGGATATCTCTTTCTTTTTATTTTAATGAATGCCTCTCACTGCTTTGTCCTAGCAAATATTCCTTTCCAGCTCTTATTTTCAACTATCCTTCCAAAGGGATATTCAACCCGGTTCAAGGCACCTCAGAAACAAAAGCAAAATCCAAATTAGCTTCCCCACAAATGAAGTGTGGGGTCTTGTTGAGGGGAGGGGAAAGGAGAATGAGCAGAGAGGGAATGAATGGGAACTGGGCTGCTGGCTTCAATCTCTTGCAGTTTCTTCAGGGAGGGATGGGAACAGTGACCACTGTTGCAATGAGCCCCTTTTTTCCCCACGATATTTTCCACTCTGGAGAGCAACTGCTGCCCATGTCACATCATCAGTGAACATGGCTTTCTTGGGCTCTGAGGGCACACCACCCATCAGCCATGGTGCAGGGTGGCACCTTAGCCCGGGCGTAGCCCGAACTGAGCTACTGCTACAGAAACCCAGATTCAGCCTCAGTTTTGAAACAAGCTGAGAAACTGAGTATGGAAATCAAGGAATTGTGGGCCACGGTTTGTTGGGGTGGGGAGCTGGAGAGACAGCTGTGACTGGTGTTATTTACAGTCTGGCTGGGGCATGACAATGAGCTGGCCATTGCAACCCAGAGCCTAAACCTAATGAAAATGAGGTTAAATTCATGAAACTCTCTTTGTCCAGTTAGGAATGAAAGACAAAATCATGGCTTAAACGTAGCACCTGCAAACCTTCATTATTAGCACAAACCTGTTTTTGGGAACACAATAAAGGAGCAGGGGCAGGAGGGTGTGGGTTGCACACACAGGCAAGCTCTGTACTCAACAGGGACAGGATCCCACCCCACCCCTGCTCTCCACCATCACCCTCCTGCTCCAAACCCATGAATGTGCCTGAGGTTTTACATGGGCTGGGTTGTACACGCAAAACTCCACGATAAGCCTATTAAAAGTGTGTTAAATTTCAATGCTCCTGTTTAGGCTCCTTCACCAAGATGTGGGCACTAATTTATGGCAGCTGCTGGATCACAAACCTGTGGATGAATCAAGGAAGAGAAGGAGCTAGGCAAAGGAAAACAGAGAGTATGGCGTGGTCATTCCTTTGGAAAGGCCTGATGACTAGGAATATCTATTTGTTTGGTTTTGAGCACTTTCCATGAAAATACAGTTAGAAAATAATTTTTTTAGCTCCGTCCTCTGTGCTCCCTGCCCCAGCCCAATTGTGTGAAAAAGCAGCTTTACCATAAACAGATTTTACTATATCAGAGTCAAATTTTACTACATCATTATAGGAGTGTTCCACTGGGTAATATGACTGGCCGCCCTATCAGAAGACCAGCGCTAATGCCATAGTGAAAACATGCCATCACACTTCCCCAATAAAAACTTTTATTGTATCCCAGTGCACATTAAAAACAACACTAACTGCATTAATACACTGTAATTTACTTTTGTATTATGGAGCAAATGACAAACCTGGTGCTAATGAGGTCATATTTTCCATTACCCCAATGCAAACTGTTGGTTAATCCAGTCCTTGGAGATTTCCATGTAGAACTCGGGAACACTTGTGTGTGCACAGGTATGCACAGACACACACAGTGTGCACATGCTGGTAAGGGATGCTTCCATTGTCAAATGGGGTGCCAAAATATGATTTTATTTTAAAGTACTGCTTTTGAAAGAAACACTTAATTTTAATTGCTCTGATGCTTGCATTTTGTTCACAAGGCAGTCTTTAACAAAAAAAAATACAAGTGATCTCATCACTGATGGTGCCTTTTAGTTGCGAAGCCTCTTTCACACTGTGGTGAACAGAAATGCAATTCTTCTGTGCTGCAGAAGATGAGGCTGAATGGATTCTTTAGGGATTGCTTATATTTCAAGTGCAATTATTTAGGAAGCTGTAAGCTTTCCGTTTTATTTTGTCATGAACAGAATGTTAGAAGAAAACTCATTTCTCAGGAGATATGGATGATTCTTTATTTCTAAACTTCCTGTGGTGTTTTCTTAATGATGCTATTAAATGATTAAGCTTTTCTTTTATAAATTAAATCACCAAAATGAAATCATTAAGGCTCTCTCAGTTTTATTAAGCATAGTTATTTGCCATCATGTGTAAATTCACTTAAGTAATCATCTACACTATCTGCTTTAAAATTGTGTCGGCAGCACCACGGGGAAAGTCAGTTCAGCATGGTGGATGGAGATATCCGGCTCTCCTCATTTCACAGGGCTCAAAATACACTGATGAGAGAGAAGAATGTGTTTATATGAGGAAGGCAAAGCAATGCCAAGGGTTTAGTGAATGACAGATCCCAACTCCTGGCGCTGCAGCCAGTCTCTGGTAGGCACTTACTCTGCCTCTGGGGCTTATGCTGCGCAAATAGTGACGTGGGGCTGCACACAGGTATAACCTCTTCCCTTCCAGGGGACACAGAACTGGGGGCTCCACGGAGTCACATTAGTTAGCAAATTACTTTGTCTTCATTTTCCCTCCAGTCTCTTCTTTTCCTTTCTCTCTGTTTCTCTTCTCTGCTCTCTGCTATTTGTTCTTGCCACGTCTTAGTCTCTGCTGATGAATTAGTCTGTTGCTCAGGGAGAAAATTGATCTTCGCTCTTACAGAAGTTGCAAGACAAGTTATGCTTAGTTCAGGCTGTGGTATTTTGCTAGCCCGTGCTAGGATAAGAAATAGATGTTACTGAGTATATAGACTTGAACTGCAGCTGCAGAAACTGAAACAGAGACTCTCACTGGTATTTACATTTAACGCCTTCCCTTTAGCTCTTAAAATCACTGTTCATTTTTAATGATGTTTTACCAGGGAGGTTTTCTTTCTGGAAAGATTAAAAGGAGAAAGGATGGGAGATACTTTCAGAGGAGAGGGGAAAACTGTATTTTTTTTTATCTTGCACTGCACCCTGTGGATGTTGTAAGGGTAGAAGTGATGAGGCAAACTCATGTGATAACACAAGTATCCCAAGTACTCTTCCATGTGCCTAGGACAGGCAGGAATTACCCCAAGTGAAGCAGCTGAGGGAGGTGTAGTTTGCTCTGCTGCAATGGGACAACTTGATAGTCTTCTCTCAGAGCTGTCAAAGGCCAGGCTCCTGCCCTGGCCTCACATGGAGCAGGCTTTGCTTTTGGCTGTCCCTCCTCTCGTCACTGGAGAGGGTGGAGATAACAGGGAGAATCAGTAGCTTGGCACGTGCTCAGAGGTTCATAGTCACAGGGACAATGTCCCCCTAGAGCAATCACACCTCTCAGCTGTGGCAAAGGTTGTGGATTTCATTTTTATTTTTTTTAAACCTACCGAAATTGTGAAATATAAAAATAGGGAGTAATGATTTTCCCCCTCCTGCTACTTTCAAACTTCACTGGTAAATATGCTCCAAATCCACTCTGCATGTGGTCACTTTATCAGCCTCCTGTCAAATAAATGAGTAAGTAAATATTTTCTATTTACTTAAAATATTTTCAGAAAACTACATGTAAGTGATTCCATGGAAGCATTCCTGAGGTGATTATATCCATTTATCTACATTTTCAATTGCAGAAGCTGATAAAAATAAAGTTGAGGGAATTTCAGAATAAAAAAAGTCCCTCTGAACAAAAAGTAGGTGTTTAAAATGTATTGAGTGTAATTTTTTTGTATCCTCAGATTAATTTTTCTGTGGCTCTTTCTTCTCTTGATCATTAGTTTGATAAACCTGAGAGATATTTGCAGAATAATTTTATATGGAGAAACTTGATTATCTTTTGCTATTACTGTTGACTCATTTTGTTATTCCTGATGAGGAATTTTTGGATATAATACGCCTCATCAACTTAAGATTCTTTACCTGAGTTTTGCCCGTTTTCCTTCAGAAAGTTGCTTATTTACTCAGATTTCTCAGGAAGCCAAACATCTAGAAGGAAAGAAATAGTTCTCAGTTAATGGTAATAACAAATCAAATGTAATTTACATTATAAATCTATTTATGTATATATATTTATTTGGTACTTATATGTTGTTAACACATATCTGTTAGAACTTTAAAATACTCTGAAATATATGAAGTGCTTTTAAATTTGATGCGGAAGCATATTAAAACAAATGAAAGTCAGTAGTAAATCTGGGACAACATTATTGCAAACCCAATGCAGATATCTCTGCAGAGAAGCCTTTCTGTCAGAATAGTTTTGGCTGAATTTTCAATGAAAGAATTTAAACTACAGGAACAGTAAATTTTTTGACTTGACAGAAAACATTGTTATATAGACAAATAACTGGCATGCCAGTAAATAAATGGAGCACATTTTCCAAACGTCAGTAGATGCCTGGGCAAAAGCTATTTCAACAGGAACAGAGTTTTTTGTGTGTGTGCAGTGGCTCCTGTATAGTGTTTGGAAAATGTACCCATATGTCTACTCACAAATAATGTTCACCTGTAAGGAAATGCACACCAGGTTTATGGATGCTATTGAGTATTCCCAGTCCTACCACTATGAATAATGATGCTTACATGCCCTCAAACATGAAAAATGCTCATCTGAATGCACTGAAATAGCCTGACATACAGACTGTTGACATTATTTTTTAAAGAAGTATTCACAGGTGGAGTTGATGGCAGTATCCCAGCCATGTGCCAGTGGAAGGAAGAGTTTTGGGAACTTAGGAGAAAACCCGTTGTCAAGGTTGGCTAAACCTGGGAGTTTGCTCCAAAGCACTCAGGGGAGAGCAGCGAGGCTGAAGATTTGGATTCCCCAGGGTGGGCAATTGCTCACTGCCTGTGAGACAGGCTGCAGGGCCTTAGGCAAATAACTTTGCTGCTTGTTGCCTCTTTTACCCCATTTGCAAGAGCTGACTGGGTATAATTATGTATCCGTTGCTTTAGAAGATAAATTAGTTCATTTTTGCAAAGCAGGTGGAGGGAGGTAAAAAAATTAGAAAGTTACCTTTGGTCTTTGCTCTCCTCTTTTTACTAACTGCCCCTTGAAATCGTTTTCCTTTGCTAGGAGGAGATTAAGAAATGCAAGCTGGTGTTCCTTCCTGACATACAATGTTCCTCTGAGCATCAAAATGCGTTGACCTTTTTAGCAAGGTTGGCTGGTGTAAGCCAGAGCGGTACAGGGGAGGCAGTGGGAAAGTTCTGCACTAGCTACAACAGGTAGCAATTTGGCTTGCTGTGCCTGCATCCAAATTTTGTCTGTGGATATGAGCCCTGGATCGCATGTTGCTAGGCGGATACTATTTTCAAACGTTTAAGGAAAGCTTTTGAGTGTAATGTGCACTTCTCTCCTTCAACATTTAAAGACTGCAGCAGTGGGAGAGGCATGCGGCATATCTGTAAAAGCCTGAAAGCTGATGAAATCTCAGTTAGATCTGTTATCTCCCAATGCTTTAAAGGTCTTCAGCTGGGAGATTAAAGAACAAGGTTACTGTGACAATTTGTTTACACGCAGGGAGAGATTAAGATCTCGTTGAAAAGGAATAAAAATAACATCATCTTGAGCTGTCACAGCATGAAACCCATTGTAATCAACACTGGTCTGATTTCAGGGATAATTTAAGACCAATTTATTATCTTAATTAAAAATAAGGAGAAGGGAGAATTCAGTGTTTCAGAAGCTAGTTGGACTGCTAAAGCAGATGCCTCTGGAGTATCTACATTTTGCACAGTCAGAAACTTTAAAGGTGTTCTGAAAGGGAAGCCAAAACCAGATGATACAAACATTTCAGCCTATCTTAATAAACATTGTATTAATCATGCAGTTAACCACAGAAAAACAACCCCCGAATTCCTGAGCACACTAAAAAAACGAACACAGAAGGCATCCCTTCTCAAAGTCTGTTCTGATCCTATGTGAAGCAGGTGAAAACGAAATAAATGCATATATAGAATCCCCTTTGATTATGTTTCATGCATATATTTTAGCTGCTTAGTTACAATAATAAGATCATGCTGAATATTCCTCATAACTGCTGTTCTTGAAATTTAAAATCTCCAAGTTTCTGGTTTCCAAATAAATGCACAAAGAATTCAGAGTTCAGAGAAGGGCTTGCCGTGTTTCACAGGCATTTGATATCAAACACTAC
The DNA here is from genome assembly GCA_013389985.1 of Dryoscopus gambensis. NCBI lineage: Eukaryota > Metazoa > Chordata > Aves > Passeriformes > Malaconotidae > Dryoscopus > Dryoscopus gambensis. The sequence continues at coordinate 52,438 of WEIT01034926.1, forward strand.
TCAAAAAAGAAAAAATGCTATTTCTACTTTCTAATTTGTGTAAAATAGAAAAATCCTTAGCTCTCCAAATAAAATTAAGGGGACTAAAAAAAATAAAAAGAAGACTAAATGGATTTGCCTGGACTGTTTTTTTTGGTGCCTTTGCACTTGTTTTTAGCAAACATTCATATGGTTATTTCTATCTTGCATGCTCGCAAAAAGCAACTTTAAATTTGTTTTTCATGATCGTTCGCCCTTGGAAGCTGATGATACAAGTTGCTATATGCTCGCCCAGCTGGTGGAAGAAGATCAGGTGACTCAAATGGCAGAGCTCCTGGCACAAATAACAAGTTTTAAAAGCAACTAGGGAAAAGGAAATTTACCACAAGTGTATCTCTTAAATGGAATTTGAATTAAATCTGAAAAACAGTGTTTGCAGATATCTCCCTCGGAGAAAAAGGTGGCATGGGGCAGATGAATTAATCACTCCACTTTTCCCAGCTCTCCTGTCCCCTCAGGTTTAACCCACTGGCCCACCCTTGGAGGTCTCGTGAGCCATTGCAAGCCTCTGCAACAGACTCGGACTTGGGTTAAACAGAAAGCTGAATCCAGGGTCACCACAGCCAGAAAAGGGGGTTCACTGGTGAATTCTCACCTCAATACAAAATAAGAAGTACTTGAGGTGGTTTTGATGGGAATCTGCTGGATCCCAGTGCACCAAGGCTGGGAGGCTGTCCTGTCTGCTTCCAAAGATGAAGACTTTAGAGCCAGCTGCTTCTCCAGTGTTTCACTACCCGTAGCTAAAATTTTTACTTGGGGAATGACTCAGATGCCAAAATAGGAGTCTACACTGCCATTTAAAATCTGATACTTCACCAAATCTAGAGCCTCATCTCAACGGGAACAAGCCTCCTGCAGGTCCCTCATTATATTTGCCAGCCTGCCTTGGATGTCCTTGGGTCCCTAAATTGACAGTAAATATTTATATGTAGCCACCTGAGTATTCCTCCTAACCTGAATCCTTCTTGCTCCACATAACTTTCTAGCCTAGCCAGTAGGGCTCTAGAGGGTAGATTTTTTCCATCTTTCATCTTTTAAATTTCTGAACACCCTCAGTTAAAACAATTGTGTTCATTTGGTCTCTTTTTTGTCCACAGGTCAGAGCTCTGCTCTCCCTCTAAACCTGTCCCCAGCCAGCGCTGCATGGGCTGGAGGTCACCCAGGAGTTTGGCAGGCAAAACTCCCACTTACGTGTGCTAATGTCACTTTTGCTTTGTCCACAGTGTCATAACAGTGTAGTGCTCTCTTTAGTCTTCTCCAGAAATCTGCTTAACTCCTCACAACCTTTAATGAGGAATCACCACTTTCCTTGGCTTACTCTGTATTCGTGTACCTTATTCCTACTCAGACCTGGACTCTGAAATTGCCCATAGGGACTGGTACACCTTTTTTTCTCCCCCAGTTTATCAATAACTCTTTGAATTTCTCTCCTTCTTTTCAGCGAGCTTGCTACCCTCCCCACCCCTGTGGGCTCTGAACAGTTCATACACATATTCTTTATTTCGCCGACTTTAACGAACACGAGGACAGAGCCCAGGGGACCCTGCTCAGTATCACTTTCCATTTTGACCCCTGATACATTACCTCTGCAATCCCCAAGCTTCAGATATGCTTTTCTACATGGTCCTTTCATCCATTTGCCCCTCTCGGAGAGTAATTTTCCTGGAGATTTGGGGTGTGGTGGAAAGGCACAGATTTCAAAGCCACATGTCACTTTACCTGAGCAGAGGATCCGACTGTTTATTTCCCCTCTCCCATTGAATTCCTTTGTGCTGGTGCCCTGTGTATAAAGGCAATATGAATAACCCTGAGCCATGTGGAGGGGGAGGTTTCTGTGACTCACACACTACCATGCTTTTTTTCTTTCCCCTTTGGTGCTGTATTTCCTAGTGCATGTCCTCACTCCTGGCTCTCACCACAAAAGGCAGCAACAATCAACCAAACCTCCGAGTGAGTAATCTGCTCACAAAGAGCCCTTTGAGCTCACAAAGTAGTTGCAGGAGGAAACGTCCCACTGGGGAACCAGGTGGACAGCAAACATTCGCTTTCCATTACAAATGAGTTCAAGGGAAATGGAGTCACCCCAGCATGGGATGCCAAATCCGTATCCAAAGCTACTTCCCACCATCCACGCTAAACATGCTTCCCTTTCTCTCGCTCCCCATCTCCCCTCCTTGTTTACAAACACGTTTACAAGTACTTGATAGGTGACCTTATTTACTTAGTAACCTGTGGATTCATTTATCTTGAAATTAGCAGGTAATGAACTGGAAACCCTCAACAACCCTCCCACTAATTAACATGATAATAAGATTGTTTTGCTACAGAGGTACAATTAGCATGTATGAGCTAGAGGGGGAGAAAGATCAATAAAATGTCTGAAGGGTACTAGGAACCGGTCTCAAGAAGAGAACAAAAGGAAAGAGCTTTATGGGGTTACAACTGCAGCAACAACTTACAGACCTGGTGCTTTAAAGATATCCAGAGTAGTGGTCCTCTTGCCACTAGATTGCCTGGAAGTAGGCTGGGAGGAGCTACCTGTATCCCATACTGCTTACCGTTCAGAGTAGATGAAGGGTGTATCAAGAGTATTCCAGTCAAAAGGTTAAAACTTGTGGAGGGAAAAAAATAAAATTTGGGAAAAATCCAAAATATAAATGGCATCTGTGCATAAAAACCCGCAGGTGTTATGTGGTGAAAGGAAATGGTGCAGAGTCATTTAGTGCCCATAATCATGAAAAAGGGCTGCAGCACGTTGTGTTGAGAAACCCCTCTTTGCCATTCAATTGACTTTAAGGAGATTACTTGGGTAAGTAATGGTTAAACATAAATCTTTGCAGGATCATGCCTTTACAAAGGGAACTGAATGGGAAATGGCGAGAAAAAAATTGCTAAACAGTTTTAATAGGCTCTCTTGGCTAAGTCAGATCAGTTTGAGGGAAAGGAGTTAGAGAGAACTCACATGAGAGGATGATGTGCAGTTACAGAGCCAACTTTGGCAGCCAAGGATATCTGTCTCCTAAAATCCCTGGTTAGGGGAGAGAAACGTGCACCAAAGGAGGGCTATTCCTTTCCAGAGAAAGGAATATGAAGGAAACTGAAGGATTTTTTCTTTCCTATATTCATAGTTGCTTGTCTGCTAATGTATTTCCATCTCCATGGACTGGATCCATGGCTATGTTGAGGAGAGAGGAGAGGAGAGATGCACAGCTGAGATGTAGGATATGGATAGAGGCAAACATGGCACAGGATTTAACGGGCTAATGGGGAAGAAAGTACTGGGCTACAATCATGTTAGTCTCTCTATATCCTGTGAGTAAAGCCATACCTAAATATTGAAATAGAGTGAAAACCAGCCCTTCCAGCACTTGGTGCACTGTCTGATGTCAAGCTGAAGAGCCAGCAACGTGTACGACTGTCCTTTTATCCAGATATTGCTGGATAAATGAAGAACTTGGTCTTTCAGCTTGAAGGAGCTTGGTTTAAAGCTATTCAGGTCTTAGTTAAGCTCAATAATATTTTTTTTTTTTTAATAAGTCCCCATAGGTATTGGCTCCTCTACACAAAGCCATATTTCGCCCCAGATGACTTGGGAAATGAGATCATTCACAGTTGCTTGACGTAAATGGGAGGTGCTGAAGGCTCAAATCTGCCCCTGAGCTCTTTCCCTCACATCTGGCTTAACCCCACATCTGTCCTCCCCATCTGTACTGACGCCTTCTGTCACCTCCCAAACCTTACATTGCACAGCACATTTCAGCACAGAAACTGCAGAGGAATTTGGGATAGTCATGTGTCTGGAATACAACTCTTCAGGTACCACTGACAACTCCTGTGAATATTTTACCATGCGTGTGATTTTTGAGTGAATGTTATTCATCAGTCATTTGAGCTCCCAGAATATTGTCTCATGGCATTCTCTGGAGTGCGAAAGAGGAAGGAAAACTATTAATTACTTTTGATTGACATTTTCCATTTGTGTGTGTGTGTGTAGGGGGGGTTTGTTGTGCATTTTTTTCATAGAACCTCAGGTTTGAATTGGGTAAACTGACACCTTGCAATCTGATCTGACAGCCCTGCTTTGTGTGGGAGTTTGTACGACTCCAAAATTTCAGCTGTGAGACTTTCTGCGTGAGCAGTCATCTTATTAGAAGTTTTGACACCTCTCCTAGCAGGGATCAGTGCCCGCTGTGTGAACGGAAACACCAAAAAGAGCATTGTGTGATGCAGAGTGGGAAGGGAATAAAAGAAGTTCTGTACCCAATAGCTGAAATTAGCTCAGATAAAGATCTTTGAAGACCTTCAAAGAAGAAATAGAGAGACATTAGGGCCATCCCACTGTAATTATTGTCATGGATTTGTGTTATTGTTTAAAAATCACAGATGCCCACACAGTTTTGTTGGGTTTTGTTTCTCTCTTTGAATCTGCCTGTTTTCTGTGATTTTGGGTTTAAATGTTTATGATTTTTTCTTGTAAGAGGACAGCAACATCTTTGGTTTGTTTCAACTTTTGTGGATTGAAATTTGCAACTGATTTGTTAGTGCCTGGCTCTGGAACTCGTCTGTACCTGACTGGGGCACAGCAGCTGCCTCAAGTGGTCCTGAGCTCACTGGTTCTGTGGGTTGTGTCCACTTCTTTTGCAACTGATAAGACAGATGAAAGAAGAACTGAAAAGACACTGTTGACTACATGATTTTGCATTTCTGAAATAGAGAAACAACTTCAGAAATGTCCTGCATCCATGTGGGGTGCAGCTGGGTAAAGGGAGTTCCTCAAGTGAAAACTACATCAAGCAGAGACTGATTGCAGTAAACAATGTGAAAAGCAGGGATCTGGATCAGCAGGGGAAGTGTAAAGGGGCTACACCTCAAGAGACTGATGCAGCCCTGGGTGTAATGCACAGACAGCCCCTGCAAACCCTCTGTGCTGTTTTTACTTTGTCCTCCTTAGCTAAAGGGTTGTTTTTGTCTTTGCCTGAACATGATCTTGCGTGGGAAAGTCATGAGAATTAGTTACATCTGAAATTGCCTGTCTTTCTATCATGTCCCTGCCATATCCTTCCCAATAACTGGGGGCTTCTTGGACAAATTTTGAACAGGGGGAATAGAAAACAATCTGTAATCCATTGTGGAAACTAGGCTGAGGGTTTTTTGGGGAGAAAGCAGGCTGATCTTTTTTCCTGCTCCCACTCACCTGCCCTCAGCTAGGTTGATAAATACCTGTGAAGCATTTGCTAGAAAAGTTCCTAGGAGTTCATTGTAATGAGCAATCCTTCTGGCCTAGATTTGTATCTTCCTTGAGAATAGGTGTAATTTTAGATCTGCTTTGCAAGCTCTTTTTTTTCTTTCCCCCCTTTTCTTTCCAATACTCCTCAGTACAATAGGAATCTTGTCCCATGGTGTGAAGCCCCTGCAGAGTTATAAAATTGTGTCACCTTCCCTGCCTCCCTTATAAGTTACTCTAAGTGACACTATTAAAAAGAAAAACCACAGGATCTCCTGGGATCAAAACAATGTCCTGTTGTTATCTTAACACAACTCCGTTTGGCTTTTTTGGCTTTTACCTTTCATTTCCTACAGCTCTGTGCAAGCAGAGCTTGCCTTGCATTGTGCTCCATTCCATGCATGCATTTTCTCAGAGAAGATGCTTTTATTTCTGAAGGATATGCTGGGTGGCCAGAGGTTTCAGATTTCTTCAGCAGGGATTCATCTCTTCCAGGACGGGGGAGGATGGAGTGAACAGGCCAGCGAAGAAACTTTCATCTCTGTGCAAGAAGGGAGGAGAGACTTAGATGCTCATCACTTCCTCAGACGAAGATTTAAGCTCAAGTATTAACTAATAATCTCCCTATCCCATAGGAGTTGAGACAGGGGTTATGGGGGAGGGAATGGATTGAACATGTGCAAGTTTCCCACTTTGAGCAGGAGTTTTGGTGGCCTGGAAAATGTAATGTGTTTTTCCTTGCAGCTGCTCTGGAGTGTGACTCACAAGCCTTTGCAGCTTGGACAATTTTGCAGAATGAGCTACCAGCATCCTCTTTATCCTTCAAGTTACATCATCGAATATGCTCAAGGTAACTCATTCCTCAGAGCAACCAGCCATTGTCAGTGAGCTGCTGCAAATGGCGTTTTCACACTTGTTTCCCATCTGTTAACAACAACAGGAGTTACCTATGCACAATCAGGTGTAAAACCCCAGGTCCAGAAAACATCTACATGTTACACACCCCGAAGTCTATATGCATGTGTGATGTGTCAAGTCACATTTTCTATGTTACACATTCCTGCAATCTGATTTTATTTGTAACTCGAAGATCCTATTATATATTATTATAACTTGAGGATGAAACTCTTCCTAATGCTACCTTGCACTTATTGTTTTTGACCCAAAAGCCCACAAAGTGCTTGACAAATGCTAAATGGTTTTACCAGAGACCCTAGGGGTCATTAATTACAGTTATATTCCTTTTGCACACATGCTAAGTGAGGGTTTCAGTAGTTTGTACTAGAGCATGTGGTGACTTTCTGGAGTCAAGTGGAGTGAAATAGAGATAAGCCTAAAAGTTTTCTGTTACTCTACAAAATTTCCCTATGAAGAGTCTAATGTGAGCCATTCAGCTCATGTACTTGGGGTCAGGCCATGGAGCAAAGAACTGATTTTCTTGGGAAAAGACTTTTTATTTCGTCCCAATTTTCTTATGAGAGACCTGCAATTACATAGCCGAGAGTCTGTCAGCACCCTGGAGCTGTGCTATCCCGTGGCACAAGGCTGCCCAGCATTGCCACCGTGGCCCTTGATCCCACCCTTCAGTGCATGTCCAGCACCGCTATTTTTGAGGAGAATGCACTGAGCTGTGCAAAGGAGCACAGGAGCAGCTGCAAAACTTAGGTGCAAAAGGGTCTTTGAAATGAGGAGGAGGAAGCAGGCTTAGCACTATTTGCACTTTGGGTGACGAGTTGTGGCTTTTAGACCTGGAAGGAGAAGAGCTGTAGAACCCCAGCATTCCTCATTTTCATGGAATCATAGAGTGAGTTTGGTTTGGAAGGGACTTGAAAGATCATCTGGTTACAGGCCCTCTTCCAGGGATGGTGCGTCCACAACTTCTCTGGGCAACCTGTTCCAATGTTTTACCACCCTCTGAGTAAAAACTTCCTAACATCCAATCTAAATCTGTCCTCTTTTAGCTTAAAATCCTTCCCCTTGTCCTATCACAGTCTGTCCATGTAAAAAGTCACTCTCCGTCATTTTTTTTGCACTCTTTTCAGTACTGGAAGGCCACAATAAGGTCTGCCCAGAGCCTTCTTATCTCCATGCTGAACAACTCCAGCTTTTTGTCTAACGTGTTGTCCAGATACTGGAAAAGGCAGCAATCTGAAGAAGCAGTTTGTTGCAGGCAATCTCATTGCTTCCTATTAAAGAAGGCTTTAGTCTCTTAATTTCCAGCGATTACTTTCAGCACTGGAAGCTGTTGCAGTTGCTGGCTCCTGGCTGGCCACCACCACATCAGACCAGCCTTTGCGGCAGCCAAGGCAGAGCGGTGAGCACAGTCTAGCCCCTTGTTTGCACACAAAGACTCATCTTGATATGTGCTTCTAACATTGTCCCTTTTACCTTTCTGTGACATTTCTGGATGTTTTGAGGTGGCTATTTTTTTCTTTATTGCTTATTTTAATTAAACATGACTAAACAATGATTCTCTGAGTGGGAATCATTCTTTCTAATAACCACAGTGTGCATGCTAACTATGCTAAAAATAAATCTTGTCTCTGACTAGTTAAAAATTGCAGTGATTTGTTGATGCTTTTTACCTGTCACTAGTAAGATATAAATATAAATAAGTAGAATTACATTTAAAATATCCATCACTTCACATATGGAGAGTGGCAATGAGTGGGCTGTAATAATAAAATATACTTTATAAGTGTCATAATCATTCAGACACCAGGAACTCATAAGCCACAGATCTGACGTTCAGATGATGAATTGTGATTTTGTTTTAAAAGCCAGACATGTCAACTCCATGTGCATATTGGGAATTGTAGTTCAAGTGACCTCTGCTAAAATGCTGACCTTAACCATGACTTTGTTTTACATTTCCCAGAACTTTTTTAAGTAGGTGTGATACTTTCCAAATGCAGTTGTTGCACTAATGCTTATATAAAGTAATTTAAAATATATTTGACACCTTTGTTGTGCTCATATATTATATGGCACAGAAAATGAGATTCTGTGAATGGCTTAAAATTAATTCTATTTTGGGGTTTTGGTAACATCGTAATCCCCTTGAGGTTCACCTGTGTGACATATGATATCACTGGTACGATGATATTCTTCTAAAACTCTACAGCTCATCCGTTCTTGCATGCAATAAATAAATACATTAGATATACATACGGATGAGTGTTTGTATTGGTGCATACGAAAGTGGATTAGAAAACACTCAAGGGAGACTCCATGGACTGTAGGGACCTAAAGGCTGATGGAGGAGAGTTGATTCAGTGGACTGCAGAGACCTGGATTCTGCTCCCCTCTCTGCTGCAAGTTCCTCCTGTGTGACCTTGGACATGCTGTTTAAACCCAAATCCTAAAAGTATTTAGTCTCCTGATTCCTGACAAGATGCCTGATTCATGCTGATTTCAGCAGGAATTTAGGATCTGAAAAGGAACTGAGCACTAAAATCCCTTGAAAGATCAGGGTTAAGTTTCTCAGGGGCTTAACCAAGATGGAGATCCTGCTACTTCATAGGGACTTTGCTTGGGTGACAGCCTAAAGGATCAGAAGGCAGCATGGTCCTGGTAGCTGTACAAATGTGTGAAGTGCTGTTTCTGATTCCCTGTGAATAGCTGCATGCACTATATAGATGTAATTATAGTCATATCAAATGAAAACACAATTAAGTTCCAGAATTGGAGCTGATTGGCATAACAAAGCTGAGATTTACTGCTTCCTTCACCAGACCAGCGCAGGTTCTAACACAAATCATGCCTCTTAGCCTTCAATTTGATAAACTTTCAGCTATTTTGACATGTAGAGCCAACTGCAGCCTACTCCATCCTGACAAAAAGAGCCTAACAAATGGATTTTCAGTCACCCACTGAACAGAGCTAGATGACAGATCTACATGAAATCCTTTTTGGAGAGAAGGCAGCCTTTTAACTTGATTGATGAAATTATATCTAAATCTAGTAGATTTGGGACTTCAAAGGCATTTTTGCCTACTTAGGGCATCCCAGATGAAGGGAGTATGCTATTTGTACCAAACTCCCATGCTCAAGTGGTTTGCAAATTGACCCCTTTGTAATAGGTTAAAGGTTCCGCGCAAGATAACGGTGGTTCATTTTGATTAATTATGTCAGGGAATTAATGTATGATTACTAACTTTTAGCAGACCCTGCTCTTTCTGACCTCGAGCTGCTTGTTTGTGTGGCTGGTTGTAATTTTCGACCAATGGGTTACGAGAGGTCACTGTGTGGTCAGCATATTTTAAACAAAGAAAAGGGAGGTGGGGAAGGGGGAGCAGAGAAACAGCAATCTCAGATCAGAGTGGGTGGACTACAGTTTACTGGCCTGACAGGGGAGATTTGTTGAGTGTTTTAACAGTAGATTTTTATACATTTACCCTTTCCAATAAAATATTCTTCTGAAGAGCTAAGAGAGTGGCCTGGAAAGATGTTGGGAGGATAATTTAACAGCTGAATGTTAAGCCCATAATTGCACTTCATACTGGTTTCAATAGTAGAGAACCTTGTTAAAAAATAAATTGGGCAGTGTTGGGTTTAGCACTTGGATTGGCTGGGAGTGAGGCTGAAAGCTTCTGATTAAGCCAATGCCTGGGAAATGCTGCTTACAAATTTCTTAACCAATCACCGAGGAGATAGCAAAGGTTGATAAAACAAGGGTTTGTGGGGATTTAGCTACATTTCATATTTTAAACCCTTGGCTGAGTATGTGAAGCCATCTGAGAGCTTCTAAAGACTAGAAAGGAAATATGTGAGACCCAATCCTGTACAAATCTCAGCCTGCTGAATCAATTGTATTCACTGTGTTCAGTACGGTATTGAATGGAATTGCTCATGCTGAAAGAGAAGACTATGCCTAGGTCTTCACAGGACATTGGCTATACTATGAAAATCATGGGTAGATGAAGGATGTAGTAGCCTTAAATTCCTCCAGTCCTTGCAGAAATGTGTGGTCTGATTCTGGCAGAGATCTGTAGAGAGCAGGATATAAGCACGTACTTTTAAAGCAACTAATGCAGGACTTGAGTTTGAGAGTTGCTGCACGCCAAGAGCCACTGAAACCAGGGATGTTTATCACTTGTGAAAATCAAGTAATACTGCAGGGCCTAAATATACATAGAATTAAATAACCAACAACAAATGTTAAAACAAAATTGCTATTATCTTACCTGGGCCTCACTCTTCTGTTAAAAGTGGGTCTAAAATGCCTATGTTGTTTATGGGAACACCGAGAGGCTTTTCATTCATGCTGGCACTGTGCTTTATGGTCCTTAGATGAAAGGCACTACTGATGCTTAGAGAATGATTATTATTGTAATACTTATTCTAAGAACAATAGGCACATTTGTTTTATTTTCCACCAAGCTCCTTCAAACACCAGGGTGTCCAATTAAGAAAAAGGGCTGGGATTTTGATGAAACTTTTCCAGTTTGTTTTGGAAACTCCAATTTTGCTGTACTCTTGGTTGTACCTCTTTGCCTACATGGTGTTTCGTACTTAGCTTTGGATCTCCTTAATTTTGTTATTCCTTGCAAAAATGTGCTCCTGCCGAACTATCTTTGTATTTTAAGTGAGAGCATTATAAACAAGTTTTGTAAGAGGAAAACGAGATATTATCTGAATAAAAATGTGTGGTGTTAGTTGGGCCAGGAAAGAACACTTTGAGCTAAAAAGATATGAAATTTTCAGGGGGGAAGGATTTGAAGGAAAAAAAGACATGGGAAAGGTAAGGACAATGAATATGATGATAAGACTGTGTACAGACTTAGAGATAGGAGTAGTGTCAAAGGAAGAGAGACGTTAAAGAAAAGAGAAAAAGAAACAGTTGAAGTTTTACATAGACTCACCTAAACCTGTGTGCTTCTTACGGTTTGCTAAAATTGCCTGGGTCTTCTGAAAATCACTCCACACAAAAGGAAGACAAGCAATAAGACTCAAGATTTGTTTTATAGGCAGTGGGAAAACAAATCTCAGACAGGACTGAAGGCTGAGCTTTTATAATCAGTTGGCAGAGGGCTGATCATTGCAGATTGCCCTGCAGCTTTTTCCAGCCAACCCACGCTAAACATAATTCAAACTGGTGCCTTTTGCCACTTAGCAAAGAAAGGAAAGGCTTATGCCAGGCTGACAATTCCTTAATCCAGTGTCCTGTTCACAAAGGGAATTGGTACTTCAGGCATCCTGACCCTGCTCCATGAGTGACAACCAGAAATTCAGTTTCCCAGTCCTTGCTTTGACTACTAGTTGCAATTGCGTCTTGAGCTCTTGATTTAATGGAAAATCTCACAGCTGCTGTCAGAGCATGGATGTCACTATTATTTACTTATTTAGTCATTTTACAGTAGTGTTGGGGATCTCAGGCAAGTCATTGTACATGCATTTAATAAATGACAATCCTGCCTCAAATGATTTATGATCAAAACTGTTGATTCAGGGAAGTACTTATACATACGTGCTCTTCCAGGAATCACTAAAGCACATGTTAACTTGCTGTCATACATGGATGAAAACTTCCTTCACTGCTCTCTGTCCCAAATTAGGTCCTGAGCTGAAAACATAACAAGCTGTGGGAAAATAAACTAGAAGAAGTAAGGATTTGGGGATGTACTAGCAGTGTTGGAACACTTTCAGCTGAGTTTTAGAAGAGAATGAGATTTATGCAATTGTGTTTTCTGTCAATCTACCAATAATAACTCTTAAAATTGGACAATGCTAACCACCTGTGGCAGCAGGATGGGCAGCTCTGGATTAAACATAGGTCTGTGGGCAGAAGCACAAAGCCTGCAGTTTGTCCAGTTCCCGAAATGCCTCCAGTGCTGGAGCTCTCATGGTACCCAGCTGCCCACGGTGGAGCACTGGGGTAAAACAACACAGGCACAACCATGCTTTTAGCTGCGTGAGCACCTACCCTGCAGAAAGGTCAAATATCAGGTTTTAGAAATTCCACTTCCCGGGGAACCAATGGCATATTTGTTCCTGAGCATAAGGGAGTGAATTTTCCAGCCCTTTGAAATTGAAGGGAACTTGGTGTTGCTTCCTATGGAGAAAGGATCATACTCTGTTACACAGCCTGTAGGGACAGAAAGTATTTGTTTCCTTTGCTAATAGGGGAAAACAAAGCAAATTAGAAGCAACAGTCTTTGGGTCTGGCAAAGAATATGCCAGGTATTAGTTGATTTTTACATGTTTTTACATCAGAGGCTTGCATTTTCCTGCTCCTGTGTGTGCCCAGGGTTTTGGTGCTTGTACATGCTCTGATTAAACACCAGTTCTGAACAATGCTCTTTAATTTAATGATCTTTATAAGCAGATGGGGAAATTGTCTTTACTGTATAAACACAAACAATGCTACATGCTTCAACATGAAACATAATTAGGGTATGCAGTAAAATAAAGGGGTGAGGGGGAAGGGGGCATTTTTTAAAAAATGAGCACAGAGGTGACTTCCAACAAAACTTCAAAACCAGCTTGGCTAACAATGAACATAGCCCCATTCTTTTTAATCATCAACAAAATCTATCACACATGTTCTTTCAAGTAAAGTTTATTAGAAAGAAATTGCTACTAGAGAACCACATGTGAGCTCTGACTTGGCAAGGTCAGGCCAGGGCAATAAACCCTTGAACTTTACAAATATGCAAAGCTGACATAAATAACAAATTAAACCCAGCCAGGTGTAGAGCTGCAGCGAGCTGCTTGCCAGAAAGATTCAAACCCTGGCCAGTGTGACCTCTGTTAGCTTGTGTGGAAAGTGGGGGCTTATCTCCTCGGCTTGTTGTCCATTAGGGTTCATACCTGTGGGCTCAGGTCACCTTCTTCTCATTAGCTTAGAAAAATTATATCACTTCATTAGAGGTGTTTGTTCAGCTTCTGAGTGTCCCCAGGCATTTGGATATGTTGCTGGATGAGTGCTGATTTTGCCAGAGCTGCAGACTCTGGGTGTTTCGGGTCCTCTTCTAGGGATAAATCCAGGATCAACTAGCAAGAGGGAATGTGGAGATTCCTCTGCTGCAGAACTTGATGAGGTAGGATGGAGAGGAGAGGACTGAGGTCTTTGATCACTATATAGAGTGAAAAATACCTGGTTAGAAGAAGTCTGGCCAGTAATAAACATAAATGAGCCAGAAGCTGGCTGGCTGGCCCTGTGAGCCCTCTGAGAGCGGCTGCTTGTGTCGCTCATAGAATCACACATCACCCGAGAGCTATTTTGGATTGAGATCTAAGTGATGCTTTAGAAAAGGGAGCCGATCCTTGCACCAATTTTAGACATATCTGTTGTAAATTCTCTGTGTAATCAGGACTTCATTAGAGGTGTAATTGTCAGTGCAATCAATCACTGTATCATTCTGAGCATCACTGACAGATTTCCAGAGGCATTCAGCTGCAGATACACCATCTCAGTGGGATTTTCAAATGTCTCTTAAGCGCATTAAGCACCTAACTCCCACTGAATGCTCAAGGGGTTTTTAAAATCCCACTCTGTGTCTCTCTATATCTTGCCCTTAAACAAGTGCTTAATTTTAAGTGCAGGTAGTTTCATTGATGTGTGTAGCACTACTCGTGTGGTTAAACATGTGCTTAAATGTGCAGTTAAACCATGGCCATAATGGGTGGGGGAGGAATTTGGTGAAAACATACAGCGCTTTAAATATAAATGTTTCGCTATCACACCTTAATTTTTGGATACTGGTTTGAGGCAGAAGCAGTGAAAAAAAAGTCTCTTTAGACTTGAAAACTGAGGAAATTTGTTCTGAGAATCACAAAAAGGGAATAATATGGCACACTGGGGCATGATGTTCCACCAGAATCCCTTTACAAGTGTAACCAGACTTTACAATCTTTGCCGTGAGAATTGCTTTGACTTTTTTTTTTTTCAAATGTAAAGCCAGACCTCCTACAAAAACACTTGCCCTGAGAGGCAGTACTCTGTAGTGACTACTGAGCTGTCGTGTCCTCTTGAGCAACACGTTTCACCTCTCTGTGCTTCTCTTTCCCCCTCCCCACTGTCTTTACTATTTATATTATAAGAACTCTGGGGAAGGGAGGGTCTCTGTGTTTGCATAGCTCTCTCCATAATGATGTTGTCTCTCTGCTGGGATCGCCCAGTGCTGTCGTTAGTAAAATCTAGTGACTATCTTGCACAACCAAAAAAAACCCTGTAGGAATAGTAAATTGGAAAAAAGCCCCTGAGTTTTGCTCTTAGCTATCCAGGTTTTAGTTTTGCCTCTGAGTCACAGGTTATGGCTCTTCAACACAGGAGGTTTATATAGACTTGCTAAAGAGATCTGTCCTGATAAATGGGTCGGATGCTTTTTATAGAGTTCTCCACTGGGTCCACTCCATCATAATGAAGCTTCAACACAGGCCTCCACAGAGCTCCAGGAGAGAAATCTGGGAAGGAGAAAGTGAAGGGAGATTGGGTGAGTTTACACTATGTGTTAAGTGGAAGAGCTGCAAAGAGGTTGGGAGACTTGTCATGACATGCAATTAAAGGCTCCTCTGGGAGTGTCTGTATAAACTCTACATGTAGCAGAAAGAAAACAGACAGCTGACAGTTGTACTGTGAAGTCTTAGAAGAATATACAGTGTTCACTGCTGACACTCAAAGGCAATTTTGCTGAGTTCTGTGAAGTCTAAACACTTTTACTTAGAGTTAGGGACAATTCCTGTCAAAGAGCTGGAATTTCTGTCCTAGCTATTATGGGTTAGCTTCCAGGAACCTCTCTTGAACTGAACCTGACACACACTTTGTTTGTTTTAGTTATGTTTCCATTTGATGAAGGCCCTTGCTGGTGCTCTTTTGCCTTTGCTATTGATCGTGGCTGCAGCATATGACAGATATCCCGATCGCCTGGGTTCCTATTTGGAGCACATCTGGGATTCTTGGGTCAGGCTTTTTGTTGTGTGTCTCCCAGATTTTCTAGCACGGGTGTGTGTGTGCATGTGTGACATTTTGTTAAGTGCGAATAGGGAGATACAGGGAAAGGACAGGTTCTGCAGCACTTTGAGCATGAGGAGCAAATAAATCTGGGAAGGAGCCAGTCTTTATGTGCCTTGAGGAATGTGTTGATGGTTGAGGCTGCTGGTTGGGAGAGGAAGGGTAAGAGAAAACATCTGATCTACCAACTTCTTTAAGCCCCTTTTTCTTCATAGTGCTGAGAAGCCTGAATGAGGAACTGCATTGTTTTGAGGCTATGACTTAATTGATTTATTTAATTAGAAGGAAATCTCTCCAGGTCTGCAGTGGAACTTGTGGTTAAAATGGAAACCAGCTTGGCATAGCCATGGAGGGAGAGGCCCAAACCTCTATCAGGCTCAATCAAAGCAAGAGCTTTATGCTTCTCTTAGTGACCTGGGGGAAATCCCCGAGTAACACGTTGTTGGCTGATTTGGCCAAGCCCTACACTTCCCATAACACCTGTTGTTTTTCTTATTCCTGTTGTTACCAAAACAAAAGGGAGGAAGTTACTGGGCCAAGAAGTAGAGGGAGAAATCACCCTTTCTTTGTTTTCTTTTAGCATTTCACGTGCAGGTCCCTAATAAAAAAGAGGGAAGATGTAGAGAACCTGAGTATCATTCACATCATCAGAGATGCTATCACAAAATATTATGGCTATTTATTTTTTGCGATGGGATGACTTTATTATACAAAGAGCTTAGAAGTCCTGTAGGAGGAACTCAAGTAGATTTTTATTTCTTTCTAGATGTAAGGGAATGGAAAATGAGAAGCAAACAACTTGAAATTCACCAGAGAATTTGGAGTGCAAATTTAATTTATATGAGAAGACTGTGGTGATGGGAAATATAGAAAACTCTAAGTTTTGATGGTTGGACCAGGCTCAGAGCCTAAAGGCATATATCACTGAAGGGTATTAAATATTTAAAAGAAGGTTTATTTAGAGTCCTCAAAACTGACAGGATCTTAAATACAAGATCATATGGCAAGAAAGCTCAACATCATTCTTGTCAGGGTGAATTAACTGTGGTGTATAGCCCTGTATAAATAAGCAGCCATGGAAACTCCCTTCTTAATTTAAAGTCCTGAAAAACCAAATTATCACCATTCAGAAGAAAGAGGACAGGCCCAAGCTTTCTGAGCAATTTTATCAGCACGTATTTCTCAGGTAACTCTTCAATTATTTAAAAAGCAAAATACAGAAGAATTGTATTTTCGAGGTCCATTGTTTATTGCCCAGTACAACTGGCATTGGTTATAATGAATGACATTTACAGTCCATTTCGTGATACAATTTTTCAGTTAAATCTTTCCCTTCTAGGTGTTTCCTCAAGCTTTTGGGGAAGTGCTCCTCCTCAGGGGAGGAAGTTGCTATTATTGTAAGGAGATTCAGCCAGGCTGTACCTGAGAGACTCATCAAGAATATTCATCTGTGTCTTTCTTTATTTAATCCTTCTCAGTACCACATCTCCTCCTGCCTCAAAAAATATAGCTCCCCTTGCTTAGACTGCTGAAATTTGTGACCTAACAGAAAATAGTTTGGCCCAGTAAAAGATTATGAATTCCAGTGTGTTGTCATGCGGATGGAAAGGACATGGGACTCCCTCACAGAAATGGAAAGGAGCCTTGGCCAAGATCTCCTTCTACCTTAATTGAGCACCAAAACATGCCTTGGGAACGTTTTAAGGATCTCCACCAGGCCAGAATTTCTCCTTCCTAAGCTATAGCAGAAAGCTGCCAACATGGTACTTGTACTGCTGTGGCGGCCTTTCTGCAGAAGGTCAGTGGGGGAGTGTAATCAGTTTAGAACTGGATGTTGTAACTTACTTGAATGAAAGATTTTTTTCTAAAGGTGACATTAAGATGAAATATTTAAGATAAACCAGAAGATTTGAGTGGAAATTCACAATGTCCCTCTGAAACAGTCCATGCTGATTTACTGATCTTCCACTTTCAATTTATGAGCTGAGACCAGAGTATACCACTGGAGGATGAGAATAGAGTAGTCATATTAGAGCCAGCTCATATATCCTACGGACAGACTTTGGAAGAATTAGAAAGTATAATAAAGTGCTTGTCCCTTTAAGACACCTCTTGGATCCTTGCCAATTTAGATCCCAGAGCATTAGATATTTTAAAAGCGCTTAAAACGGTCTCTTTTCTTTTTCTTTGTTTTTTTTTTTTTTCTTTTTTTCCCCTTTTCCTTGTTGTCTGAGGTTTTCACCTTTTAACAATGCAGAAACAATGGTAGGAGCATCCTTTGCTTTACAGCTTTCTCCCCCTACAGCTTATTGAGAGCAGAATTCTGTTCCCCATCACATTATTTTAAACATGAGATAACTCTTTAGAAGGCAAAGCATGTATGAGACATGTACAAGAGAGAGAAAACATATCTTGTTTTAAAAAGGCAGATCCTTGATTTTACATAGGAGCAGTAACACTGGGATACACAAGGGCATCCAGGTACTTTTCAAGCATATAAATACTGCCCAGGCACGGCGGTGACCTTTGGTCTCTGACATTTTCAGCTAATGGTCACCGTATGTGGCAAAAAAGCTGACCCTGCAATTGCTGTGGGACCTGCCTGGAGGTTTGGATGTCTCCTTGGAGAGCAGCCACCTTATCAGTGAGCTCAGCAGCCCGTGGGTCAAACAAAATTCCCAGTCTGGGCTCTGCTGCAATGCCCAGTGCAACATACCTGGTGCAGCCACTCCTCCCAGGGAGAGCAAGGGGGCTTTAAAGGGATCACAGTCATTCTGCAAGTATTTCTGAAGTGAATTTTGTTCAAAAATAACCATTCTGCTAATGGCTTACGTGCCTAAATAAGGATTTTGTTTGAAGATACTGTCCCAGGAAGGTTTTCGGAGAGTTCTCTTTGGGCTGGGCTCTGACATGTAGCCTGATGCAAGACAAAAGGAATTTGAGGAAAGAGGAAAGGTGGTCTGGGACAAGAATAAACAAAAAGTGAAATAAGAGGCCATCAATCTGGGTCCATTTTCTGAACAATACAGAGTAGAGAAAGGACCCAGGGATCTTTGTGCCATAGCATATGAATGGAAAATTGTGATTCATTCCCCTGTTTGCTGTTCCTTCAGATCTGATTTTTCTTCTGGTCAGGACTCAGGCAGAGATCCCCTCCAGTTCTAGGCAGCAATTTCATCTCATGCAATGGGGAGATTAAGCCTGCTGAAAGACCTCTTTAAGGGAGGATTCAATATTCCCTTCTCTCTTCATGGAGATTATAAGATAATGCATCTGGAACAACATTAGCTCATCTAGGTCTGTGGCTTTATTCTTGATAATCAAATCCCAGAAATCTCATTTTCCATCTGCCTGAACATATTTTTGGGTAAGGGGTAGGCTTCAGCTACCACACATGGCTGTGGTCAGATATTGTGAGATCTCCTAAACATGAACAGAAAGTTTCCGTCCTCTAAGTCATATCTAAACATTCCTCTTTCTCGTGTGCTGTATTTTCTTTCTGCAGCTGAGAAAGTTATGGTAGTTCAGGCCAAGAGAACATGTTTATTTCTCCTTTGGTAGTGTTTACTCAGCAGACTCCCAAACTTGCGTTGAGGCTGCATTTGCTCTCAAATAAGAATTATTTTGATGGCCTCAGCCTTATTCTGTATAGTACAGTTGTGTCAGGAGCTAGCATAAAGTCATTGTCTGTCTGGATTAAGTTTTGAGGCTACAGTGAAGAGTCTGTGGATGTCTTATTAGGAGACAGCTGGCCAAATGGA
The DNA here is from genome assembly GCA_013389985.1 of Dryoscopus gambensis. NCBI lineage: Eukaryota > Metazoa > Chordata > Aves > Passeriformes > Malaconotidae > Dryoscopus > Dryoscopus gambensis. The sequence continues at coordinate 71,417 of WEIT01034926.1, forward strand.
CATAGACTTCCTTCTGAGTATCAGCAACATCTGCATTCTTAAACAACGGGAGTATTTCTTACAAAACCAAGTGGGTTTCCTGTTAAGTTTAGCCTAGAAGTGAGATAATTATAGGGAAAAAAAAAAAAAATCTGAAACACATCTTTGGAGCTTTTAGGAGCTTATGACACCTTTTTTGGCCTTTTGAGACAGCTATTAGTCATTTATCCCCTTTCAACTCCAGAGCATTGGAGTGCAACATCTGTGCTCTGCTTCACCTTCCTCAGGACCATTCAGCAGAGATGGAGAAGATCTTCCAACCAGCATCAGTCTCCTGTCTCAGGCATCTGACTCGCTCCATCTCACAAAGTTTTGCATTTTGTCAGTGAGGACATTACTTTTTTAGTGACTTATGCAAAAGCAATTTTCTTATAATGTTAATTGTAACATTATAAAAGCATACATTATACGTTAATTCTAGTCTTATTACTTCTCTAGTTATTAATCATACATCTCATAAACAAATCCATAAAGGGCACTAGTTTCAATTAATCCGACATAAATTATGAAGAGATATAAGATTTGTACTATATTGTGGATCAGTGATGATGCTTTAATTTTAACCTTATATGAAGCTCTGTCAATAGCATTTTTATAAAGCAGCTGATCTTGTCCTAAGAACACTTCAAGATCAGTCAGTCCTGTAGAAGACATTCTCAATGAAGATTTCAAGTTGTCCAAACATCCAGAAACATATTTATCCTTGAAAGAATTCTAAAGGAGAAAAAATAGTTTCTTTTTTTTTTTTTTTGGTAAAGAGACTGAATTTTATTTATCTTTGAGAATGATAATGTAAAAGAATAGTGTTTTCCTCACTAAATCAGCAAAATTTCAAAGTTTTATTTTTAGCTATATGAAGTATTTATTTTCTCATTTAAAATTTTGCTCAGAATGATTATTTAACAAATTGATCTCCAGAAGTTGCCTGGATTCACTCTGGTGTTAGAAAAATTTCAACTTCTTCTTTCGTCCAAATTTTTTCCATAGAAGTTGCACATATCCATGAGATGATGATAACCAGACTGGGGAGGAATCTGAAGAAATTGCCCTGCATTTTCGCCCTCAATTATACAAGGTGATCTTAAGAAAACAAGAAGTAAAGTCCTGAAAGGTCTCTGAATAGCAGTGGAGAGTAATTCATGCCAGATTGTTCATTGTCAGTAGTAAAGAGAGACTGTTATAAATTGATTAACACAGAGAGGTGATGGATATTCTTCACGCTTAAAGAGTAGTTTCTTTGGCTTTACAAACTGATAAAAACAGGTGAGTTAGAAGCCTAAATTCCAGTGAAAGCCAATGAAGAATAAAATACTTGGGTTCATTTGAAGATGCCCTGATGGGGCAGTGAATCCTGACTCTGTAGCATCAACCAAGCAAATAAAAGGTCTTCAAAGTTATGAAGTCTGTTATCTTTCAAAGGGTGAGATGAGAGAAATCAAAATGGCTTCATGACAATTCATCTGACAGTCTGATGGTCTAAATAACTGCTTAATAAACTGCAGGAAGATGTGTGTCAGGGCCCTTGCCACCTCAGCACTATAGAAAAATGGGGAGATACCACTGTAAGTTATCATAATAATATTTTTCATTCATAAAGATTTCCAGCAAGTCTACAGATGTAACAAAGTGAAAAATGGAAGGTGTCTGGTCAAACCTATCTACCTTTGCAAATAAAGCCCAGTGCTGAAATTACTTCATTTAAAAGCAAATACCAGTTCAGGTTAGATTTCTATCAGAAAGTGAAGAAGTTACTTTTGCCCTTGGTGAAAGCACATGGTTGGTGTTTGGGAGGCTGTACCAGTTCAGACACCTGCAAAACTGAGTCATTTTGCAAATTGGTGCATATTCATAGTAGCACAAATAGTTTAAAATGGAATCTGAAAAGGAAATGTTTTTTTCTTCATCATTAACTTCTTGCCGCAAGTCATCATACAGTTTATACAGCTTCAGGCAGTTCTGGACTAACATCATCACCCTGCAGCTCAGGTGACTCCCTCACATTCAGGTAGTGACCAGAATAGAGATCTCCAAATATTCCTTGAGAGAAGCATTTGCGAACAGCTGTAGGCTGCCAGTTGATCATATAGGCTGTTGGCAAATATTTATGGTTAACAAAGGCATGGACAGGATGCCTGATTGATTCACAAATGCTTTTTGGCACAGAAAAAATTACCCAAATACTTAGTGAGTCATATTTGAAGGGAATAATTAGAACAGCTCTTAGGCAGTCTGAAAACCACTTCTTCTCAGTCAAAGTGTCTTTAGAAGGGAGCTAAGGTGTTCAATTTTACCTACACAAACACAAGCCTTAAGTAATTGAGAAAAACCCAGATGGTGAAAATATCCCCTGAAGAATAATTTCATGGAGTCATAAATGTTTTGGGTTGGAAGGGACCTTAAAGCTCATCTAGATACAAACCCCCTGCCGTAGGCAGAAACACCTTCCACTGGACCAGGGGGTTCCAAGCCCCAACCAACCTGGCCTTGGACACTTCCAGGGATGGAATTTAAATGACTCAAGCAGGCCAGGGGAATTTAAATTTAGTCAACATGAGGCCTGCACAGTATTTCACTAGAGGTTCTTAAGTAGGACACAAGATCCTGAAGAATGAATTAACGCAAGGGGACTTGCTCTTTTCCTCTCTTATACGTGAGGTTACTCCTCGTCAGCACAGTTCCTGCTCTGCCAGCTCAATCCTGCCTCAGGGGAAGGACATTATTTAATATATTTGTTTTGGATTTTAAATAGGAGGTTTTGCATTGAAATAGATATCTGAGCCAATACAGAAGAATTTTTGAGATGTGACAGGAGCAGAGTGGCAGTGGTAGACCAGAATGGCTGCCCTCAAAAAATGAGAGATAAACATTACAACTGAAAGGAAACCTCATTCCCTGCACTTGTGTGTTTTAATATGTAACATTCATGTATTATAACTACTTGGTGACAGACTCTAAACCCTCGCCAGCTCTGGGATTCTGTTCACTATTTTAATCATAAATTAGGTGTGAGGGTTAGGATTAACAGCAGGCAAACATTAACCATGGCTGCTGGACCTCAGCAAGCCTACCAAAAGTGGGGAGTGGGTTAGCCAAGAGAATGATCATTGGGGAAAAGTGAAACTCAGATGTATTGAAAATGTAAAAGAAAATTGCAAGCAGCATAGGGAAGGAAGTTGACTGGACAAAATAGGGAACCTTAGCAGCTTTTGATAAAAGGGTGAAATTCAGTGAAAAAAGCAATAGTGAGAAGGAATAGGAGGCAACCAGAAAATAATGATATGTCAAAAGGATGTTTATTGTCTACAAAGAGGGCTCTGAACCCATGAAACAAGGAAAGAATATATATCACCCTCTTTTGGCTTTGGTGACTTGCACTGTGGCAGAGGAGTAAAACTTGGGGATACATGGGAATGTTATAATATTCTGTGGATATGCCCAGAAGATGGCTAAGCAGGGTGAACAGGAGGAATGTAGGAGGGCTGTGCTATTTGTTAGACAAAAGAAGTTACTGCTGGTTTGCCAGGTGGGTTGAGGCAGAAATCTCATACCTCTGAAAGTAATACCAGATCCCAAGGGCTGGCTACATGGAAATCTCCTCTATCCACAGTGTTCATTAGGCCATTTGCCTCTATAAAGATCAGACAAATTTATGTTGAGCTAGGTCGCATGAGGCCAAAACGTCACCTGCTTCAGGCTTTCAGGACTGTACTTTAATGACAATTTAGGATCTAATGGAAGGCCAGGAAAAGGGTCATTTTATATCTGGAATATACTAGTATCTAATGCCAAAATGATGTAATATATCTGATTGCACATTATGTATAAATCAGGACAGCTCTTTAGTAGAAGGACCATATGTTTTCCACGCCAGTGGAGATTTACACAGATTCCTGGGACTACCTGCCCAGGTTAAGGCACTGTGGCTCTCTTTATCCCTTCCCAAAAAGCTTGGCCGCAGCGCTACAGCCAAGCTGGCCTGTAAAATAACAAGCCACAATAGCAACAATGACAAAAACAAGCCCCAAAGCCAGCAAGCATGCAGTCAGGCTTTGCTGCCATAAAGCTCAGTGCTGGCATTCTTTGGGAGCGTGGGGCGGGGGGAGTTGCTGCATTCCCCTGGAATGCAGCGACTGGCTTGTAAATTAGAGTCCCTAATGAAACCGCGCTGGTGTCCAACTGCAGCAATCATCTGGTTAAAATCAGGCAGTAATTCCACTAATTTTACTGCCCTTCTCCCAGCCCTCAACGCCTCATTTAGGAAAAAATGTTTATGTTCCCCTCAAAACACCTGCATTTTAACTTGGGTCCCCAAAGCAATTATTTTTATTTTATTTTATTTTTAAGACTTTCTGTTGTGAAATGCAGCATCCCTCCCTTTTCTGAGCCGAAGCACATGAATGCCCTGGGATTCCCAATCTTCAGGCATGTTTAACTAGCACTATTTTTCTTGCACACTTCACAAGCTTTGCCATCCTATATATTTTCCACCCACAGCTGCTGTCCAGGAGTGTTTAGGATATATTTTTTTCCCCCGTCTCAGTAAATGATGAAATAAAACTACGTAGAGCTGTTTGCATTGTGACTAGGGAAGTTAAGGTTGATGGAGGTGATAGTGACTGACACTTATCCAATTTCAGGCTTTCCAAAACGTCTGTGGTTCTTATCATGATTTAGTCTCTACTAGACCTTGTAGACATTAAACAACAAGAATGAGCACTATTCTCACTCAGAAAAAGAAACATTATATAGTGGATGCTGGAACACTACCATGATGTGCTGTGAGATCTTACCATCTGCTGTTCCATTAGGGTGAGTTATTCATTTTGTCTCCTTGGTTTCATGTTCATTTAAAGCTTTGATTGATTATGACTAAAGGTCTCCTTCAAAAGTTGTAAGCAGATATCCCCAGCCCGTGATGATACCACTTCTTGAAGTAGAGGCATCCCAGACAAGGGAAATAGCATTCCCATAAACAGTCAAATGTCTTCCTTTCTCTCCAGTCCACTCAATCCTGAAATATTTGGCCTGTCAGCAAATTCTTTGAGAAAATAGATAAATTTCCCATTTCCCAATCACCTGCAAATATCTCCGCCCAGTTTGCTGAAATAGGCCCTTCCATCAGGGCAAAACCTCAGCCAGGCCAAGGTGTGCAGTGCTGGGGTACAGCTCCTGGTAGATCAAAGGCAAAACTAGGTTCAGCATCAAACTACCTCCCTATTTCACCTTGGAAAAATAAAGAATCAGGACTATGTAAAGTACTGTAGCTATCCATATGACTGTTACTCCTGCAGTCATAATTGGGTGGAATGGGAATTTTCCATGCTAAGACAATTCCGTGGGGAACACTAATTTGTTGAAGCTGAAAATTAAGCTTTCTCTAGCTAGCAGGGAAGGTGATGGCCATGGTGATTTCGGAAGAAGCAGATCAGGAAAAGCTGTAGCTTGAAGCGTCCAACTCAAGAGTGAGGAAGCATCTTTGAATTCCTGATTTCTTTCCCTCACACCAGTGTAGCATACTCACTGTTAGTAAACCTGGAGCCAAGCATGCCTAAAGAGGGAAAGATTGGTTTGTTTTGGTTTCTGCATCACTTGGAAAATGGCAGAATGCTTAATGCTCTCCCAGCAGAGAAAACGGATAGAAATCTTTGCCCCAACAACACCAGAAAACAATTTTCTTCCTTCTGCTGCTGCTGGTTTGATAAACTAGTTATTCTGGACACATGGCAAAATATTTAAGCGGGAAGACACTGTGCCGATTGCAGCTAAGGGCTGATGGACATCCAGCATCCTACAGTCAGGCAGAGGCTCTGCCACCCCTTGGGGCTTCTCTCTGAGCTCAAGGATAAGAACAGAAACTGATTATGTCCACTGAGGGCTGAAGCCCACAATGAGATGAGAGAAAAGGAGCAAACTCAACTTCTGGACACACCTGGTCAGAAGAGGAGATTAAGGAAAAAAAAAAAAAGACCTATTGTCAGCACCCAGAAACACTGTGGGGGGAGGCAATAGCTCAGGCAAAGCAGCAAAACCAGGCCTATGCTTAATCTCAAACTTCAAAGAAAATTCCTCAGAGCTAATAGGTCCCAAACCAAAATATGGTCAGGTATGAAACATGTGGTCACCACAGCATCCTGGAGGCTGTGAGAGGTGAAGGCTTACAAAAGCAACTGGACTTTCTCTTTTTTTTTTTTTTCCCTTTCTTTTTATTTTCCCTTCCCCCAATATTTTCTGCTTGCCTGCCTCCTTTAAGCCTTTGTTTTGGGCTAACTGCATCTGGACTCCCTTGGACTTGATGGTGCAACCCTACAATAGAGCAGAATACACAAACGTAATTCCAATAATGAACGGGAATGAAGGAAATATCATATTGAGCACTGTATCACATCCAGTTTTAATTAAAAGTATCACAAGCAGATTTATGTCTGGCATAACTTCTCCTGCTGTTTCCAGGTTGTATTTATCTTCTAATTTGATTGTTTTTCGGTGCCGTTTATGAAAGCTGCCTCCCAACCAGAGATAATGCTGCATTTTAACACTTTATCTGAGTTTGCTTTCAATGAGCTTTCTGCTTTTTGAATTTTTACTCAATTTGACATCTTTCTGAGAGCTGGCAGAAGCAATGTGTAGCTCGATGCTTTAAAATGTGCGATTGTTGGAAGGTAGGGAAAGAGCCTTTCTTCAGCTGACTCTTATTATGAATTCACTGCTGGGACTGAGACTCCAAATCAGCAAATAACATCCCATTAAGGTCAAAGAGCCTGTTGAAGAGTGTGAGTCTTTATGAGAAAAAGAGAAAGTAGGGGAGCTTCCCCTCTAAGGTGTTGCAGACAACCTATTAGAAAGTCTAATGTTTGAATTTGTTTGGGAATACAGTTCTATTTTTTAATTTGGATGAACTTAAATCTTCAAACTTCCACTATTTCTTCCAATGTTTAGCCAAAATATACCACACGTGATAACAGTTCCCTTTTACCACTGAGAGATTAATAATCTCCTAATTTCTGTGCTTTCCTTTCTTTCTGTCTTCAGGGATCTCTGGAAGCTAAATAGGAAAAAAGGTATTTTACTGTGAGCTTTTCTGCAGTTTGACAGGTGGGAAGTAGGGAAAGAAACTGCTTTTCATAAGAAAACAGCAGAGCTAAAATTAAAAGTAGGACTTGGTTCTTAACAACTCTAAATTACTAGACAATTTGAAACCCACATTTCACTGCTTGACTTTTTGCTTAGAGAAGTCAAACCAAAACCCCAAACACATCCATTCTCAAACCTTGGGAGATTTCACATCCTGATCTGAGCTTTCCAACATGCTCCCATTTCTGATTAATGCATACCAAACCTACTCTGTTATAAAGTCAAATCAATGCCAAATGTGGTGGTGATTTTTTGATAGGGAATAAGTGACATCCACCAATATATTTAACACAGGTCAGTAGACAGCCTACAGTCATGACAGTCTTGAACTAGTGACCTAGAAATGAAAGACTCCTTAATCCCTTTACCAAATCCTAAACCACTCAATTCCTGCCCCACCTCAGCAGCCAAGGTCTTTTATAGATGTGCTGGAGGGTAATATGTAAGCCAGCAGAGTGTAAATTAAATAGGAAAAAAAGGCTCTACTTGCAATAACATCGTAATTGTGGCATTTGAGAAAATAAGGGACTCAGGAGAGGTCTTCAGTCAGCTTGTCTCAAATTCAGTGCAAATTTATTCTGAGAATATTTTGGCACCTGCAAGCAGCCCGAAACTTTTATAAGCATCATAGCAGGGGAAAAGTGATACAAGTGAAAGACTGCAGATAGACTCAGAAAAAGGTCTTGATTGTTCATCTGACCTGTTGGCTTCCTCTGTTGCTACATGAGCTTACTTTTATGACTGTCTAACTCCACTGATTCCCATGAAGACATTAGGAAGTCTCACTGGCATACAACTGGAGGGTTTAATCTACAGGGATGAGACTCATGCCTTAGAAAAGAAGAACAGAAGCCACAGACATCCATCTCATAAATCCTGTGTTGTTTAATCTGGTTTCTTCATCTTTGTCCTGGGATTGCCATAGGAAGGGGCTCTCTTGTGTGTTTTCTTAGTCCTTCTAACAGGTCCTGACAAGAGGAACCATAAGAAAAGTATTCATTTCGGAAGCTGTTTCCAGTAACATAACAGAAACTTAAAAAAGGAGTGGGTTTGAATTCTAATTGAATTCAAAGCTACACAGCACAGAGCAACAACAGCAAACTCTGTGCCTGTACATTTGGAATTTTGCTGCCAAATGTGGTTAAACAGTTTTTCACTTTTCCCCAAAACATGAACATTGTCTAAGTAGAAAAGTATTTCCATTTGTAGAAGGGACTTTTTTTCATTTTGTACATCTGCAGGCATAAAAGGACCATAATAGACCACAAATTAGATCCGGGAACTGAAATAAGCTCAGCTTGTAACTGAGACCACAGGTCTGTAAAAAAAACTATAGCACCATTTTTGGGTGAGCTCTTTTTTTTTCTTGTTTGTTTGTGTTTTTTTTTTTTATTTTTTATGGCAAAGCAAATGAAAACTCATTTTATATTCAAATATGACACCATCTGTTCCCTGAGTTAGAAAAACTGGGTGAACTGATCCAATATACATTGCGCTAGAAAGAGTGGAACAAATGCAGAAATATCTTTCTCTCATCTCCTGTTTTGTGTCCCACTATTCTATGACTTGACCACAAAGGACTTGCAGATGGCACATGAGGGTTTTTTTTCTTTTTTTTCTCTGTTTGATCTGGTCCTCCCATTCTTCTGGGCTAGAATTTTCCCTTTCTCAGTGTGATCTGCTGTCCGTCTCCTCTTCCCTCCTCTCTTACTGCTCTTCCCCTGAGGTGATGGAGAACAGATCATGTCGGAATCTATTGCAGTAGACCTGTGGCAGACTTAGTCTGAGAGAGATGATGCTGTTGGGCTTGAAGGAGAGTTGGTTTATCATAGGAGACACAAATCTTGCTGCTATTTGTGTTCACCTCTCCCATTCCTTGCATGATCCTATGTAATGGAGGTAGCTCCTCCAGGAATGGCTTGGACCAGCACAGTGACCAGTTGCTGAAAGTCACCCCCATGTCTTCTGGATCAGTCCTATGAAAACCCTTTTTATATTTAACTATTTTTTTTTATTTGTTACCATGAAAAGAATAAAGCAGATCCTCTGTAATCACCTGAAGCACTGGACAACCACCTGGGGGTAACGAAATAAAAGGAAGGAAGGGACAAGTAAAAAACCACCATGTGCAGAAATCTCTGGGAATGTGGAGAATATTCTATATAACTTTAAAGCTCATCAGTTGAAACAGCACAATGAAAAGTTCCTGCAACAATCGCTACCCCCAGCTCCCCTCTACAACAAACCAGAAAAAGAAGAGTCCCTCAGCTAACTCAAGCCTGACAATGGCTGGTTGTGAGGCATGTGTTAAACAGTTTTGGGTTAACATGGGCAAAGGAAATCAGCTATGAAACTGTATTAAGGAAATATGAGACCACTGTAATCTGCATAAAAATAAATTTGGGTATATTCCCAACACACAATCGCACTGTGGAATTGCAGGAAGTGGGCTAATGGGAGGGAAGCTTTGCTTTCCCTAAAGAAAATCTGCTTGGGTTTGTTTTTTTTGTTTTTTTTTTTTTTTTTGTAGAAATAAAGCTACTTTCATATTCCTCTCATATTGCTGTCCTGTGTTTGGAGTTGAGTGAATAGTTTGGATTAAATAATTTCCTCCATGAAATGAACTTTCTATTATTATTGCTCAAAGACTGTTGATAACATGCTGGGGTTTCCTGTGCTTACTCTTCATTTGTAATTGTTCAACAGCTTGAAATTATATATGTGTATTCCTCTAAGGATTGATCAGGGTTTGGGTTGAGTGCTTGATACCCTTATGGCATTGGAGCTCTATCAGTTATTGTGACAAGCTCCTTCACCTTTCACCTTTCCCACGGCCACTTTTGGAAGGGGTGTGCCACTGGGGATCCCAGAAATAGAGCAAATCCAAGAATTATTCCTGTTGGGGTGGGCTCTGGAGAAGGTGATGCAAGGAGAAAAGGCTGTGTTGAGCTTTCTCCTTCACTCACTGGAGCAGGGAACAACTCCTCTGAGCAGGGACCATCACCCAAGGGGACCTTTTGTGCCTCTCCAGGGCTGTCCCCTGGCTGGAAGGCAGCAGGCTGCTACAACACAGGCTTTCCAGTTTGCAGGAAACAGGTTTGGTTTTTGTTATCCTTTTGGCTTTACTCCCATTTGAACAGCAACCAACATTTTTTTAAACTTGGAGCAAGGCAAGACCTCTTGCGTTTCCGCCCGGGAAATCCCTGGGGCTAATGGGGTGATCATGCTGGGTGCCACCGCTGCTGGCCAGGCTCTGGCAGCATGGGACACTGCCATGGGACACTGTGGGGACAACCTGGGCACTTGGGGTCTTTGCCTGGGCCAGCCCTTGCTACAGACATGTAGTTCAGGTATCCTGGCTGACTGGCTAATTCATCATTATTTTTGCCCTGACAAAATTCCCATTAGGAAAAAAAAGAGGTCAATAGGTTCAATAGCTTGGTAGCACATCAGGTGTTCAAGAAAATTGATATTTTGCTGGTTTTGCTGCTAAAATCAAAATTGTTTGAAGCAGTACCAGAGCAGCTCCTTTAGGTACACCTGTGGTCCCATCTACTAAGGATTCAGGCAGGGCTGCTGTGGTATCCCACCTTGAAGAAGAGGGAAACATCTCAAAAAAGATATTCCCACTGCAGCTGTGCAAAAGCAGGCACAAGCCCAGGGTTGTCCCTGTCACCCTTCTGTAAGCAGTTATTTCACACAGGAAAAAAGAGGGAGCAGAGGCAAATAATCATTTCAGCAAGAAATGTGTCTAATACTTTTCCTCTGTGAGTCACTGAGGCTGCCAGCTGGGTGTTTGCTGAAGGAAGAGAACAACAAAATACAGAGCAGGACAAGGAAGGACAAAACTTACTTGGCTAAAAGCGAATCCAAACTTTTCATATTGTAAATTTGGAGGAAGGAATGCAGTCCCCTCCTTCCTTCCCCACCACTTGCACACACAAAACAACCTGAAGCTTGTAGTTAAGAAAATAAACTGCAGAGAAAGCCCCTGAAGGGCCTTGGCAGCAAACTGCTCCCACTAAATTGGGAATCTGCACACTCATAGTCTGAAATAAATTAAGATGCTGGGGGGTGGATGGGAGAAAGAAAGGAAGGGAGGGAGAGAAGACAGGGGAAAATCAACAGCTCTGGGGTGAAACACAGGTTGATGCTGCCTCATCATTTTCAAACCTAAAATAAAACAAGCAAATTTTCTTTAACTGCAGGTCAAAATAAAAGGGGAAAAAAAAAATCTTCCCTCATCTGTTCACGGTAATTACTAACAGAACTCAGCCCCTGCCAGCTGCAGAGTTCATGGATAAATTGAGGGACACATTACTCTCTCTCTCTGGGATCAAAAACTCAAACTTTGTATCTCAATTTGCCTGTGGTATGTCTTTCATATACTCCTGCAAAGTCATTTCACTGGGCTGTTCAGTCGGGACTTTTTCATCAGACAAAAATTGTGATGTTTACAGGCTTTCAAGTTCATTTTAAGTTTGCTTCTGAATGAGAAACATGACTCCTGCAATTTCCCAAACTTTTATTATGTCGTTATAGCATATTTATTATTGGATCTATCCACTTTCCTTGTTAGCAGCCAGCCCCAGCAGGGCGGGTTCATGCTCTAACCCACAGACACTGGTTGCTCTCGACGCAATGGGGAGTAGAAGTCCTCTGGAGGTACCAAACCATGTGGATATTTGAAAGGGATGAGATGACGTTCACCAGAATACCTCAGCTATTTGCTCTGTCATCCCAATGCAAACTAGTAATTGATTTTCTGCATAAGTGCCTTGTCCCATGGTGTGGCATTCTCCAGTTCATGAGCTGTCGGGTGACAATGATGATAGACTTCGCTGAGCACAGTGTACATAGATGAAGGGGAAAGGGATTATATCCTTTCCTGATATTTGCCATTGGCTGGTTCTCAAGGCAGCTTAGGCCCCTATGCCAAGCACAGACAAGTAGAACAGCCTTGAGGTTTCTCAAAGTTGTTGTCACAAATAAATTATCGGGTGAAGTAAAGTCTGCGTGAAATAAAGTTTGCTTGAAAGCTGCTGTGATTCAACAAGTTGATTGCACTGAAAAATTCACACCATCGCTGCTGAACATCTCCAAGGATCAAAAAGTCCTTCCCCTGCAGACAGCAACAGGTAATTAAGGGTCACGAAGTGTGCGTGTCAGTGTTTGCATGCAGTTTCAGGCATGTCAATGATGGGGTTGGTACTTGTGCTGTTTGGGAAGTTAAAGGATCACCCATGTTCTTTGTAGAGTGTTTAGAAAGACCTAGAAACACATGATTTCATCATGATTTTGTGATAAAACAGATGATTTGCAGTACTTTTTGAACCTCTCTGACGTGAGAGTGGAGACCTTTTCTGCAGTAAAAGTAGTGGAAAGTGATTAATGAGAATTATGAGAATTTTTAGCAAAACTATTTCAGCATTTTTCGGAAAACTATTTCAGCATTTTTCAGAGTAAGAAAAAGAAGGAGTAAGTACAGGAGCAGAGATCACATCTAGCTATTATCTGTCTCACACTTGCTACGTGCCCTTGGTCAGGGCCCCATGTGTTGATTTCCTTACCATAAACCAGACAGGGTTATCTTCTTTCACTACCTTTCAGGACACTGGAAGGTTTAATTCATGCCTCCTTGCAAAACACTTTGACATCCCGGCGCTGAAATGCAAAGCCTTTTTATGATTCAGGGTTTTATTCATTTTAATGTAGGGGAGTTTTTTGTGACACATACTAAAGACAGGGCACCATGGCTGGAAAGCTAACTCTCTCTGTCCCAGGAAGTCAGTCTGATGGGCTGCAACATTTCATTGATGCATTTTAATGTATACCTTTTATACCTTTGCCACTCTGAAGTGGAAAATTGACATTATCTGGTCTGATCTCCTGCTTTCTTACTGGCTGATTACACAACAGAAGAGGCTAGGCCTGGGGCAGATCTATTTTCTACACCTATTATGCTGTTGCACAGTTGAAGTTCAGTTGTTAGCTGCTTTTAAAAACGACAAATGTGCTCTAATTTTAGAGCATCATAGCAATCATTGTTTTTATTTCAGTAGAGAGGAAAAGTGGAGGAAAAAAACAGCTTGGGACTTAATAAACACCTTAGCCTGCAGCCTTCGACTTTATTCATGAGGTTTTTTATCTTCTCTTCCACTCTCCATGCACTCACTGCATCTTCTTTACTGCACAGTCTTAAATTACCATTGCAAAGGTTATATGTTTATTTACAAAGAGCTGGCTATGAATGGTGATCCTAAAGGCGAGGAGGGTGTCTCATGGCAATAAACATCTCTTGCTCTCTTAAACACCAAGGCCAAATGAATAAGGTGATGTTTAGTGCCTCAGACATATTATGGTTTATGGCTTCATTAACTACCTGACCTGTATTGTGTGCAAATTTCATCAAAGTGAGATGCATATTTATTCCCTGAGGAGGGCTGGCTGATAATGTTCTTATTCTTAAAGGAGCAGCACAAGTAATTACTTATAATTAGTGTTGTGAAAGTAAGGGAATTTTGTGAGGCAAGGTAATTTCAGATACCTGAAAATTCACTTAACAGAAAGAAGACAGTGCAATGAATATTTATACTTGGGTCAAATTGAAAATACATGAATATGACTTCTCTTGACTCTTTGCAGCATAAGGGATAATTTTAGCCATTTAAGAAATTAAAAAACACCAAACAAACAATGCTTTTGGACAAATTTTTGTTTGAGTGAATATAGTTCCCTTTGCCAGAGCTGAATCAGATTTTTAAAATCAGCTGAATGTGAAACCTTAAGTGTTCTAATTTCTTGCCCCATCCCATGCCCTCTCCTTTGCTTTTTGCTCCATGGAGTCGTAGTTTATTTAAGGAGCTGTATTTCATTTCCCTACAGGGTGCTGGGGATATTAGCATCATTGTGGGTTTTAAAAATTATAATTGTACACACAGATCCTCACCAAACTGTGGTTACACTGAAAACTTGAACTTCAGTCTACCATCTGACTGGAGACCAGTTTTCCTGGAGCACAAAGTGGGTCTTGGGGTGGTTCCATACAGAGATGTTGGGACGAGAGTTTCCCTGTTATGAGAGGGATTATTACTCATGAAACATCTGCAGCCAATGCAAAGGGGTCTGTGTGGCTCCAAAGTGAGTGCACCACCTTCTCTGCACATTTGCAAGATACCCCATGGCCACAGTAGCGTTTGTTTGTAGGGTTAATAAGAACACAGCTTTATATTCATCTGTCTTTACTGTAAAGGAGGCGTTCCCTAAAGCCTTGAAGGATGCTTCTGGTGTTTGCAACGACCAGCTTTGAATTTACTGGTGGGTCAAAGGTAGCTGAAATATACGTGGACCTTTGGTAGCTTAACTGTACATGGCCTTTCCACTCCAGGATCAGTCAAAACAACATGTGCTGTCTGCCCAGTAACATGATCGCAGCTCTCAGCCCTTACATTTCCATCAGGCCCGAGCCTACTCCTCTCATTGTTCCAGGTACTTACATTTCTAATTCTATCAGACCAGGAAAAAAGACACTGAAAACAACCATGCTCAAAGGGCGAGGTGGTGGCTGACTGGAGGAGACAGCTCCACAGAGCCCGGCTGAAAGGACTTTCTGAGACTTGCACTTAGGGTTTAACCATAAGTATATGATGTATTTTGCCATGTGTACTGACTTAACCAGAGAATGTCATGGAGCTAATTCTGAGCAATTGGATGTCTGTGGTCTAACCACCAGCAATAGCTGAATGCATGATGAATGGCCTATGGTCAAAGTACATATCCTGAACATAGGGAAGCACAGCTAAAGCTGCTGTTCCGCTGTGGTAATGTTCTGTGGCACAAGGAAGTTTCCTTTTTCTGTGAATGTTTGCTTTCCAGCTACTGTAAAAAGAAAACTTTGGCAATTAATGCAAGGGGAAAAAAATTATCTTTGTCAAGTGCACTGAGATTTCCCAGATGGCAACTTGAGCTTC
>WEIT01034928.1:527-11406 GCA_013389985.1 Dryoscopus gambensis
AAAGGTCTCATGATCTGTTGAGGTGACAGCAAAGGGCCTCATTAAGTACAGTGATGGATTCCCACCTCTAGCAAGCGTTTTCAACATTTGCACATGTACCTTTTCACACGTGTCAGTTCTCTCACTGTTTTTTTCATTGGTACTTGGGTTAGATTCAAGACTTGCTAAGGAAGCTCTGGAGTCAGCATGGTTTGCTGCAGAGATAGCTATTGATGAAAAGGCTGTAAATGAAAGTCATAGCAAACATGCTAAACTAAAACATTTATGGATACAAAAACTAACAAAAAAATGGAGAACTTAAATGTGTCACATGCTGGATTGAGACGAGCGCTTTGAATTTCCAACAGCAAAGCTGTTGATGGGTATGTTTAGTACTGAAAACATGCAACAAGTTGAATGATTCAGTTTGCCATTTTTCATGGCATTAAAATGACCTGTTGCATTCTGTAAGAACTGGCCTAAAGCCACAAAAATCAGTGGAAAGATGCCTGAATTCACTTCCCTGAATTCTGACCCAAACGGGGTTTGGAGGTAGTGAACAAAGTAAGTTGTGTTTCTACTCTTCCCTTAAGCCTGGAAAAACTATGAATATTTGCCTCCATGAGACATCAGGAGTTTTCAGGAGAAACCTTGTAACTATCTTTAAATCAGGCAAAGATGACAAGAATGAAGTCAGGCAAAGGGATTTCTTAGAGCCTGAATACTGCCATAATTCCAAAGCAGGAGAGTAAGTGAAGCAGTGGAAGTAGAACAGCTTCACAAGAGAAAGTCAGCCAATCCAAAGACACCCAAAGGGAAGAGAAACATTGCATACCATGTTTCCCTGGATATGGTATAAAAAAAGTTAATGATATCCTCCATGAGGTCTAAGCAGAAAGCACAGTGGATTGAGATACACACAAATCTGCCTATGTGTCTGTTCAATCTGCCATTTGTACCTGCAATAGAGTTCAGAACATCTTTGGAAAAGGATGTGTCCACGGAGTTTGCATGTTTCATTGCTGTCTGGCTCTGAAACCCTCCAGCTGTGCTCAGGTCATCCCTGGATCCCTGTATTTCAAAGAAACAGAAGAAATTCCAGTGGGTGATATCACTCAGAACTTGGATAATGACAGCACACCCAGGAGGCTTTTCTAAGACACCGAGTTTGAGAACCTACTTTTAGTTGTTTTGACATGCTAGCCTTAAAGGATCAAGGCTTACCATAATATGCTGAAAAGTTACCTGCCATATGAGACTCTCTCACTGTGGAAGCTGTAAAGGACAGGTCAAATCTAACTAGTGTTTGTTTCTGAAACATTAACACAGCATTAGGAAAGGAACATTAATTGCCATTAGCAATGTTCAGATGAAATGGGCTTATTTGCTGGAAGGACTGAAAGACACAACACCCCTGCAGAAATCTGCTTCTAGTTCTTAAAGCAGTATGGTTATAACACATCTAATCCAAAAAAATCACCTGAATTACCTGATTGGAAGTATTGATATTGAAGAGGAACATATCTTTCATGTAGATCCTTGGCATATTGTCCAAAAGCATTCCATAGAGTGGCATATACAGGTTTGCTATTTGTGCTTGTTTTGCCTAAAAATAAAAGATACAACATAATTGTCAAGGAACTAATAAACATATACCAGTGGCTAGGGAAGTTTCATGTATATTTAGCTACTGTATGAAGCAGCAAATGAAAAAGAACAATTTCTTTACCGGCTCTGCGTATCGATCATCAAACGAATGCTTGGCCATCAAGTTTTTAAGCACAGCCAAAGCCAAGTGCCTGATATCCTGGTCTTCTTGCAAAGCAAAGCCAACCTCCCGCAGCAGCACTCCAATTAGGAAATGTTTACGGCAAAACTCGTTAGTCAGTGTGTACTCTGGAATGTCTTGGAATAGAATGGACAAGATTGTCTAAATTAATATAGAGGTTACAGATATCCTCTCCCTTCATTTTCCAAATGTTATCTACCCTTCATTTTCCAAATGTTCAATCCACTGTAAAACCTCGATTTCCTGGTCTGCCTCATTCTGCTCCCTCGCTTCTCAGAATGAACTAATCTAATCTAATCATCTCTTGAAATCATGCAGATTTTACTATTTAATAATAAAAGATGATTTATATACACAGTCTCACATGAGAATCTCAAATGTTTGCTCATTAAACTACTGAATTCTTGGAGGCACAGAGTCCAAATTGCTGTTCCCATATCCTAAGCCAGAAGAGTTCTAAAACACAGAGGTCGGGAGCAGTTCCACTTCTGAAAATCATAAATAACTTTTGTCTCATATTTGCCACAGTGCAGTGGCCAAAGCAAAATTCTGCTCACTTATGCAGTCATTTTGTTCATACCTGATGTTCGATACTCCTGTGCTGATTCCGAAGGCGTCACAGTGTCTTCAGTTTTCATAAACGTATGAAAATAGGCAAAAATAATCCACTTTTTAATTAACGGTATTAATTTTAAAAATAATTTGCTTTGCTTTTTTAAAAAAAAATTGATGCAAATTTCAACTAAACAGCTTCTACTGTTGAGAAAAGATGTGTGTCAGAACTGAACTGATTTTTTGATGGTGAAAACTGAAGCAAAAAGGAGACAAGAGCCCATTGTTTGAGCTTCCTCCCCTTCCTGCTGTACCTGTTGAAACCCTTTCCTAGTTCACCACCTCCCAAGGCTACTGCACTAGCCTTACTGATTTAATAAATCAGTCATCACAAAAATTCCAGTTAAAACTTCTAGTGAGAAGCTTCCACCTCCCTCCCCCTCACTGAGCTGCCAGAGGTTGCATTTATTTACAGGCATACTGAAATTATGTTATTTTTATGGCATTGCTTAAGTACCACACCTGAAAAGCTGTTTGGAGGTTCTGAGCCTGATGTACAGACACAGCTCTTGAGAGAGTTATTCATTATCTGCTCTTTGAACCTCCCAACAATTCACTGTTGTAAAGAAACCCTCCTGAGGAAACCCTTACCAGGAATGTTTGAAGACCGTATGGGCAGGCACAGAGGGATAAAGTGCTCATGGTGACAGACTTCTTGGAGAAAGTCAAATTTGAACTGGTGTAAAGTCTGAAAAATCACAACAGGCAATGGCTCAGTTCACACTAAAACAGGGAAAATGATGAGACAGCTCCACTACTACTTATCTCTACCTCAAACTTCACACTCACACCCAATAATGAAACCTTAGAGCTTGTTTTGCCAAGCTGCACAAACAATAAACGTGTAGTTTTCACCTCCGTTACCAAAAGACTTTGCCACAGACAAACAAGGTTTTTGGATTCTTAAACTATGATTTATCATTGAAGATGTAGTGATAAACCTAAGCTTGATCCAAACTAAATATTTAAGGTATTCTTAAAGCTTCACTGGGTCTTGTGAAGACATATACTACAGTGTTTAATCATAATGAAGTAGCTTCTACAGTCCACAGAAATTTTGAACCATCAAAGTTATTATGAATTTCTTTTTTTTACGAAGTTTCAGCCACACAGGTCAGACCCAGAGCTTACTGACAGTAGTAAAAACTTCCTCTGCTGATGCCAGTGAGCTCCAGGTCCAAGGGATTTGGGTAATAGATAGTTCTGGTATTTCTTTAATATCTCCCTCCAAAGAAGCCATCCAGATCCTTTTTGGAGCCTTGCCCCTACCTCAAGAATTAATCATTCCTTCTGTAATGATGTGACACTGAGCTATAAAAATAATACATGATTTCCAGTAACAAATTTGTATTTCCATCATCTCATCTCATTGTTCTCAGTGGCAGAAAGCAGTCATTCAGGGCTACTCTGAATGCCCTAACACTAGTAAGCACTTGTAAATGTCTTTTAATTTGCACTAAAATTAAATTGTAGCATTTCTGCTGCCACCATCAGGTTGGGATACCTAGAACATGCAGTTTTCACTTTTCAGAGTCTGCCAAGTAGTGGATGGTAAGGAATTTTCCTCTGAAATGTTTTATTGCACTGTAGTACCTCTTCAGGAATACAGTTGGACATGCTCATGGCAAATAAAGAAGTGAAGCATCTGAAATGTGTTTCCCAAAAGGAACTGTGACATTTTGAGGGAACACAGCAATGAACTGATTTCTAATGAGGTATTTCAACTTTTGAATAAAAATTTCTCAAAACAATATTTAAATGTCAAAATATGGAATACCATAAGGGATATTTCTGGGGAACAGAAATTATGTTGCTTCATCCAGAATTACAATAAATTTAAACTGCACTGCTATAAGACTGATATAGAAACATAATATTCAGGCAAATTTTCTGAAAAGACAGGTCAGATTTCGGTATCTTTTTTTATGCATAAATAATCCAGCTAAAGAGGCAAAAAAAGGCCACAGAACGAAATCTTGCAGCACATTTAGAAGACTGACTCT
Source organism: Dryoscopus gambensis (assembly GCA_013389985.1). Taxonomy (NCBI): domain Eukaryota; kingdom Metazoa; phylum Chordata; class Aves; order Passeriformes; family Malaconotidae; genus Dryoscopus; species Dryoscopus gambensis. Next base: position 4,911 of record WEIT01034928.1, read on the forward strand.
TGCCTAGGCGTTGGACTGCAATGAAAACGACGCAAGGCCTCTCTCTCCTTGAGGTCAGAAATCTCTGATGTTCTTTTGTGACTATTGTTTCCAAGGGCCACAAAGCCTGCTCCAGCTGCACATCTGTCACTACTCCACAGCGATTCTGCTCCCACACATGCTGGCAGATGGATCTGGAGGGATGCTGGCAATGTTCACACACCTGCTGCCAAGAAGGTGCTAAGTACTGCCCTGCACACTGATTAATCTCAGGCTCCTCCACTGACCATTAATGGGCTTTTTTAATTAAACATCTGTTTCTGTGGTTGAATGTATTTAGGGGAGTTTGAAATTTGGAAACAGTTTTCAGATTGCATAATATTATTTACAGAATTACAGACTTCAGGCTATGACATTAATAACTGAGAGACTCCATACTACAGCTGTTCCAGAGACTAAGTGAAAGACCTATGTTCAGAATGAAGTTGGTTTTAGTAAAAGGCAAAGCAGACCTGCAGTAATCTCACTCTTTAGCTATAGATGCACATACTGCCACTAAAGAATTACAAAAAGTTAATGGACAAAAGTGCTGTGAGCTTTTTGGGGAAAGATGAGTCATTCCAAGTGAGTATCTTGAATACATTCTCTTACTATATATATGCCCTGCTATGATACCTCATAAACCCTGGCATGGAAGAGAAAAAGCCTGTGACTCATCCTGATGGGTGAAGAGCAAAGGAGTCAAGCTAAATAATTTGGGGACCTCTTGCTGTTTGAAATTCATTGTTCAAACTATATTAGTGACTATTGCAGGTATTATAGAAGAAATTCAGGCTTCAGGGAATTTTCCTCATAGCCAGCACAAACTAATTTGGAGCAGATTTGCCTTCTTGCATCATCAGTGAGGTAAGAGCATGGCAGTCACACAAAGTAAAGATGTTACAGTCTCACTTGAATTTACACAATGATAACATTCTAATACGCTCTTACTTTACTCTCCTCAAAGGAAATTATTGCCAGTTGCTGATGATATTTATAGACAAGAGCACTTTCAAAGAATTAAGGCTTAAATTCAGTCTTCTGGATGCTTTGGTCTGAGCAGTCTCTGCAGTCTGCTCTTACAGGTCTCACTGAGTAGTTAGCTGTTTGAACATGGCTATATACTCCCAGACAATGGGATACATGGATTAAATCCAGGAGGTTTTAATCCATATTTTCCCTAAATGTTTTCACTGACTTGAGTTCTGAGTGTGGTGAAGTCATGGAATCATAAATAGTTTCAATACAAAAAACATTCTGCTAGTCAGTCGCTTTAGAAAAAGAAATGCAAACAAATAAATCAGAGCCATACCTTGCTATCTCCAGCTCCAAACATACTTATATAGTTGTTGACCATCCTGAACACAAATCCACGATCCATAAACGTAAAACAGCGCTAAGAAAGGGGGAAAAAAGAATTACTATTTTATGGCTGAAAAAGGAGTACATGCCCTGACTTACCTGGCTGTTTACCTTGCCTCACCTGTACACTGGAAGCATGTGCACAGATGAGGTAAGTCTTAGGCAGGGCAAGGAACATCAGGGACCTGGTGAATCTCCCTTGAGTTTTATGTTTATTTTCAGTAATAATGAATTAATCAAACTTTTCATTTTCACTGCGTCTGCTATATAAATTAACTGCCACAGTGGACAGTGACTTGGGAAAGCTTCTCTAAGTGCAGTCAGTCCTGTATGGCAGCACTGCATCCATCACTGGAGGGGGCAGGTGATGGGAGCTGGGCTGAGCATCCCCCTCAGCCACAGGGCAGTGACTGGTGAGGAATCAGTCCAGCCACAACGCTCATTGTCTGGGCTATGTTCTCTCTCTGGGACCAAGTGTGCCACTACATTCCTTTATGATGAGAACACAGCTCTTTCTGACTGATGGGGCTAAATATTGGCAGAAGGTGTAAAGGTTTTGAGGGCCTTGGTTCTGCAGTTACTGACATGTTTTCCTTGCAGAGTCAGTCTACCGGATAGAGAATGCAATCTTGAATTCCCTCCTTTTCTGCAGTTCCTGAACTCTGCAAAACTAGCAAAGCCTTCTGGTACACACATTCAAACTACATTCCTTGGTTAGGAACAATTAATCCACCCACAGTCATTCAGAATTACAGCATTTAAAAAAAGAATGTCAGCTCAAGTCTAACTACAGTCTCATTCCTTATCAAGTGTTTTACCCATTTGAAGACAATGTAAGAATCTGCAAAACTTGAAAACTTTGACTCTTTAAAAGCATAGACAGAAATGAATTACAATTGCTTTAGAGCAGATTTACATGAAGCTTCTTCATCCTCAAAGACCAAAGGCCATAGAAAACTGAACAATCAGTCAACACTGAACTTGGAAATTGAGCCATCATTCACTCAGAATTGGTTTTCCTCCCTTTGACTTGGCTAGAATAGCCTGGAGTTTGTATTGAATATGGGGAAATAAGTGCACTGCTGTAATGACAGAACACCTCACCTTGAGGAATTTGGCAGTGCTGTAGTTTGCATTCCTGGTTTCTTCAAGAGCCTCTCTGTACTTCCAAACAACATGGTCTGCTAGGACCATCACAAGTGTGTCCAGCTCAGTTTGAAATGATTCTGGAAACCTCCGAGTTCGAGAAACCTAAGCAGGGAATAGATCATCAACTTAAGAGTGTGTGATGTTGCACATTAAACATTCAGGCCAAGAATAAAGACAATAAACCACAGGCCATTCAACATAGAAGAAAAATATTCCTGGAGTTCCACGGATCCATTCTGAGCACAAACCCCAAACAGAAGAATCTGGTCCATAGGAAAGTGGGAAATGTGTCCTCAACCTACCCTCAATCTATCCTTGTACAATCAAGAACAGGTTTGAGCCTAGCAGGTAATATAATGTTTTTGTAGGTAAACCAAATATTTTACAAAGTATCTCAGCATTTATTTTATTGGCCACTCAAGCAGAAGAGTTCCAAGTATATTCAAGTGTATTTCCCGGGCTTCTGCATTTTATATTTTCCCTAAGAGATGGATTGCCTTCTTGATAAGATTTTGTACATATATACACTTACCTTTATTTTGTTTGTATCCACCAAGTGCTGTGCCATTGATTTTAAGATAACTGCAAAGAAGAACCAGGAATGCTGTTCAAAAGAAAGAAAAGAGTGAATGAATAATGATTACCTGATAAAACACCTTACGATGCATTACCATTCCTTACAGACGGATTGCATGTCTCGGTAATGCACAGTGCTAAACACCATGTGACAAATAAACTAAAAAATGTAAATAACGTCGGGTCACGTCCTTAAGAGAGGTGAAGCCCTCAGGCATTTTGTCATTGTGGCCTTTTGCAATAAGGAGCATCTGAGCACCCCTCCTACAATCTTCCCATTGCTACTGAGCACCCTCTTCATGGTTTGTTTGCAGGTAACTGGTAGAAAGGTGTGATGCGGAGAACCTCAGAGAATAACCTGCCTTGTTAGTTCTATCAGACTGGTAATTTAGCACAGAATAAGATGGTACTTGAACAGAGTGGTTCTTCAAATACCATTTGAAATAGTGAATAGGTAGGATACAGATTAATATCTCAGGATATAGATGAAACAAATACACTCCAAAAGCTTATACATTGAAAAAATACCCAAACCACCCCACAACAAACCCAACCACGAGTACTTTTGCATGGCCCAGGTTTCCTGCTAAAGGCTCAGTATAGGAAATCAAAACTGGTTCACTTTAAACAGGTGAACATATTTTTGCCTCTGAGAAGTCCTGGGCTGGACTGGGTAGCTCTCACACCACAACCCAGAGGCTCAGGGACTGACCTTACACACGTATGAATTTCATACAGACAATATTTTCCTTGCATCTTCCAAGTTAAAAATTAAAACAGAGTATCCTAAAAGTAATTGCCCACATCATAATGCATAAGAATTAGGTCTCAGACTCTGACTGAGGTGTAAAATACAGGAGGAATTTTATCATGCAAACCACAGCATCCTGAGAAACGTGTTATGCTGAGAACCTGCAGCAGGTCTGGTAAGTCTGACTGTTGAATCACTGCAGGATGTGATTTGCACAAAGGTCATAGAGGGAAAAGGAAGAGGAGAAAGAGATAAGTGAGTTTCAGGCAGAAAACAGGTAATGAAACTACAGATGTGCTGATTCAAGCTATCACTCACCTTTAAAACCTGTTTCACAGTTACTTGTTCATTTGACTTCAGAAGACTAGTCACATTCTTGGACAGCTCCTCATGGACAGTTCTTTCACCAAATGATTTGGTCCTGAACACGTACTGAAGAAGAAAAAAAAAAATGAAAACTTTCAAAATGTGCATTAAAACAAATATAAAAAAGCCTCAGTTGGAGATGATAAGTTATTTGTGTAACACTGAGAGGTGACAATCTTTGTTGCCAAAATATCTTGACTGAACAATCCATTCACATGAAGTTTAATTTCCCTGGCAGTAATAGCACAACACTGCTCCCCTACAAAACCTCAGTTTTAAACACAGCTTTCTGTTGATTTCAGCTTAATGTGAATCAAGAGGAAATGCTGTTTAAAATCAGTGCTATGATTTACTTTTCAGTAGAGGATAGGATGCTGACACCTCCAAACTGCCTTTCAAGCCATTTCACTGGGAAAGAAAAGAATAAGCGAGCAGAGGAAGTGTGGAGGGTTTTTCACCCACCTAGTCCAGGCCACCTTTCACCTGCTCCTTCCTTCCAGTGGCAACAGCTACTCAGAGCTGGTAACAGCTCTTCATCCTGAAAGGCGTAGAGCACCCACTGCAGCTGACTGAAGGGGAAAAACTAAACCCCTTCTAGAAACCGAGCCCTCAAGGGAGGAATTTATCTACCAAGTTGCTTGGAACTCATAAATCTACTGTGAGTTTCATTCAACATTTTAAGCTAATAATTTGGTACCGCTGTGCCTTCCCTAAAGCAAGAGCTCTGACAGGGCATCAGCTGGGATCAAAAATCTTTTCAATACAACCAGGTTGGCAAAAGAAACCAGTATCTCTTTAAAACGTGTTATTAATATTCAGCTTTGTTTCCACAGCAGATGCCCTAAGCTTCTCCCTGTGCAGTTTGGCACTTCTGGGTCCAGTTATTTAAGTCAGTGCAATTTCGCATTACTGCTGCATAGTGAGCCACAATTCTCAACTTACTTATTCCCAAAACAGCATTTGTAAAGTAGGTATTTGTTTCTTTACAGATGGAAAACAAAGAGATTACCAGTTATTGGGTTTTGACTGCTTCTGGAAATGAGAGAACAGGCCAAATGGACTTATGGTGTGACTTAATGATCACCTGCAGTTTCAAAGATTATTAGCTGGTCACGTAGTAGATATCTACAGCAATTTTGAAAAGTTATTGGGTAGAAGAGGTTTTAATACTCATTTCATTAACAACATTTACATGTTATATAGGTTATTTATTTTGGAGCCTGAAGAGCTCTGTTGGACCTCAGCAGAATTCTGTGTTTAAATCAGAGTATTTGAGACCAAAATGGAATGATTCAGAGGCTGAGGTGCATGACTTGTAAACACATAAAGCAAAAAAGCAAATCCATGCCATGAAAATATCAATCAACAGTTGTCAACACTGAAATTAAAATGTTTTCCCATTTAGCAGTCTAACTCCTAACATATTTTCATTATTCTACCCATGAACATGCTAAAGTCCCCCGTTTATCAGGAGCGCGTTTGCTTTCACTTTGTTCCTAAAGTGAAACACCTCGCTCCCAACTTATGTCACATATACTACTCATCATCCACAAATGAAATGTACTTTATGAGAACTACTTGTTGCACAGTGAAGCAGGATATCATTACAGCCAGCACTCCACACAATTGTTTGTCTCTCAGTTTCTTTCCATGACTGCGCGGGATCTCTCACTGCTATCATGATCTCCATTAGTTCTGTCACCACTGACCAGATCAAGACAAGAGACAAAGTAATGACAATAGCTCCTTCAACTCTTTGAACAGCCTTCAATTCTCCTCTATTCTGCTATTTGAAATACGCAGATAAGTCAGCAAACATAACACTCAAAGATACTACAATTTCTTGTCACTGACTCATCAAGCATGACTAGAACAAAATTTTCCATCCCTCTCCACTGCAATTAAAAGAGAGGGAAAACAACTAAGGCAAGCGAAGGGAATAATAAGTGTAACACCCTTAATGGGATTCCCCTGTCTATGGTTCTTCTGCCCCTGCCAGTAGCAGCAGTTAATGTGTGCTTCTGCTTAAAAACACTGCTTCATAAAACCCTCAGCTTATAAAGCTGTTACCCAAGTGTACTGATGATGAGATAGTTGCTGGCCAACAGCATTATTCGTACTCATATAATGGGTGTCCAACTGGTACAGGTGACAAGATTATCTTTATAGATGCAACTCCTTTGTTGATTTAAGTAATTCCACAGCTTGTCCAAAAGCAAACTCCATACACAGTACATACCCATATATATTCTAAATATACCCTATTCTTCAAAA